>VZSF01003931.1:267474-579195 GCA_013398295.1 Chionis minor | reverse complement strand
AGGCTGGGCTGCGGTCGGGGGGCGGGGGGGAACGGGGAGGGGGCGGAGAGGGGGCCAGGGGGCTGACAAGCTGCAAAGCAGCGAGTTTCGTGTCTCGTAGCGCTCGAGGTACGTGCCGGTAGATAACGTACCCGCGCGGAGTACGCCTGTTTGGCCCCTCTCCAAAAGGCTCGCTCCTCTTTTGCACCCCTCTTTTGGGATAGCTATCCATCAGATGAAGAGCCCAGTAATGCTCTCTTTGTTGCCGCACCGAAAAAAAAAACCCAAAAAAACCCCCAGTCGGGATAAAACTACTTGCCGAGCTCCCTTAAACAACAACATATGTATGAACAACACTTTAGTTTTAAGAAAAGCTAAAACACAGCAAAATCTGGAAACGCATAGTTGGGATCAATAGCCAGCCTGGGTGCTACCCCTTCATTGCTGCACAACTCACAACATGCGCTGAAACATGAAACCCCCAACGCATTCCCCACATAACTTCGCTATTGAAAACACGGGGCCGGATCGCTGCCCCCCAGCCCTGTGGAAAACCTCCCGGAGGAAAGAGGGATGGAGCCCTCCCAGGGGTTTCTTCAGCGAGTTTCTTCACGGGTGGGTCAGACACCATCACTTTTGGAAAAAATGGCGTGTCTGGCCTATCCGGGCCTGGATTATAGGATATTTTCTGGTCTGAGAACTGCTGAGGCAGAGACAGGCTGTGCCCTCACCAGTTCTGCAATTTCTGTCTCAAACTCTGGATCCCAAGAGCATCCCTGTGGGAAAGCCATCAGGGCTTTTGAGACCCACTAATGAATGGTTCTTTTCCGTGGCTAAGAAGACAAATGGGGGCAACGCAGCAGAACTGAGAAGCACGAGAAATACTCATCCCTTTTTCCTAAAGCAAGAAGGAAACCTCTGCGCATACCTCCCCCCAGAACTGGACCTGGGACCACAGATCTCACTTAGGTCTGGCCATAATTTGCTTAACAAAAAATTCTCATTAATTTTAGACAATAGCAATTGGCAATGCCTCACAGAACATCTACAGACCCAAATATTACCAAGAAGCACCAGCAGCCTACCATTTCTGACTAGCCACACAGAACCCCACAGTTTCAGTTGGATTGCCATGGCCATAAAATAAATAAACAAATAAACCGCACCATCAAATAGTCTCTCAGCTTGGAGAAAATCCACTATAATACATTATACAAGATTTCATTGCAGATCAAAATCACGTTCTCTCACACAAAAAAAAAGGAAATCAGACACCCTGAGTAACTAATTATGCTATTCACATTCGGTTTTGATCATCTAGTATAAGCATTGATTTTGATTGCTTTGCTCATAGGGTCAGAATCAGTGTCATTCTCAATGTTATGGAAAATGATTCAAAAATAGTATTCTTCTCATCCGCCTTTGAATTTAACTACTCATTTGCCTTCATTATTTGTTTGTACCATCTCCCCCACCCCAATGTATCCTCTTTATAAATGGCCCAGAATCTCAGGTCTGAACACAGGCAGTAACATCGACACTCATAAATTAAACTGGGCGAAGAACAAGCCCCAGCACTGGCACATGATCTGTTAAACTGGTATTGCCTCTGTTAATCCGTTGGCGCGACGCTTGGAATGGCTTTGGCTGGGGCCCGTGAGCAGCCTCCCAAGCCACGCTTGGGCACAACACCAGGGTGTCAGGGGTGAGTCCCGGGAGATGGTTTGGGGTGGCCTCCCTGCTTCGGGGGTGGCAGCTTGGGAGTGAGTCCTTCTGCAGTCCCTGGCACATTTTATTCACCAGTGCAAATGCAGTCAACAGGATGATATAGCCAGGTTTGAGCCTCCCGGCCTTTAGGCTTCTTTTAAATTAGGTGATTAATTAAATGAAAGTTTAGGAATCCCACGGCAAGCATACCTAAAAAAAAACCCACCACCCTGTCCTTCCTGGCCCACTTTGGGCATGGGTGAAATGTCAGTGCACTGGCAAAATGCTTTTGGGTGGTTGTGCCCTTTCTCTGGTCGTGCTGGAGTACGAAACTATCTTTCTTTGCCAGATGTTGACATGGATGGCAGCACAGGTGACTGGGTTTATATCAAAAGTAATTTTCCAGTGCAGGAACCTGTAATACAGTGTATGAAACTCATCTGAAGTTAGCAGCTGTCTGCATACCAGATCCCCGCGGAAATGGGTACACATGGATAAATGCATACAAACATTACCGATGCGCTTACATGGGATTATTCCTACAATTAGTCCTGTTAGTTCTGATGTAATCAGGAAATGAAGAACACAATCCCCATACTTTCCTAAATTGTGCTTAAAGAGGCAACATAATTATAACTCTGCTCATCTGAGGTCTCAGCACCTGCAGCTCCAGGTTTCGTACAACCACTCCAGTTGTGGCTTCACTGCAACGGTCAAAGAGGGAAATGCAGATTTAGTGAGACAGGGAGAGGCTGAGGAGCACAGGAACAGCAGCGCCCTCGGGAACATCACCCACATCTGCAATAGCTCTGTAAAGCTCCACCACTCGCACCAGGACTGCACCCAGGCACGGACAAAATAAATGTGGGGCGGCTTGTCTCCAGGACAGTCCATATCTTCAACAGCTGCCACCATATTCCCTTTTGCTTGTCCTGGTAAAGCAGCAAAAGTTCTTTGAAATGGGAAAGAACTTGCTTTCTTAGTCACACGTACTTAGACACACACACACATGCACACTTTGAGGAAGGATTTGGTGGGAGTAACTGCTGCTGAGGGAATTCTTTATCAGCATGGAAAGCCTGCTGCTCCTGGGTATCAGAGATGGGAGGAAGAGCTATTTCAAGTATAAAATCAAAGGTTATTTCTGCCTGTAGTTCTTGCCTCGTCCTAAGAGGATCTGCAGTTTAAAGTATGAACTACACAGCTGGCCCAAATCTTCTGATGAAAGAATCCCAAGATAAGAATTACTGCCCTGAAATCCTGAAGGTAACTGGAAAGCGCCTGGTTCCATTGAAGTCAATGAGGAAAATCTGATGAACTTTCAACTTGCATATGTGTGAATAAATTATGTATTTTTGTCATCCCCCCCTCATAATAATTTTGCCCTATTATTAATCTGTAGGATTTCAAAGGAAGGTTCTTTTCCCATTCACACTAATAAACCCCTGTAACTAGCATAGAGCCAGGAGGACTCAGCAGCTTCACTCTGAGAGCAGAGTTTAGACCTGAGCACTTGCTGTTAAAACCTGTTATCATCAGAAGTGTGGAAGGAATGAATGCCATTGCACTTTGGCAAAGAAAAGATTATAAGCATGAAGTTAGTCCGTAAAACTCATGTTTCATTGTAGATGATCACCTCAGAAGGGTTTTTTTCTTTTATCTTTCAGTTCAGCAAACAATTTTTCTGCCGCCCAGTTTATCATTGCAACATGTTGAGAAAGTGTGAGGAAGCATCCCTATAAGGGGGGAGTAAAAACAAGCCTGAAAGCTCACGGTTAGGTGCTGATACCTGAACAAGTGCTTGCATTCATCATTTAAGGAAAGAAACTTCAAAAAACCTGCAGATGTTTAGTAAAGAAGTTTACCTACAGAAAACATTTCTGATCTATATTGTTCATTGGCACTAAGACACTGTATGGTCTCTGTTTAATTACACTTGACATCAAATGTGTCAACAATCAACTTTGACCACTAGAAAACCAAGAACAAGCCATAAAACGGAGTAAGTGGGAGGTCTGGATTTTGGACCTGCCTCTTTCAGCCACTGAATGGCCTTAAGCAAGTTCTATAGTTCAAGTTATATAAGCAAGTTCTATAAGTTCAAGTTATAGAAGTTTTCCCTTTTCACTTGCTGCTAATGCTGCCCAGCAGAAGTGGCAGCGCTCAGCTGAAGTCCCTATACAACGCCCGTCGCTGACAGAGCTGCAGCGTTAAGGGAGCAGCAGTCCTTCGGGCAGCCAAAAGAAAAGTCTGCACCTTCCAACAGAAGAGGTGGGTAAAAGCACCTGCCGGGGCGTGCTGTGAAGCCTGACCTGGGAGGTGTGCTCCGAGGTCACCCCCGCGGACTGCGCCTGGCAGAGGGAGGAGGAGGAAGAGGACCGGTGGGATTGCGCGTGATCTGAGGGGCAAGATGTCCAGTGCTATAAAAGCCAAGTGCTCCTGAGCGTGGCGGTGAGGCCTTCTGTGAACTTAGCTGTTGGAAGCTAAGGATGCCGTCGACTCTGGACACCTCTAGAAGCTGAATGGTTGTTTTCTCCGTAGTGCATTTCTACTCGGAGTCCTGTGGTACGAAGTCTGCAGGCAGATAGGAGCACTGAGAGGTGGCTTTTCCACATCTTCTTAACAGAATATTTTAACAGCAAACAATTGTGATAACGCAATTGTGTTATCCCTGTTTTACAAATGAGGAGGTAGATAACTAAAATTCTTTAGGTTCTGGGTCAAAATGGCTCACGTAAACTGGAAGTGTGTGTCAAAGCAAGGAACTGAGACTGCCCTCCTCTTTTTCTTTGGAAGACTGTTGACAAGGCAAGGCCTTCTCCTAAACTGGAAGGCCAGGTCTGGTTGATACACCTGGCCTTCACCAAGAAGTTTCTGATGGTCAGGAAATCCAGTGGTTAGAGGAGGCAGTAGCTCAAACACGGAGAACAAAAGCATTGAAAGCTGAGAGTGGTGTTCTGACCCCAGGAGCGGGTGGAAAAGGGGAATGCAGATGTCTGGATTGCAGGGGTGCATGGGGACACGTGCTGCTTTAAATCTCCAGCTGCAAACAGCAATAGGAGAGGCAGGAGAAGACCACACGCTTGAGCCATAGGACAAAACAGACTGATGCACTTGTTCTAGGGTTGAAGCAGTGTTTTTTCTTAATTCTCCTTTTTTCCCAATTCTCCTTTTTTGCCTTTCCTGGTTCAGGGTTAAAGGAGAGCTAATTTTTAACACGGCAAGAAAGAAGGAGCAAGAAGAGTGGAGACCCAGGCTGAGGGAAGAGAGAAAGCAGGTCTGCCGGTGTGTTGTCAGGCTCGTCCCGCATTCCAGCAGCCAGCTGGATCCTTGCTGGGCTGCCTGGTCACAAGCTGACTTCAGGCTGTGCTGGCTGCTGCATCCCTGCCTGTCCTGCCCGTGCCACCCTTCCCACCGCATCCGGAAGCCTGGGTCCAGCTGCAGCCTAAGCAGAAGGCTCTGGCAGTGGCAATAAATGTAAAGGAACACGGGAGCCTCGCCTGGGGTGTTTCTATCTCATTTCCCTTTCCCAGCCCAACTGTTGCAACCCCCAGATGTCCTAGTTTCTAAATTTGTCCTTGCAGAGCCAATCCACGATGCACTCACCTGCTGCAGACACCTCCCCTTGGTGCAGAGCTGCTCCCTAAGGGTATGCAGATACCAAAAGCTTTCCGTCTATTTTAGCATCCATTAGCTCAAGGAAAAAAAATCTAAGGGGATGATTTTTGTTATGAAACCTCAGCATTTTCTGTCACTAAGTGGACCCACCCACTGCTGCCGGGCTCAGATGAGACACCAGAGCCCAAACTGGTTGGAAAGGGAGCACCTTCTCGCTGCTGGCAACAGTCCCTCCAGAGTAGGGTTAAGTCCTTTTGTCCTTGCAGTACCTGATCAACCAGCAGACAGACAGTGGCAGTTCCTAAGGCTTCCTTTTCAAGCAGTAATATATCTTAAAAATCAGAACTAGAAAATCAGTCACCTTGCCCAATATCAGTAAAATCGGGTACAGCGTAAGATGCTGAGACAGAAGCAGAACCTCGGCAAAACTCAGTGAAGGCTTTGATAGCTGTTCAGATTAGTAGAAAGGCTTCAGGATAATACCACCCTTCCGGCTTTTGCACATCTCTTGCCAGGGTTACATCGCACAGCATTTAGAAAACTGCCTTAAACCTATACATTTCACAGTATTAGCTTGCGAATCTACTGATAAGGGAGAAAAGAAAACCATTTTCAAAAACATATATGAAAAGCTCAGAGTGAAATATGACAAGCTAAAAAGAAACAAATGTGGGAATTTTGTGGTAGGATTTTCAGAACTCTTATGTAAATCCATGAATTTAAGCCTTTGAAATTAAATTTAAATATCATTGCCACCAGAATGTTCCTGGCCTTACTTTAAGCCAGGTGAGCAGCCTGAGAAATGTGTGCAGAGAATTCTGATTCCTTTATGCATTTTAGCATGACACAGACTGGAAAAAGCTATTACTAAGTCAAAGAAAACAAGACAAAAATCAAAGAAACCATTTTAAAATGGTAGAGAAAGTATAATTACAGACAGTGCATGGGAATACAGGAAGCCGTGCACTGTTTCAGTGTTATTAGCCTCTTACCAGATGCAGTAAAAAAAACCAGATTGGAAATATGGAAGCAATAGACACAAAAGGGAAATGAAAAATTACTATCTGAGAGTTCATATGGGGATTAAGATGAGTGTAAAAGGATATGCTTCTGCTTCTTTCATGTCATCTACTTCTTTGTTATAGTTACTGTCATTTATGCACTTTGGATTGTCCTCTTCAACCCACATGCCTGTTGCCTCCACACACAAAACAGGTTAAACAAAAATGACTGAGGAACACTTTGTCGGTGTTCTCCACATATGAAGGCTGTGGTACTCACTCCAAATATTTAATTGACCCCAAGGACAGCCCCTTTGAGACCCAGCTTATGTTAACACAAATAATGCACTGCTAAAAAAGAAATATTTCCTGGTATAATGAAGTATTTTAGTGCTCTAGCAAACATGATTCCTAGATATACTTCACTTCCTCCATTAGAGACTTATAACATTAATGTCTCATATTTGCATTTGACAGCAGAAATAATATGGAGTAACTATTTACAGTAGTAAAACTTTAAAAACATCAGCATAATATAGAAGCAAATATTATGAGTGGTGAGAAAGCATGCTTTTGGATTTTTTAATTTTTCCAGCTCTTGATCTGTTTAGCCTTATTTTCCCTCTGAGTCCTATTTTCCTAAAGCTACACTTTCACAAATTCCGTATTAATGAGTCTGAATTAAAATACATACAATTGCTTATTCCACAAGTAAACTTAAACCACCTGGATGGCTTGTATTTTATTTGACTTATAATTAGGATTTATTTTACTTGTCTCGTGTGGAAGACCACCTTGACCAGTTATTCTAAAAACACATTTAGTCCATTATTCTATCAGCCTGTCTCGTGAGGCTGCTCAAACTGCTCCAGTTTGTGGGTTTTTTTCGAGTAGGTGAATGGGATTCGCTGTTACTTCACACAGGTCCTCCCTGCCTGCCCTCAGCAAGGCTGGAAACTGACCTCTGCTGAGAAACGGTGGCGTTTTACAGTATTTTGGGTAACACCTGCAAGGGGACAGCACTAAAGAGACTGCAGGGAGCAGGCTCCGTGACTGATGCCTCCATGATTTCTGTCCCCTTCACTCACTTATGTCCCAAAGCAGATGGAAGACCACCTGGGAGCCTGCAACTGTGCTGCCTGGGGGCTTTCAGAGGAAAGACGGGTGGCACCCTTCTTGGTGGAAGATGTACCCACGTTGGCTAGAGAACCTTGACAGAACTCATGAACAGAGTTTTCCTGGGAGTTATGGACGGTGGCTGGGTTTTCTGGTGTCCAGTAACGGTGGGGTTCGCATTGCACTGTCCTTCACAGTGGGAAGAGCCAGGGGAGGAAGGGGTCTCTCAGCCAGCAGTTTGCCGGGTTTTATTAAACTTCTTGGATCTTTCTGTCTCCTACACATTCGCCAGATTTGGTTGATAGAAATGAGGAGTTCAGACGTAATTAAGGAGGGGACCCAAACAGGCATGTGTACACACAAAGAAGGCCAATGCCGTGTCTCCTTTTCTCAGGAGACCAAACTAAGAAGTGGGTTTAATACAACGGAAAAGTCCATGCAGGTACAGCCACAGTAAAGATACTATGCCTGTTTTATCTTAGTACTTGAGGGAGTGCAGTTTAGTTGAGCATCTCCTTGGAGAATGTTCCCAAAAGATGTTGATCTCTGCTGTTTCTGGAAATGTCAGGAGTGCTGAATTAACAATATTCTACTTCATGTTCTAATAGTTCTCTTCCTAATGAAGCAAAAAATGGAAAAGGAGGAGAGAATTAACTTTCTGCTGCTTGAAAACTTTTTTTTTTTTAAATATTTTGAGTTTGACCAACAATTTCTACTCATCTTTCTGTGAGAAGCTCAAAACAGAAAGATCAGAGATGACACCATTAAAGCATATTTGGACAAGTTAAATCTACATTGTTCCTAACCTGCCTATCATCACGGATTCATGAACATTAATTCTAGTGTACTAACGCAACTTTCTAATGACTACCTACTCCCGCACTGAGGATTGACATGTACAGCCTGATTGTCTTGTTATGGGGTGTTTTGTCAAAGTGCTAATACAGCTCCTACCTGCTCTATTACTTCATCACTATTTTTTTAACCTATGTGGGTTTTCAAGAAAGAAGCCTGAGCTTTAGAAATGCTGAGGGGCCAGATGCTTCAGTGACATCAACAGGAGATAAAAGTCATCAAAATCAGGTGCGCTTTTAGAAAGGATGAATGTGCTTTTTCTTCAGACCTGTTAGCATTGTCCCATTCATCCCACTCAGATATATTCTATGGTGTTGCCTCCCTTCACCCTCTAGCTGTATTATAGCTGCATCAGGTTCTGCTTGTGTCACAGAAGATTCAGATCAATAACATATAATTTAGTATAAGAGTCTGCTATTAACTTCTAAGAGGCTCCCCACCTAAGTGAGATAAGCCAGATTTGGCCCTTGGTTATGTTTTAAAATGGATCAAAGCACAGCAAAATGTTTTATATTAATTTGGTATTTTGCTGTCAGGGTTTTCTCTTTTAAACCGAAACGGGGGATACATAAGCTGAGGGTTGGGAGAACTTAGCATTGCAGCTGAAATGGGAAAATCTAGATGACAAGTGTGTTATCTGGTCTATGCAGAGGCATGGCTTCACATTTATTACAGCTCATTTTAAAGCCAGAAAATTTGCCAAAATTAGTAATGATTCAAACTGTAATAAAAGCTGAAGTCCCTGCTAGATCATACATATTAATACACCATCAGCATAAAACGCCAATTTAAATTCACTGATGCCAGTCTCCGTCCCATGGGAATCTGAAGCAGCATTAGCAGCTTCTGTCAAAGGTTCCCGTGTTAAAACAAAGCAGCATGGTGGTAGGGAAGAGGAGAGACATGGAAAATACCTTTTTCTGTAGTAATCGGACTTTAAGGTTTCCAAGTTTTCTTGATCTCTATGACATCAGAATTTATCCGCTGTGTGTCTGAGCAAGCAGTCATTCACTGCTGACTAGGACAAGGTCCAAAAGTGGAAAACTCTGAGGCAGGTTAGGTGAAGTGGTCTTTTGGCAGCCCTCGTGTTAAGAGCTACCCTATTCCCAGGTTCTCCATAGAGGACATCAGTGAGGTTAGCAAAATGTCATTAGATCTGATTTTGTACTGCTTGGGAACTTTCCATTTCAGTACATCACTCTTCAGGCTGGTTTTGCCAATGTGATATCCCAAGATTCCTTAACAAATACTACCAACCCTCTGCAACACCCACTGCCTTCAAGCAGTGTGATTCAGACAAGTAGGAGCTTTTCTTTCCATTAGTCCCATTTCAGCTTCCTTTTAGCAATGAAATGACTCCCTCCTTCCCTTCCCACACAAATAATCCTCTCCTAAAGAATTCCAGCTTTTAGTGATTAATAGCATTCTGCAAAGTCTGGCTAACCCTTTAGAAGGACTGTCAGAGCGTCAAGGCCAGGGAGAGCAGAGCTTGGGGCTGGCTGTCGTTATTCCTGATCCTGCCCCACTGACGTGCTTTGAGATCTTTAATAAGTTAATTAACCTCTGTGACTCAGTGTAAGCACTGGTGTAATGCACGTAGTAATGCTTAACATGGAGTCCCGCAGATGTAAGGCATGATAAAAGGGTAGAGGACTATTATTGCTACTAATGATCATTAGTTTGAAATCATAGTCAGGCAAAACCAAAAATAACAAAGCCATTGCAATTAGTTGAAAGGTAGGGTTGTGATATTTAATTTTCATTAAAAGGGTACATGATGAAAAATGTATTACGTATTTTCAATGGTGCTACTTAGAGGGAGAAGAGAAATAACTTTGTGGGATATCTGCAGTGAAGACCAGGAGTTACACCTCTGAAAAACAAGGATCACTGAATCTTCTGATTTTTTCTCCCAGCACAGAGCTCGTTTTTCCTACTGTGTTGGGCACTGTGGCTGTTACAGTAAGTCTGTTTTTGTAGGTGTGATAGGCTTGTGCACCGAAAGATAAGAAGCCACAAGTCTGTAAGTTTATCTCTACTTTTGTTGTTGTTGTTATTGTTCTTACTATGCTTAATGCCAATTATATATATTATCTAGGGAACCCTGGATTTGGGTCAGAACACTTTTGTCCTGTGTGCTTCACAAGTACATTACAAGATATTCATGGTCTTAAAGAGATAACAAAAATAAGCCTTCACACAGCACAATAAATAACACCTTTACACAGCACAATTGGTTTTAACTATCTCTCCATTTCTTCTTAACACTGCCTCTGGGATATAATTAGATAAAGAAAAAAAAATCTCTTCCATCACTTAAGATATTAGTGATCAGAACTGAATATTGGCAGTCTCAAAGAAGACATTCCTTTCCAGCTATCAAGAGTTTTCCTTTATTGACTTGTGTCTTTCAGCCTATCAAAGAAAAGTTTAATTTGCAGTTGAAATCCTGATCCTCTGATGAATCATGTTCTCTTTTGAATGCAAAGGGCGTCTGTCTGGCAAAGTTGGCAGCCTGACCTTCATAAATATTGTTCTATTGATAAAAAGAGGAATTGGATATAGAGACTATCCAAAATAAATATTTTGCAGGGATCCTGAACGTCTGAATACAATAGAGCAAAGGAATGTTATCGCATTTTAAATAATTCAGACATAAGCTGAAGTGAGTATTAGTTTTAGTTGAAAAACTGTCAAATGCAGTTTGCAGCTTTCGTTTCGTCTGGGAAATTAAAATGGACACCTGTTTAGGGGTTGCTCTTTTCCCTTTTATCATCTGTAGGGATTTGCCATTGATTTTGTTGGGAGCAAGTCTGGGCTTCTTAGTTTCTAGGAGATTTGGAAGAGGATTTCAATGAGGTATTCAGAAGCACCAGCCCGACGTACTCCTGCCCTTTGGGTGGAGGTGGATGGAAAAAGGGCCCTTTGTGCCCGCCCCGACAGACGGCTCCGCGGGCTCGGGGTGGCTGCCTCCGCACGCCGACGGGGCAGACGTGCAAGTGGAAGATCAGCCGTGCACTGCAGGCAGCAGCCAGGCCGGGCTGTCCCCAGGGTCAAGGGAAAGGGAACCCGTGTGCCTCCCCTTCACACCGCGGAAGTGCAGAGGCACGATTTCTCCCCAAAATGTAAGCCCTTTGGGGAGGTCACCTGGCGTGGCGCACCTCCCCACTGCCCCCCGACAAGGCTGTGCCCCAAACGATGAAAGACACCCTGCCGTATGCTGGCATACCTCCTCCTCTCTGCCCCTTTTGCTCCTACAAAAGCTGCTTACGTGAAGCAGAAAGGGCGTGCAGAAAGAGGAGGTGTATGAGGCGGATTACAGCGTGAGAAGTCCTCGGAAGGGCTTATGAGAGGTGTCTTGGCACCACCAAGTTGCGGCAGAAAATGGTCTGAGGCAGAGGCGTGCGCCAGCTCGTGCTGAAGTTGACAGGACTATACCCCTGTGTATTCAGCATCATCCTCCTGCTGCTCTTTCCCAAATGGAGCAGTGGGGGAATTTTTCTCGTTGGAGACTTTTTCTTCTTACCAGTGAATTACATTACACTGCTGCTGCAATATATAGTCTATGAAAAACAGGGGACATATATTTTTATTGGCTTATCTATTTAAGAAAAGAAAACTCCTGTCATCGGTGCTGAACCGTATACTAAAAATTGAGGATAAGATATGACCCAATATTTCTTTATCCTGTAACTCACAGCGCTGCTGTGATTGCCAGGCAAGGGAACATTTTTATAGTGTATGTGACAGGTACACCAAGACTGGCTGTTTATCTCTCTCTTCCTATGAATCCTTCTCCTTTCTGTACTGAATACCTCCTTAAAAAAGTTTCCTCTTTCAAATTGATGTATTTCAAATGCGTGTTTACAATAAAATCATAATAAAACAATGCTTCTGCAATAAAAATAATGGCATTATAGGAAGTAAAGTCCTCTGTACTGGAACCTCAGGCTGAATTTGCCTTTTTGCTTATATATTCTAGATCATGGAGAAGCTTTGCATCTACCTGCTTGCCTTGCTACAGGCACATTTCAGCACTTTCACCCTCCCTCTCAACATTTGGGAAAAGGGGTGACTACTTTTAAAAGGGGGTGACACCAGTTACGTCTTCTCTACCATTTGTAGGAAGCAGTCAAAGTCTTTCTTGGCAGTGGCTGAATCTTAAACGTGTATCAGTCGCTAAAGAAGAACCAAAATGGCGAGAGATGGCATTCTCCACTGCGTTGACCCAAAAGTTTTCTCTTACTGTTCAAAGAACGTGTAGCAAACCCCAGAGAAGGCCAAGGGATCGGCCGTCCACAGGCAGTTCCCCGCCGTGCTGAAGGGGCAGACGCTGCCAAAATGCCGCTTTGAAGCCGTGCAGGGCTTAGCCTCAGGGCTGGGGGCCGGAGGAGGTCAACCCAGTGACAGCCCTGGGCAGCAGTGGCCTTGCCACGCACCGCAGCGTAACCTGGTGCCTGTGACCCCGGCCACAGCCCGCGCCACCTCCGCCGTGCCGGGAAAGCTGGCGGGGGCTTCCTGGCCGCGCTTCTTGCACAAGCAAACAGCACACCTGAGGAAGAATAAAGAAGCCCTTGTAAAAGGAGCAAGGCGAAAACCCAAGACAAAGAAAATAAATAGTGGTTCACGGAAATGTCACGCGGCCAAAAACAAGGGCACAGAATTCCTCAGGCAACCTAAGAGGAATACAATTGTATTTGTTAGGCTGCCATCTGTTAGACTGCAGATCTTGAAATCTGCCAGGGGAAGGCTGTGCCCCTAATCAAAACACAGCTCCCGCTCTCTGCGCAGAGATTTAATGCTGTTGCTTTTGGGTACAAAGCACTCTCCGAAGTAACCGCCGTGCTGCAGGTTACAAGAACGGCGTTCTGGTGTATCTGTCAGAGGTCTGATTTCTAACCACAAGCTGAAATTACTGGGGAATTTTCCTTAAAGTCAGGCAGTGTAATACAGATCTCTGCATAAGCATTTTTTGCCTTGTTCACACTCCTCTTGTTCTGCTTTCTGCTCCAAGTCTTATGACTAGAATGGCTGAAGTTGAGATTTGGGGGGGAGGCTGTCAGTAAACATTAGAAAAATACTTATTAACCTGGGAGATACTTTTACTTCATTTAGGTCTACAATGTTAAATTTAAGAGGTATAATAAACCATTTTCCCCTAGAACTGTGAGAGTTTTCTAATGGTTTTTCACTGACAAAAGAGTTTTGCAGCTGTACAAAGAGTTGCACCCTGAGACAAGGTTTTAGGGCTACACTTGCTACGATGCCACGGAGCCACAGCAGACTCTGTGTTAGTGTGGCACTGTGGTCATTCCTTAACCTGGGGAAATATGCCCGCTACTTTGCAATGCTTGTTTGGAGCACAGTTGAGAAGGTCTAGATATTTTTAATCCAGGAACTGAACATATCTTTCTGCTGTTAAAATCATACACGTTCCTTGGAGAAAATTCAAAGCTACACTTACAAATAGTAAGAACTGCCTAGCCATTGATGGTAATTACTGATATCTCCATTAGTTTCTACCATAATACTAAACAAGAAACCTAAAAAATGAAAATAAGTATTTAATACTGCCTTTCTTATAATGATCTCTTACAATATTTTATGTTTGTAGGTAAAATGCGATGAGAGCACTGTATTGGTAAATGTTACATCAGAAATGCACAAACCAACCCATATTAAATGCTTTCAGTCCTGTCTTAGAAACACAGAACCCAATCCAGCTGACTAAATCTAGGCCCCTGGTGCCACTTGCATGCCCTGCCATGTCCCACCTGGTACCTTGCTGATCTCTCATGATGGGGAATGCAGGTTCCAAAGGGTTCGCAGCCAAACCTGGCAGCCCATTGCAAACGTCCTGAATGCATTTTGCCTCTTGGGAGATGTAATCAAGGCACTGACTACTGCACATCTAATTTACTTCAAACCTCTTAAATACGTCTCAAGATAAAAAGACCAGCTTCCTGCCTTCACCTGTTTTTAGCCCTTTTGAGCAGAGATGTGGTGCTTTGGAGTTTGCTCAGAAAAAAGCTGCCACAGCTGTCAGGAATGTCACCGTATTCACTGGAGAAGCTTTGTTTAGTTTCAGTGAGCTTTGAACAGAGCTCACCAAGTCATTATTTCTCTTAAAATGACAACTAGAGGCCTCAGCTGAGACTGACAAATACTGAATAAGAGACAAGAACTTGCCAAAAAGTTTTGAAAAGAAAAACATCAGATAGATGTGGTAGACAACAGGCAAATAAACTGCATTTTTAAAAATTATACTAATTTTATAGGTTTAGTTTCTGCAAAAAACCTAAGTGGTGGAATCCCAGAAAGGAGCCTGCTGTCCCCAGGTGCCAGGTCAGCATTTTATCTACAAAGACATTCTTCTTCACCTATCAGTTGTGAGATAGTAACAGAGATTAGGTTAAAGACCATTATTAAGAGCTCAGGAGTTAGAAAATGCATGACCTAATGCCCACAACTTTTAAGCAACAAGGCAGTGCATGTGCCCTAGGATGCCATCTTTCATCACATGCTTATGTCCTTTTTCCTTCCCACAGGCCCTTTCTCAGTGCAAAAAGCTGACTATACTCAATTAATGAGTAACAACACACAATTTTTTTTCTCCATTGTTCAGTGCATAGCCCAAGCTTTCTTCTCCACTGATGAAGCTCTGCTGTAAAAGTAGGATTATTCACATCCTCAAGCGCTCTTTACAATGCCTTTCCCTGCAGCGTGTACGTGCTTCGCCGTCATTCGTGACCTAGTTTCACAAAGCTCCTCTGAGACACGGACTTTGTATTTTTCCCATGTTTCAGATTTGGAAATGCAGTGCAGAATGACTAATGTCAAGTTGAACAGCGTATGCACGCCCAGGGCTGCAAGGTCCTTGGGTGTGCTCTGGGAGCTTGGACAGGGAGGAGTCTCACCTCTGGAGGCTTTAATTGGTGAACTCCAATTTCTATCAGTTTCTACTGAGAGTTTTTGAACTATAGTATTTCAAAGGGATGTCACTTGGCCAAAGATGAATGATTATAGTGACAGTAAAAGAGAAGCTCCTGATACAAGGTTTATCCTTCTGTGAAACTTCATATCCCAGCTCCAAATGTTAAAAGACACTAGAACATTTAAAATAAAAGACACTCTGCAGTGTTGAGACGGGTACAAATATATCCTTTATATGCCCCAAACCAGCACTACGGCTTTATCTGAAATATTCTTTGGAAAAAAAAGAACTCAGATGGAAAATTTCATTCCAAACGGAGAAAGTTTGGAAGACTTGTGAGAAGCTGAAAACAGGGTATTACAACAGGAAATGCGCAGCCTCAGGAATACGCTACTGGCCTGACTGCAGACTCAGAGAACATCCAAAACAGAGACTAACATTAGAAGGAGTATACTGTAAGACTGAAAAGAAAGGAAGCCGTAATAAGAACACCTAAGAAAAGAATGCTTGTCAAGAAATAAGGCACATTTTACAGATAGTAATCCCAGAGAGCACTGTAGTCTGTATTTCTCTGATTATTCCTACTCCAGACTTGCGGCACCATGGAAATACCCCTTTCTTGTTTTCCACTGCCAGCTTGTACGGAAAAACAGCTTGCTGGTTATATAAAATAGAGGTTATCAGCAACATTGCGAATTAACGGTGTAGTTGCCAACTAAAAAATTAAACTCTGACAAATATGACCTAATGTTACATAAATATGCTTCATCAATCACAGTTAAAAAAAATACACAACAGACAGTATTTTCTTTGGACTGGTAATAGAACCTATTGGCAGTTAGTGTAATTAAAGGCTAGTAAGCAGATTAAAATATTTGGGGGTTTATAGCGTTCTCGTCTACAGAGAAAGGATGAAAGTGTTTTTAAAATGCCACCGCTTTGAACTGGTGGTATTTTTGTTTGTTTAAAAGGGGAAGAGTTTAGTGGGAGCCCAAGGATCTACAGGCAAATCCAGGTTCAGAATGGGGAGATCTCAGGTCTCTGGCCACTGTCAGGCTTTTGGATGTCCTCTGAAGGACACTTGCTGTTGCTGGCACTGATCTTGCTCCCAGCAGCTCGTGGTACCATGCTGCAGCACTGGCATCCCCCCAGGATGCCACCTGCCTGGTGTTGTGACATAAAGATCTACTCTCTGTCTCACTGTGCCCCTGTAAACTTTGAAGCTGGTGTGGAATATCAGCAATGTGGAGAAGCCTGAAGGACTGTTCAGGAGATGGGCTTGTCTGGCCTCTTCCCTTCAAATGAAGCAGAGGGAAGTACAGTTCATTTGTTTAATTTATTAAGTGTAGAATTTTTTAATGATGGTAATGGACGGGAGCTGAAGAGTGCAAAGATGAATAGGGAATTTCAACAGCAACCCAAAATGAGACATTCAGCGGATTATCTTCTTAGGCTTAGACGCAAGGAATAAAGAGAGGTAAAAAAAATCTTGCATGGGAGAATTCACTTTACAGATTTAATGAAGTTAAATCAATGTTTTTACAATTCTGTTTCAAAACAAGGAAGTCTAATGGTGAGGATGAAACAAACATTCCTAAGTATTCGCTCTGAATGCCAGTTTCCCACATGCCGTATAGGAGAATGGAGTGACCATTTTTTTTAATGCTGTCAGAACAACATTACTCATCTATTTTAGTACAGACTCAGTAAATCAAGGATACATTTCACAGTAATATTTATTTAAGCGGCAAAACATTACTCATTGACATAGAGAGCTAAAGTTCCATTTATGCTCAGCAATTTATCATTAGACTCACTGGATTCACTCATCCCAGCGAGATAAGGGATGATATGAAAAAACCCGTTAAGTATAAAAAGGAAAATAAAAATCTGCATATTGTATACATTGCACTGCACTGTGATGGAGGTTTTGTTTTAGTATTGGCAAAAAGAGAACAGCACTATAAAAGCAGAACACACTACATGAAGAGAACATGGCTGGAAGTAATGGCAGTGATAATTGGTTCTGAACATTTCATGAACCCATTGACTTCAGCGGCCTTTGGATGAGGCCCAGAAAAAAGCCACATTTTTATACGGCAGGCAAATTTGATAAAGGCACAGTCTGAATCAGAAACAAAGAAGTTGTGGGGAGCTATGCAGAATAGAGCATGAAGCAGAAAAAACCAGTATTCGTACAGTCAAAGGAAAAATTATACTTTTAATGTGCGTACACTCACATTAAATCCAGGTGACTGATTTCTGTTTAAGGAAGTTTGAGCTAGGAAAAAAAAAAAATCAGAACTGAAAAAAATCTTCAGGATCTGGGTTATACATCTAAGATAAGCCCTGCAGACAGCAATACCTCTATTATGCTTGGCATTTGGCCCATGCTTTGTATTGCAGTTGGGTTTCACTAATCACAAACCCTCAAGGATTTGTAACTTCTCCCTCCTTTCCTGGGATCCCCTGGCCAGCTCCCCAGTATGCTTCCAGCACAGCTACGGACCATGAAATGCCAAGTACAAACACTCTGGCTCTTCACGTCTCCTCATGAACATGGGTGAGAGCCGCTGTCTCCACCAATGTAGGCCTTGGTCTCCTGTGAAAGAGGCTTCCATTATTCATGATGAGATGGTGAAAGGCTCCTGCTAAGGTGGCCACACACCAGAAAGGAGCACACAAATATGTAGTGTGGGTTTATAGACACAAGTGCCAAGCTGCAGTGCCAAACCTCTTCATAGCCCCATGGGTACTAGAGATCTTCAGGTGCCTTGGATTTTAAGTTTTTCCCAGGATTATTTGAATAAAATGCAATTATCCAAGCAAGGGATTTAACCAGCAGAAGACAGAGTGAATTCCTCTTTTTCTTCCAGTAAGGATGTGATTTGTCTGACCTTGTTTTCAGGTTCAGCAGAAGGAGAGATCCTGTCCAGATCCTAGAACAGCTGGCAGACAAGGGGGCTAGGGCACCCTTTAAGGACCTGAGCCATAGAGGTGCAAGCTGGGAGGAGAAATTCCCATGAGCCTCATATTTTCTCATCACTAAAGCAGTGACTAGAAAGGGAGGAAGGATAATAGTATGTGATGCCTGCCTGGAAGAGGGAGTTAGTGGCTGTACATATAAGGCATTTTCCTGCTGATTGTTTCATCCTAGCTATCTGGCGGTAGCTTTTCCCACTGCAGAAGCCTTCCCTCTTCCTAGGGACAGCAGAGACCCGGGTAGGAAGATGTGAGAGCACACCTCATATTGTGTTGTATCGGCCTACAGTGCATTCGCTCCCTTTTCTGTCTCACTGCTGACTGTTCCATTTGCTACTGGGCGTTTTCCCCAGGCACTGGAAGAGGTCATGAAGAAAGGAGAGGAGAGGAGAGGAGAGGAGAGGAGAGATCTGCAAAAAAATTGCTTTATATCTCAGCAGATGCCCAATGCAGTTTTCACTATAACGTCAAGAACAGCTGTGCTGTCATGGTGCTTTGGTCAGCACACTATTCTCTCTGGTAATTCACAACATAGCTGTGCTTAATTTAAGCAGCTTCTTGCTTGCTTTACCGGTGATCTCAAATTCCTTTCTGGGGTGTCTATTTTTCCCATTGCACCACAGAGGTAACCTGAGTATGTACTGGATTTTGTATTCCGCATCAGAACTTACCCACCCAAATTGAAGGTGATTAAGCCTCTTTGAGGATTTGACCATTTGTAAGTGATGAAGAGCAAATAACATCCTGTATTTGCACATGGATGCCAAACAAAGGCCTTATTAATGATCATACATGGCTGCTCAATAATGTCTCATGCTCTGGGGTCAAGCCTTCTTGGAACAAAGTCATGTTCCCCAACCTACTGCCTGTGAGGAACTTTTTCTGAAGAAGAATGTGAACAATGACTTATAAATCTTTAGAAACAATCATTAATGACTAAAGTAGAATATTAATAATATGTAAAAATGAAATTTTTTTCTGTAGTCTTTCTTTTTCAGGTTTCTACAATGACGACTTCTTTTACTTCCAGCTCTAATAATAGTCCATCATTTGTGATGCACAAGCAAGCTTCTTTCACAGGCAAGAAGGGAGCAGTGACTACTGGCATGCAGTAAAAAATGGTCAAGCTAGAATAGCCAAACTGCCATAATATTCTATATATTATACATTAACCTGCCTTAACTGAGAGACAAAACACAGGACATTGAACTAATCTAATCAAGGTTTGAATGGGCACCCAGAAATAACTGTGAACTGAAATATGGCATGTGTGTACCAAAATTTACAGAAGTATCTATGACAAAGAGTATGTTTGCAAACACAGCACTTTTGCAAAAACATCTAGAAACCAAGCACTTGAATAATTAACAAATGTTATTCAAAACGTTGTTGGTATTATATAACTTGTAGCTGAGAAGAAAGCAAATGTTGGACCTTATCCCACACCTAGTTGATTATCTCAGCCCAGGAATACCAGAAGTCATGTTTTAGATAAACTTGCAGCCACTTTAAGATAAACTGGTACAAAACAATCTGAAATTAATTGCCACAGAAAAAAAGTTAAGTACACTGGATCAAAGGATTGCTTTGCCCAGTTACTGATACATAGTCTCATCTTTCATATTTAGGTATCTGTGTTTTCAACCAGTGGCCAACTCAACGCCTGTCCACAACTGTTGTTCCCGTCCTTCATAATAACTGCCTTGGGAACCCTCACAATAGGCATTGCCGTGGCAGTAGACTAAAAGAAATACTCCAGAGATCCCAGAGGACATGTCACACCTTTGTCAGTATGGTTCACATATGGAAGCACGTATGGAAGGTGGAAAAGAAAATCTTAGTGTTTTTCTCCCATTCAGTATGTCACATTTCAGGTAGGTTTAGATGCAGACACATTACAATGTAGAGCTAGTGCTACACTTTATTTTTCACTAAGTTTATTAGTCCTGAATTAAATCCAGCTTGTTTTCTGTGTTGGTCAGTCATGCGTCTGACTGGCCGGATGGGTCTGGGTTACTTGAGAACAAGGTTTGCTTTATTTTGGAAATAAAAAGGAGGCTGTGAGAACCTTCGAGGGCAAAGCATTGCTCTGCAGATTAAAATTACTGATGGAAATATTTTTTATTTGTTAGCTGAAGCTACATTTTTAATGCCTATTTTGTTATTCCAGACTCTTGCATGCACAATATTTAATTTATTTTTTTATTGGAGAAAGGACATGTTTACAGGAGCATAATTATTTAGATTGAGGTTCAAAATTTTGTAAGATCATTCCTGCTATTGAATCAGAAATCATTTGTCCAAGGATATAATTTTAGAAATACTTAAGTAAATGCTGAGTAAGCATTGCATTTAGCAATTGCAGGAAGACAGGTCACACACTTAGATGACACCTTTTCACTTCACTGCCGTGTTGTGTAATGGTTTCCACATGCAGACTGGAGACTGAGAGGGGGATGATGGACTGCTTTATCTCCTTCACTTCAGGGAAACAGAAACCAGTTGACAGTGTATTCAAAGAGAGAGAGCGAGAGAGAAAGAGGGAGAGAGAGAAATTTGTTTGAAAACCACCAATGATACTATGAAATATCAAGTTCTAATTCACATGACTCACACTAACTATTCTCACCAGGCTGGCCAGATGACAAAGCACATTATAATTATGTGGCCAAGATTGAAATGCTCTTAAAGCCTACGTAACTAGCCTAATGGACTCCACTAAAACCCACCAAGGGCACAAGACCTCACAACCGAAGACCATAGCTAGATATTACAAATGTCAAGGCTGTAGTCCAGTGAAAACATGGTGCTACTTGCAAATTGTTTTTTCCTAAAATGATTGCTCTGCTGAATGCTCGAGGAGAATGACATCAGTTAGTGGTCACCCATGACAGTTTTATTCCTTCAGCCATTTCCTATTGCTTCAACTGTAACAAAAAAGGGTTTCTTTCGTTGCACAAAATTCCAATTGAAATGAATAGGCAAGGGGAAGCTTTTCTAAAACTATAGCTCTCACTCCTTGAGTAAACAAGAAAATTCCTCGAAGGAGGTATTCATAGGAGGAATATTGTTCTCAGCATGGGTCTGCAGCAGAATTATTTCCCTCTGTGTATGAAATAATTTGGCCAAATGAGCACAAAAGGAGAGCACAATCTGCTGGTTTCACTGCCTGGACTAGATCAGCCTTTCTGATTAGTCTGTGTGCGCTTTTGTTCCATATTCCATGCTAAAATGAAAATTCAGGTCTACTATGTATCTGTAAAAATGTCCATAAACAAAAATTTGTTTTGAATAGTCAGTTCTCAATGCACTGCAGGACCACCTGGAGAGTTCTCAAAANCCCAAAAACCCCAAGAGGAGATATTATCAACAGGCAAAAAATAATCTACTATTTTCAATGCAGAATAGAAGCACAGATCAAGAAAATTATATCTATAAATTTCTGCTTTCCTTTACTCACACTTTTTCTATTAATCTTTTATTTTCTTGTCCTTATTTCTTGGGTTTAATGAGTTTATTTACTTTTTCCTAGAATTGTTTTGCCTTTCCCTGTACCAGTCCCTGACTGTCCTTGTTCCAGTCTTCAATATACCCAGTTCTTTCTTTTCCCAGCTTTCTACCCCTCCCCTTTTTAACCTGTGGCTTCTCCATTTGGTGCCATATTTTCCATCCCTCTTTGCTAGTGAGGGTCTGTGAGCTAAGATCTCCTCCCTGCACAGAAGAATGTAGGAATAGGAGCCCATACAACAGCAAAGCCTCTTGTAGGAAAACAGGAGAAAATAGAAGTCCCACTCAACTATTGGCTTGTGCTGCTTCCATTCAAGAGCTCACTGCTTAGAAATTATTACTTCATTTTTTCCCTCCACTAGTCTGTGAGGAAAAGGGAGTAAGAGATCCCTCACGGAGCTCCCAGACCACAGAGACAGCAAGAAAAAGTAACATTCCCTTCTAGCAAAGGAAGAACAGATGTGCACGCTTTCCCCTGAACCTTTAGAAAGATTATACAGGCATATCCATTGGAGAAAATCATTCATCAGTTTTCTGTCTATTTTCAAATTACTCCCTCTACCCTAATTCTTCAGATTAGATCATCACCTGGCACACGCGGCCACCAGGAACTCACTCTGCCATCGCAAGTCCCAGGTTTCCCAATGAAGAACTCAGGAAAGTTAGAATATCAATCTTAATTTGATGCTTGTTTCTTTCATGTTTTTCCCTCTGCAAAGATTTGAAAAAGAGCTCTTGGAGAGCTTGGACATTTCTAGCAACTTAGTTAAATGCCAGGCCTGCCACCTCTACCATTCTTCCCACTAGTCTGTGGCTGTTTGGTCTCCTTTGCGAGACCTAGCAGGTATCCTTATCAACCTATGGATATATTTTTGGCAGTGGCTCAGGACTGCGTATTAAACTTGTGAGATTAATAAGGAATAGTGCCAATATAAAACTGGGCTGTTCTGTTTCCCTGAAATCTCTGAGAATATATTACCCAAATACAGTTTACACAGATTCACGACTATTGAGTAATTCTGGGTAATGTTTTCTCCTTTGTTTTTTAATTTTGGGCAGAGTGTTTGTATTTTTGGTTCATGCTTCTTAAGTGAGGTTTCTAGGGGCTACAGTCACTGGCAGTTTACCAGGATGTTGTCAGAGGCTGAAGAATAAACCTTGCCTTCAAAACAATGCATCTTTTGGCTGGATGTTACTGTAATCAACATTGCAATGCCACTACTTGTTTTTCTGAACTCATCAGTACAGAGCTGTTGAAAATAGCTTGACACTTCTCCTTTGCCTCCTGACATTAATCATGGTTAATTAAGTGACAATAAAGTTCGGTTTAATGCAAACAGGCATTAATTCTTGTCATCTCCCCGTTCTCAGGAGTATTCAAGTTGGACAAGCAGAGAGAAACAACATCGAAAATATATCCTGGAAAAAACATTCAATTAACATCAACATTGGAGGTCTTGTCAGAGATCTGTTATAACATATGCCCCAATTTTTCCCAATAACTGCAAGTGGGCAAATCCTAGTGTCTACTTGGAGTTAGATGTAGGACCAAGGTCTACTTTTACAAGCACTAGGATAAAAGATTTTGTGTCCTTGCTGCTGGATGTATGCCAGGCAGTATCAGGCAGCAAGCATGCCAGGTTCATTTTTCTAGAGACTCTCATCAGAAACAATGAAGTGTTTCCTCACACTGTGTAAATGTAGGAAACTAAATCAAATTGGAAGCTCTAGAGCAAGCAATACTTCTTGGGTGGCAAAAAATGGATTTAGAAAGAAAGGTTTAAACAAAGAGTTCCTTTTTTTTTTTTTTTTTTCTTTTGATGGGAGTTGGGGAAGAATAATAATGTAAAGATCAGCTTAGAAAATGGAAATAACTATCACTAGATGAAACTACTGCTCTTCCGAGTTGTGTTGTCAGTAATCCTGAAATGCCTCTTTCAACAGAGTGAGGAGGTAGCTACCTGCTACCTGCTTATACATTGCTTGCAGCTCACTGCCTAGGCTTTGAGGATCAGCAAGCAGATCTCTTCCTCAAAGGATATGAAATATGTGAAGTACATTACCTATTTCAGCTAAAGCATTCACAGTTCCATTTCTAGATACAAGACCCACACAGCAGCTCCAACTCTAAACGTGCTCTCCATGGCTTTGGTTCAAGCCAGCCATTTGCTACCACCAAACGCTCTGCTGCTGCTTCATCACCTGCTATCCAGCCCTGCAACACTGCTGCCACTGCTACTACTCCTCTGAAGCTTCCTGCTGCTTCTGTGTCCCCGCTGCAGTCGCCCATTGCTCCCCATCCCACGGTGCCGTCTTCCTGCCACCTTCAGAGCACCTCTACAGCACTTCTGCCTGCTGGAGAAGAGTTATGGCCTGCAGGGCTGTCTCCTTCCACAAGGAGAAGGCAGTAAAAGTTGGGATTGGAGTTGCCTTTTTTTACAGCAAAGAAAGGCGATGTCTCCATGGGGCACTTTGGAGAGATGTCTCTTGTTCACAGGTTATCAGATATCAACCCATGCATTACAGTTTTGTGAAGATTAAGTGAAAAGTTTGTTTGTAGCAAAAGACACAAACTCAAGACTTGCACTGTCCAGTCATCTCCCTTTGCGCTCCAAAAGGTCCTTGGAAAGAGTTCCTACATGTGACGCTGATCATTCCTGCTGAGAAATTCCAAATGCTCTTCAGATTTGATGTGGAGGCTGCAGCTATGGCGCCTGCCAGGTCCCCCATGGTGGCACCTTCACCCCCCTCAGTCCTCATGTGAGACCAAGGGGTGGGTGGTGTGGCCGTGGGGGGCTGTGAGCACCCACCCTGTGGTGCCCTCGTGGGGGTCTCTAAGGGCATGCCACCGCTTCCACAAAGCAACATGCAACCCCCTGCACCTCAGCTGCCACATGCCCTTTCCTGGGGTCCCCCACCCTGGAGGTGCATCTGTTTTCTTTCTGAATAATACCAGATAACCAGGAGCAGAGTGCCAGCTAGTGTTTCTTGTGTAGGCTCATGGATGACTGGTATTGGAACAGAAATGTCTTCAAAATGAACTCATGGAAGGCAATTTACAACAAAGAAATGGTACTCACAGCATATTAAGTTTCTCATAGCAATAATTGTAATAAGTCTTTTAATTTGGGCACTCTTTTACATACCGTGCTGTACACATAAGTGCTGGCAGGTAGAAAAGCAGGCTTGTGTTGCAGTCACAGGAAGAGAACCTGAATTATTTACGAGGGGAAAATTTTTTCAGTCTGGGAATCATAGTCAAATAAGGAAAATTAAAAATCTCAACTACTGCATAGTGCAAAGGCCGTAAACCTAAGATCTCCCATCCCCATTTTTTATGTGGCTAAAGGACATCTGTATTCAGCAGATCACAAAAATAATTCATATACAAGTGGATGCAGGTGGACCTGCTTTTCCCTGTTTTGGCTCCTTTAGCATTAATATATGCTAAATACATGATTTGACACAGAAACTTACTCTTTGAATTAGTTATCACCGTCTTATTTTTGGCGCATACTGGCTTTCATGCTTCTGCTGCTTCTATGGAGTTTTACTGCACTTTCATTATCTTCATTTTTGAGCTCGCAGCAGTACAAACCTGCTGGTTGCAGTGACTCAGCTCCTTTCCTCCTCTTATTGCTGTGTACAGCATGTATATCTAATAGCAATGATGAAGGGTAAACGGAATGGGGAAACCAGACAGAGAGCATGCTTCTTTGTTGGTACGTATATGCTTACTATTGCATAATAGAGATACATAAGAACCTATGCTCTTCATCTATGCCCACTCAAGAAATTTGGCTTAAAGATCTATTAGCGTACCATTAGAAAGAAAGAGCAATGCGTTCTTGTGTTGATATTACAGTGACACTCATGGAAAAGAGAGACTTTACATACTTTCTGTAAAATATTTTGTCATAAGGACAATTCTCCTCTATCTCCTCAGTTTATTGGTGGACACTCCTCCAGAAAAGCAGTTTTTGCTAGAAAAATAGCCTTGGCCCTCACACCCTGTTCCCAGAGTGGGGGCTTGAGCTCACCTGCACCTCTGGATATAGAAAGAGGTATATTTTCCCAAGCTTTCAGAGCTGGATTGCGCAGAGGACCCTATGTACACACCTAGATTCATGTCTTACAGCTTCCCTTTCTCACGATGTGCAACTAAAGGAAATCAAATTTGTTTCCCCATTTCTAATATTGTATAGCTGCTCTGCACTTACTTTTGGTAATCTTTCCTGTAGCAGATGCACTGAGTCCTTGAAGAAACCAAGAGCTGCCAAACATCAGCCTCTTCACTGAAATGACATGAGTGGGAACCACTTTGCAGGGAGAAAACCACTGCAGAAAGAGAAAACACAGCTCATTTTTGTTTCTTTTTTACCTTCTAGACACTAGACCTGAGGTGGAGATCACAACACTGGCTGCACCCCTTGAAAAACTTGATTAAGAAGTGGCCAAATTACACCAAAGAGGTCCTCCAAGAATTATTTCCATAAGGCAACACCATCTCACCTGGTAAAAGCTATTTTTCATCTGTTAAAAGTCAAAGGAAGAATTTAAGAAAGACAGAATTAAAATTTGCATAATTTCTTTCCTTGTATTCTGTCATATATACATTCAACTGAGCTCATTAGTGCTTACAAGGTAGCTTTGCTTTAAAAATATTACAAAAAATCAATTATGACTGCTAGCTGTTAAATAGGGAGGTGACCCTCGGGAGCAATCTGGATTGCATGATAAGCTGAGTTCATTTGAACAATTTGCACTTGAATATAGTTAATGTAATGTCATTAACCTTGACATCAGGAATGTAGGTTAGTGTTATAGAAGGGTGACTGTATTTTGGAAATCAATAACCAAGTCAAGGATTTAAGGGTCATCATTACCAGGCAACTAATTATGCATTCCTAGTGTGAGGCTGATCCTGATTCTGCCATTGCATTTGTGCCGAATGTGAAATTAACTCTTTCGGTAGCCAAAATCTAACTTAATAAGTAGAAACTCCAGCCAGAAGGCAAGAGTCGAGTTGAGTCGAGTCAAATTGAATTGAATAGAGGGAAGGGAAGGGAAGGGAAGGGAAGGGAAGGGAAGGGAACTTCAGTAGGAAGAGAGCTACTATGATCATTTAGTTCAGCTGCCTGACTACTTGAGGACTGACCGAAAGTTAAAGCATGTTATTAAGGGCAACATCCAATCACCCCTTAAACACTGACAGGTTTGGATGAGTGAGGGTCTTTAAGTATAATACATTGCTTTAAACAGTAATCATTTGTATAGTCAAATGCCACTGCCCGGCCTTCCAAAGTCATGCAGTCATGTCAAAAATGCAACTTGCTCTAAAAGGGAAAAAACTGTCCAACAGATATTTCTGTCTAGTTCTGAATCCTAGGGGAACAAAAATCTGAAAACATGAACCTTGGTTTTTTTAATTAAATGTAATCATGCTTGAACCTGCCATGCTGCCTATACACCAAATAAAGACAATAGAAGCATTTTCATTTTGGAAGGTATAACAAGATCGAGTAGCTAAAATTAAGACACTTTCAAAATTTAAGGTGCACAATTTTGCCACGGAAGATGTTCCAATCTTCACTCTGAGCTGGAGAAATGAAGACTAATGCAGGAAAGTCATGCTGAAGTAGTTTGGCTTAGATATGTAGATGGTTAGTAAATTGGGATAGTCCCACCAGACTCTAGAATCTATAGCTTTAAAGCTCTCCATGTTTGGTTTCTTGGCTCCAGTCAGTGGGATAACACAAGCTCATCATCTGTGTTAGCTGGTAACCAATCAGTATTGCCAGTTGTCAGCTATAGCTACAGTTGTGTCTTCCTTGCAAGTCTTGTAAGCTGAAAAGTCCTTCAAAGTTTCGTAACACTTGCAGTCCTGGCATGGAAACAGACTTGGTTTCTGCACAATTTACTCCTGCAGGTGCTGAAAGTTGGTGCAAACGCCCTTTCCCAATATAAGTGTGAGGCATTTTAACTTTGTTGATGGGAAATATATTCCTTCATCAGTTTTCTTTTTTTCTAAGGAAAACTCCTGGTGACCAGGGTGGACTTTTCCCTGTCAGCTTTGCTTCCTTTCCAAGCTTTGCAACCAGGGATGCGCAGTGTCTCTTCCTGGACATCACAGCTCCTCTCCGGAAAGTCTCCCCTGAGGGCACCATGCTGCCTTTGCACCTCTTTCCTCAAGCAAGGGATGAGCTCTAACCCTGTGATGCTGAAAGAGGAATTCAGGAGCCCCAGGCACACTATACTTTTTTCTCCAAAAGGACGACCCTTCCTGTACTTCATAGCTCCTTCTGGTCCTCCAGGAGGTCCTCCTGCCAACTCCCAGTCTTCTCCAGGTGGATAACTACAGCCTATTGTTTCCTCATGCCTCCAAAACAATTTGACTTTTTCTTTGGCTTTTTCACCAGAGAGAAGCCTTTGCAAGGTTTACAGCTTTCCTGGCATCCCTCTGTTTTGACTGAAAGGCCTTTTTTACCCCCAGCAGTCCTTCCCAGCACCGTTTTGCCTTTAACTCTCTGCTTCTGTGCCAGGATAGCTTGCAGGAATGGGGCCTATATGAGGATATAATCGCTTGGGAAAGGAATGTAATTAAAAGCAACATATAAAGCAATTAAAAAAAAGAATCTTCTGAGGACGCTCAGCTGGCACAGTGAGAATCTTGCTGAGAATATTTAATTGTTCATGTTATTAAGTGCAGACAGGTTGGTTTTAATTCAAAACAAACATAGCAATTAAAGAAAAAAAACCCTATATCAATACAACATTATAACTACAAAGTTAAAAACATGAAAACATGTAGGAAACATAAACATTCAGTGTTTCAAAAAATGGGGAAGACTTACCAGATTAACCAGATAATTAAAAAAAAAAGTCATAAAGTTTTATATCAACTACAATATAAGGAACCACATGTAACTCTGACGCAGCTGCCTTGATTATTCATATTTTTCATTCCTGTTTTTCCAGTTAAATCTGCAGCAGACATATTGCTTTTGATGATATCAAGGGCCTATCATAAGAAACACTTCACAGCTGAATTTACATTTGTTACATTTTCTTTCCTACACATCCCATCTGCTTATCATTTCATTTTCCAAGTGTTACCACATTGACATATTAATGTAAGGTTTTAGTTTCTTTTCAGAGTGTATATGCACTTGTTTTGCTATTTGATGGAAATGTTTGATAAAAATAGTCAAACATTAGATAGACCTGTGTGAGGTAATGCCCAAACTGATCAGAAAAAGTCAAAGCTATTTTTTTCATAACTAAGAAGAAAATCCAGATCTCTTATGAAAGAAACTACTGAGCTTTGTCTTGTATGTCTGTTCTGTGGATGTTAACCAATTAACCTATTCTTATCTGAGAGAAGTAAGAAGCATTTAGCCCTGTTTGGGAAATGGGAAGCTTAAGTAGGGAGATTAATTGACTACTGTAAAACCAAAGAAGGAAACTCCTTTGGAGCTATTTTTAGATATTAGGAGCTCTGGACTTCTCACCACTTGCTCAAACCTATAGATAAAATGACATCACCCACTCCAAAGAAAATACTTAATATCTCCTTCTCTGATCAGGAGTATCACTTTAAGGTGTATTTTCCCCAAAACTGACCAGTTCATCTTTTAGTAGCTGTTCCCAAACTCCTGTATTTGTTCGCATTATACCCTTACTGCCCAGTCCAAGAATTCAGACACTGCCGAAGCCAAGTTTCAGCACAAATAAATTTTTCTCTTGTGTCAAAACTGTGTTGGGGAGGAGGGAATGGAGGGTGCTTGGATGACAGTGTTGACACTTGAGCTCCTGTGGAGAATCACAAACATGATGCTCTAATAAATAATCCCTGCTGACAGGTTAGAAATCAAAGCTCATTAGCACAGAGGAGGAAAGACGAGCATTTTAATGCCTCTGGATTCCATCCAGTGCAATTAACACCACATACAGCATATTGTTCACCTAAAGCCATAAATCACTGTAACAAGTGTCATATTATACACAGATCCTGAAACCACAAGAATGAAAATGAGGAATGGCTTAGAAAAAAATAGGGGATATCACATTTTTTCATATGACCAATTGGAAACTAAACCTAGTGCTGAAAATACTTCAAAATTCTTTCAAGATGGATGGTCCTCATAAATATGTCTGAAGGACTCCATTTACCTGAATAAACTACATTGCTGTAATGCCTGTGGGCCCAACCCTACGAGGGCAAGTAATCAAGAGTAAAACAACGCTGTTCCCCAAGTGAATATAAAAACTCACATCCATTAGTCTGTACAGGACTTGGTATACTTTTTGGTAGGACTCTTACTGAAGTGTTTAGGGAGAAAAATAGTGACCCCCAAGTTCAAAAGATTTGTCAGAGACAAATCTGAAGCTGAACACACCACACAGGTGCAGATTAAATAAACTAGTGATTATTTCAGAATATTTCTCTTTCTGGGTGGTTTGGACCCCAGGAGGAGGACTTGTTAGATTGCTGGTACTGTTTAAACTCAGTATCACATCCACTGTGTTTCAATTTTTTATTTTAACCAGGAGATGCACGGCTGGAGGAGGCAGACCTCTTTACTAGCCCTGTGCTCTGTCTGACACCTTTCCATACAGACTGTCATCCTTCACTGGTAAAGAATGCAGAGCACTAAATACATTGCGCTCATATATATTTCATTCTACCTGTTTTTTTTAAACTCCCTCTCTTCCTTCCCACTTCGGACATTAGGCATGCACGCCAGCCAGTTGAGAGCGCCATCAATTTGAGACGGAAACTCCAGATACTCCAGTGCCGGACAGGGAAAACGTTGTGATAAGCTTTGCAGCCTGAATGCTGAACCACAACCGCGTCTTTTCAGATTGTTATCACCAGCGCAGCGACGCGCGGTGCAGTAGCTGCGGCGCCTGCGGTGGCAGCAGGGAGGCACAGGGCACCCCAAAGGCCAGCACCATCCTCAAGCGTACGAGGGACACCATTTCGTCACTCAGGAAGCATGGTGGACCTGCAGCCTCTGCCCGCCCCGCCGTGTCCCGAAGCCCCCGCACCAGCCCTGCAGCAGGTGATATTCTGCAAGACATTTCTTCTGCCACCCAGACCCACTGCTCCACACCTGCCTCTCCCTTCTGCCCCAAACAGGAGAAAAGCAGGATGGCGTGTGGCCCCACAAATCCCACATGAGCTATGTCATACCTCCCTCCCCACCTTCCAAGATGTCCAATAGCCCATCTGCAAGCAGATATCAGCAACTGTCAGAGGTCATCCCAGGACAGCACAGTTGTTCCTTAGGGACAAAAAGGACAGCACACTCAAAGCCACCCCTTAAGACCTCCTCTCTTTGTCCAACTCACCTCTGTCCCAGCCTAGCCTCTCTGTCAGACCCGATCCAGGCAAATATGCTTCCCAGGAGGGATCATGCAGCTATGCAGGTGCTCTCTGGTTGCATGGAAAATTTCTCAATGATCTGGGCTTGGCTGGGTGTGGAGGAGAGCACAGGTCTCTCTTGGGGAGCTCCTTGATGTAGTAGGAAATAGGCTTGGCACTGGCCACGTGCGACGAGCGGCTCTTTCCGCTCTGTAATTACCATTTCGAGCAGTGGGCCAGAAGAATTGGGCTTTCGCTGCCAGTTCCCTCACATGCAGAAAGGAGCTACAAAACCATGTCCACTGCCAGCTGGGTGCCTGCCCGCTCCTCGGAGGTGGAAGGCGATTCCTCCAAGAGGAGTCCCACTGCCTGCCCCTTGGCTGAAGGGCAGACAAGGGACGGCAGGCTGCCCCCCACCAGGAGCCCTAGCTATGGGATTGGTTTCCATTTCGCTTTCTCTTTTCCTGCCACATGACTCTTGGGTTTCTATCGGCACAGGCTGGGGTTTGACAGGAGGACAGGGACATGTCCCTTCCCCAGGGCTCCTCTTCGGAATATTTTACTGTTTGGTGTTTAGAGACAGGAATTATAATCCTTTGGGAGACAGAGATTATGCAGATTTTCCTTCTAACGGAGGCAGCAGCTCAGATCCTGTCTGAGGAAGAAGCTGGTACCATCTGTACGGAGGCAGCCTCAGCACTCCTGCCCCCGTAGGAGACCATTAACCCTGTCATGAACCCGGAGGTCTCCATGTTCTGTGGACAGAGGAATCGAACATAGCTCTGAAGTAGGTGCCCCAGGGCCAAAGGATGTCAGAGATTCAGGTGTAGCCCTATGCCTATCCAGCTTTCTGGATCAATGTTTAAAGGCAGAAATCTTTCCTTCAGTAGACAATCTAAGTGCCTTACTTAGGTGGTCTAGATTTTTCTGCCAGATACCTCTTTCTTTAGTCACTGCCTGTTTTAGCTGTCTGCTTCACGTGTTGAAATCTCTGTCTTGCCCTTAGGCACCAGCGAAAGTAAAATAATAATCGAGTTTTATGTCAACAACTGATTGGAAACAAACATATTCCTAACACGCCATTATTTCTTGCCAGGTGGAGAAGACAGACCTATATCAGGGCAGTGACAGTGAGACTCACACTTCTCCCCTTTTTTTTCATGTTTCACAAGTGTGCATCCAGTTAGGAACAGGAAATGCAGACCTTCATGCATGTTCTGAAGGGATCTTTTCCCCAATTCTCTTGTATTTCAACATATTACCCAAAGCACTCAATTACACATCTAAATTTCCTCAACTTGTCAACAGAAAGTGAAGAAATTGGCTCTTCTCCTAGAAGGGTATGGCTGTAGCTAGAGCAGAGCAAGATTCTTACCATAGTTTTCTAATCGAGTGTTCTCCGTGGGCATATATTCCCAGTCCTACCTTACATATCTCTGAGAAAAGACATACCACCGCCCCGCTCTCCATAGTCATCAATTATCCAAGCCCTACAAGCAGCTTTATTAAGATAGAAGAGAGGAGTTTCCCACAGATATGCTTCTTGCTTGATTCTCATGCAAAAATAGTTTTCAGTTAGGCAAGCAAGTCTATACTGTAGGGAACACATGAAGGCTCCTGGCCGCAGCTGGTGCATGGATTACTCTGCATATGCAGTGGGAACTCAGCGTGGGCCTGGTAGGATGCTGTCAGTCATGGCATCAAAGTCAAAGTCCAGCCCAGCCTCCACACCACTGTGATTAATGAGGTGTTTTCTGAAGCCACTGGCACACTGTGAACAACATGGTTAGCCCTCAGCCACTTCTCTTTGACTCTCCAGCCCAGGTGACCACATCATTTACTGTTGTGGCTCCAATGATCATATAATTGAGTGTGGGGAGCCTGTGGCACAAGTCCAGCGCAAAGGTTTGTTCATGCTACCGTGCCACAGTGTAGAGCCCTTACTGCATCTCTTACAGCTGAAAAATCACAGAAGGAGCTCATACACTTGTTCTGGTGTGTTTCTGGAAGCTGAATGAGCCTGCGGCAGCTGCACAGATGACTCCTTTTGATTAAGTAGAAGGTTGTGGCCAAAGTCCCTACAGTGCCCTCTGCTTCCCGTCCTACCTTCTGGTCCTCTCCTCACTGAGGAACCTGCAATCACCCTTTTGCAGTAGCCACCACTGGCAGGGTTTAAGGATCTTTTTCCCTATCTGGCACCTTTTGAGTAGACAACCCGTTCTCTATGTCAGTAATACTAGTGTACTAGGGGTAGCAGACTGCTCCAAGTTTGTGGAACTCCATCTGGAAGAAACCACAAGATTTCTTAGTTGATCCACATGCCTGAATGTGCCGTGACACCTCTGTTTGCCGCCTTTGTGACTTTGTTGGTAACACCGAAGTTTTGACCGAAATAACCAAAAACAGCCTCTCGCATTGTCATACTCATTCTGTGGAGCTCACAGCAGTTATCTGCCAAAAACAAACAAACCCAAGACATTTCCAGCAACAAATTAAATAAAATAAAACAAGTAGCAACAATCAAAGCTGCATGGATTCTGTGGGCAAAACCCATAACAATTTATTGGCTGTTTACATTCCTTTAAAAAATTCACCACTTATTCTACAGATGTGTTTTGACAGCAGCATTTTGGGCAGCAGCCAGGCAAGGATAAACACAGAGAGTCGATGCTTGTAGAGGAAACACAAGAAGTGGAGGAAGGAAAGAAAGCACCCGCACACACACACAGAGAACACCCAAAGGACTTTACAGCTAGATCAGGACATGAGGAGGGTGTTTAGAAACAAGTGTGTAGTTATTGAGCATTTGGAATGACTTTTACACAAAGGGAGTCACCACAGCACCGGGACGTGAGAGACATGCGCACCCAGCAGGGCGGGCAGATGTTAGCTCTGCTGTCCAAGCTGACCCAATGTGAAGCCCCTGGCCAGGGCTACAGGGCTGCGCTAGCATGGCAGTGTGCTCCCGCCGAGACGCAGGTGCCAGGAGGGCTCTCAGCCCAAACCTGGTTTGTGTCTGGCCAACCTGGGGGATGTGGGAAAGCCAGGTTTGCCTGCGTCTGTCTATGCAGGCCTGGTTAAAATAATTTGGCTATGCTAAGCCCATGTAGCTTGAACCATGGGCTCCTCAAGGGCCACATTGCTTGAGGATGAATTGGTTGATGAATTGGATGAATTGGTTAAAGATGGGGATCTCCCAGAATACAATTATTTTATCATCAGACTGAGGGAAGGTGTATTTGGACATTCAAGATCCTGAACAATATTAACATTTCTCCCAAAAGGACAACTTTGCCCATGCCCTTACCTGATGGCCATTTCCCACTTCTCCACTACCTCATCATCCTCCTGTCCCACAGTATTACTGCAAAACCCCTAAATCAGGACCTTAACCTAGAGCTTCTCTCCACCCTGTCTCTCACGAACATCTCATTCCCAAAACTAGCCTCCAGGTTCTCCTCTGACGTCTGTGCCGTTCACCTTCAAAAAAAGATCCCTAATCCAAGCCTTTTCCTCCCCACTCTAAAGTGCTCCCCTAACAGCTCGCATAGAAACTTCTCCAAAAGTGAATGCTGTAAAAGAGGGTGCCTCAGTGCACAAGGCCCTGCAGAGCACACACTGCCAAATATCAGCTCATCTGGCCATACCACCTAGATGCAGGACTTAACTCTGCTTGAGAAATGAGGAAAATTTGCTGAGGAAAAAAAAGATTTTTAAGGGCACCTGGCTAGCTAGCACCCAAATGTATCGGAACAGATACCTCAAATTAATATTGGGTATCTAGATGCAGATTAGTCATCTGAAAATACCCACTAGTGTCACAGAACAGCTAGCTGAAGATACAGCTGTAAGAGAAACCAAAAGCTAGCATGCTGTGTAAATAGCCTAAATTTCAGAAGGGCCGAGCACCCAGTAAATTCCACTGAGACCAACAGCACTATTGTTTGATCGTGACTGTATATAATACAAACTCCAGTAAGAGAGACAGACACAGAAAAGGCAAGATAACACTGGCTTTGAATGGGAAAGCCAGTGTTACATGCATTTCCCTCAGTCACTATTTGATGTTACTTGTCACTGTGTTTACCCATTACTCACTCCTTCAGCATATCACACTTGTGTTTGCTGTGCTAAAGCACACAGCATTATTCAAATAATCCAAATGCTGAACCACGAGCCGGTCGCATGTTGTTGGCAAGCTGCGGAAGGAAGAGAGACTATATGTTATATAGACATAAGAGATACTTTTTCATAGTTTATCCTTCTGTGTAGGGAAGAATTATGATCAGTCTCTACCTTTTAGTAATAACTTGCAAGCTTTTATTCAGTTTCATTTAAGTCTTTCAGTGAAGTGCTCCCATGTTGTGGTAAAGCCCTGATCAAATATCCAGACATGTACCTGGTTACCAAGCTACATCAGTTAAAAGTCACCAACCTGGCTTACAAAACCTACTTGCCTGATTATTATAATGTGATGAAAATACAACTTAACCCTGAAATATTTTGCCCCAGGATATTTTAAGATCAGTGACTGATGTTGCCTAGAGCCCACGTACAATGCCTGGTGGCTGGTAGGGTGTTCTCCACGTGGTTAGGTACAGCTCTGTAGCAGATAAGGGTGTACGTACGCAGCGAAATGCTGCTGATGGAGCTTTACAGTCCCTGTAGTTTAAGATTTGGTCCCACCAATCCTGGAGCTAGCTTTCCTTAAAACTTTCTGACTTGGTGATGCCCCCACTAGCACCACCTTCCCCTGCCCAGCGTACAGTGGTATTCAACTCCCAACTTGCTGGGAGTTAATGGGGAATGCTCTGGTTAGATGACACAAAGGCCTTGACCGTCCTCCTTTTCTTGACACCAGAACTGGAACATACCCATGGTAGTTCATAGCAGCGTTGTTCCAGATGAGTTTCATCTTGCTGGCTTATCCCCCGTCTAGTTACATCTCAGCTCAGAGTACAACATCTAATAAAAACCTAGTATTTCCATGGTCCTCACCACTGTGTCTCAAGCATAAGTAGGAGGTGTGCAGGGTGTGAAGAATGTGTTCAATGCACATGCAATTTAAATGCCTGAATGCCTGCGTTAGCCAGCCTTGCCTCCCTGGCCTCCCTTGACAGTCAGCACAGACAGAGCGTCTCCCCCAGCAGGCAAGTCAGAGCGGATCACCGAGGCTCCTGAGTCACCCCCGAGAGTTACCCTTGTCCACCGGCTCTGGAAGGAGGAGAGGGAGACTCATTTCCTAACACAGGCATCCCAGTTCAGTGCCTAAACCTTGGCGGTTCACCGTCCTCCATCTTCCCTGGATAGTTTCCTTTTTTTTATTTCTCAAGGGAACAAAGAATAATGAAAGAACCACAGGTATTACAAGCAATTGAACTAAACCCAGATTAGCAAAAATATACTGTTGCCACATTGGCTTGGTGGAGAAACAAGCCCTGGCCAGGTATGTGTGACAACAAAAATCCGTAAGATGGACTGGGATGATACGCGGTGAAACCAATCTTCCCAACTCCTAATGAATCCTACTGCATGTATAGACCCATAAGCAAATGTTCCATATATGGGAGAAAACTGGTCGTTTTCCAGCGCATCCTCAACTCTATGTAAACCAGGAGGAGAGGGACTAAAGTAAGATCCAAAATGAGATACCAGATAGTTCTTTCATCCAGTTTTAAATATATGAATACATAAATCAATGTGCATGTTTATGTGTCTGGCTCCAATTAATAAGCACCCATCCTGTGCCTCAGGCTTCCTGACAAGCATCAGAATTAATAATTTAATACATGGAAGAATGATAATCTTGTGGTTAAGTCATTTGAAAGTTGGTTTCAGTTCTTGGCTCTGCCATGGATTTCCTGTGTGACCGTGGGCAAGTCACTTAATCTTCTTGGCCAAGTACCTCAAAGGTATGTAGGTGCCTGATCCCACCAGTTAGGCGCCACTGATATCTTCAAAAAAACATTGCTCAGCTGTTACTTCAGTCGGTAGGTGTCTAATTTCTGTCAGTAGGCATAAACAGGGGTTGCTGACGTCATCCCACAAGCTAATGAGCCTCTTCGAGGCCTTATTCAAGTTCAAACTCCCAGGTCCCCACTGTGTCACGGCTGGGAAAGCTGGTTTTCAGCTCAGGGGACCCGGAGTGGAGGTGCAGAGGGCCTGCCTGCCTAGCTAGGGAGAAGCAAGTGTTTTTGGCCAGGGGAAGCACTGCCTTTTCACCAGGACTTTGGCTCCTGGCAGCTTCTTTCTCAGCTGGGAAGGGTTTTTCCCATCCATCACTCGTCTGGACCACTAATTCAATCCTGCACATTCAATTAGGTTGCAGGGAATTAAAATATAGGGGAAATTAGAGAAAGGACAGAAGGGAGGGAAAGGACCGCTCGTGGAAGGTGAGACTTTTCTAAGTCTGGGCCGGAGCAATGCATCCTGTGTGCCGCATGGGAGGGGGGCAGGCACGTCTGGGCAGTGCCAGCCTCCCCATGGCAGCCCAGCAGTGCCAAAAGGCTGCATCCCTTCACCCAATGTCTCTTTTTCACTGTGAGCACCCATTTGCCTTTCTCCTGGTGCTGCTGACTTTCTGAGGGGGAAGGCTGATGGTCATCACTACTGAAGTCCTCGTGACAACAGCAATGGTCTGGGCAATGCCCTGCTGAGTCCCCCAGGGATCTAAAGATGTGATCTGAAACTCTCCAGAGCAATTACAGAAAAAAAACCCCAAACAAACCAAAAACAGTACTTGCTTTTGTGACAGATTTGGGGGACATTTACCAACTGAGTGATAAGAAATATCACTTATTACCCCTGTGTCCAGTTACTGTGTGAGGGTGGCGTGTGGGGCAGCTTGGCATTTGGTGGCCAGAGCTGTTGCTCAGAGTCCTCTGCCCATCTTCCCAGAGGGACCTGGGGACCTGACCGTCACGGAGTGAATCCCAATGGGCTGTGCAAAGGGCATAGCTGGAGGGAGCTGTCTCCACATTTTGCTGTTACTTGCTTGTATTTCTCTGGATGAAGAGCAATGCTTTTAGACTGTTGGGAGTTTTAGGCTTTGAGGACTGGGTTTAAACAAGTCAGGCAAGTTGTTCGGGTCTTTAGCATACGTGCTAAGCTCAGCCAGTTGTACTTCATCCAAAGAAAGAATAAGGAAAGAAATTTTACATGGCAGGATAGGAGTAAACAGCAAATACAGTGTTGAAATGAATTCAGTGGTTTAAGATATTCTTCCAGCTAAAAACTCACTTACTCTGTTAGCTGATTTAAGACATTGCAAACCAATCAACGTGGTACAGAAAATTACATTTTCCATACGTGCTTTAATGCTTTCCATAACAGTGTAGCTGCTAAATCTGAAGCACCACACAGGACAACAGCAAAGATCTCTAAGCACAGCTGAAAGGCTCCGAACTGCCAAGCTAAGGAGATTTTGAGCTGGTGAAAGTTGTTCCCTGAGGTCAGTGTCCTTGTGGATGTGTCCAGCTGTCTCTGGTGCCTGTGTTGTGGGGGAGCAGCTTCAGTGAGGAGAAGGCAGGTCCTAGTGCTTATTTCTCCTCCTGCTGAAAGTACAGATCTCTCTTTGGCTCTTTTGCTGGCACAGCCCCATGGAACTGCTGTCTGTGAGGAAGAGTTCCCACCACGGGGGATGCAGACCTTTCCCAGGGAAGCTGTGGCTGTCCCTACCTGTACAAACAGATGCCAAACCAACCCCGTTCTCTCCCAGTAGAAACAGCAAGTTGATGCTTCTTGTCTTGCTCCATGTTGAGCAGTCGAAGCATCTCCCTTCCTACAAAGCTGTAACCGCGGAGGCACAGAAGAATTACACAGCAAATCTCAGCTCTGTCCGGGAAGGCAGAGGCTTCCCCAGCCCTGCAGGTCAGGCTTCCCCAGCCCTGCAGGTCAGGCTCTGCAAGATTTCGGCTGGGATCACGAGTCCCTTGGCTCTTGGCTAGATTTAATCAAGCTGGAATGAAAGCCTACTCTGCTGAGGTCAGAGCAATGTTAAATAGACCGGGATCTGACAAATGAGCTCCCCTAACGTGCATTACTGGAGGGAAGTTAGTTCAGGGTATCTTCTACCCCTCTGTGTTGTTGAGGAGTGCAGTGCTGCAAAACCTGAAAATTTAGGAACTCGTTTGTGGCTTTTGAAGTTACTCAGCAAGTGCTTGGAGTGCATAGGTCAGGACATTGCTGTAACAAACAAAAGAAGACAGGAGATACATAAAAATGTCACAACATTTAGAAAATAAGTATTTTAGAGAGGAAAGCAATTCCTCCATACCTCTGCTGTGGGCATCCTCCAGAACCAATCTTCCCCACTTGAGTCTGTGCTATTATCAGTCACTGTAGTCAGCACCTGCCACAGATGCCTCCAGGCAGGATCAGGTTTTATGTTGTCCTGGGGAGGATTTTAATGGGTAATCTGATGAAAAGGATATTAAAACTGTGTGGTTTAACTCTTTTTCCCTTCAGCCAAATCATTACAAAGGTTGATCTTTTTGACAGTTGATCCAGCATATGGGCATTGACTAAGTACAGAGTGGATGTAGCCTTAGGAAGACATAAATCTACCTGTAGGTGGAACACCAACGACAAAGTGTGGTGGAAAGGCTCCTATGACAGCTCTTAGACTAGACTGGGCTGAAGGGAGGGGGTTTTTCCTCTTATTGTCTGGTAGAGAGCAACTGTTTTTTACACCACGCATTATGGTTTAAAAAAGAGTATATAGCTATTGCTCTCCATACTGTGGTTTACAGGCACATAAGCACAAAACACTTCCTGAGCTTAGTCATTATTATACCTAATGATAAGCATTTAGGAATAGTTTATTAACATCTGGCAGTCATCAGCTTGTAATGAGAGGTAATTTTAATACATCCATTCGAGAAAATTAATTTTTGGTGCTTAATGGACAGAAACATTACCATCCATAATTGAAGGATTTTTTTCCAAACATCTTCATTCTACATATATTGTTTTAATTTTTTTTAATGTGAATTACTCGTATGTCCTTGTTGAGCACACACTTTATAAAAGAAATTAATGGAGTCTTCCTTTTAAGAGCCAAAGGAAGTAAAAAACCCAAACAGATGGATGCTTTAGTGGGTCTCTTCGCAGATCCACATAATGCTTTTCATGTGCCCTTAATCAAGTGTACATTTGCATTATCTAGATTCTGCTTGCAGTTATACCACAGAGAAGCTGGGTGATTACATTATTTGATACAGCTACAGTTTAACCCCTTTACACAGTTCTTTCAGCAGATTGGACACATGGATAATGTACAGGTCCTGTTGGTGTGTCTCATAGGAGATCAGGATGAGGAACTACAGACAAGAGACTAGATGCTGGGGATGAGGGTCAGAGTGCCAACCATAAACAATCCAGTCACTGGTCAACAAAATATCCTGCACAGCCCCTTAATCATAATGATTGTCCCCGTGAGCAATGGCACGTGGCTGACCACACGGTTGTTTAACACAGGCCGGCTGAAGAGACCACACAGCCACCCAGCGCTGGCCGCATCTTTGTGGAACAGCCCTCAGACCCAAACCTTGCAGCCCTGTTTGAGAAAGAGGTATCCTCCGACAGCTGTTGGTACCAGCAGTGACAGTGTTTATTCATCCATCTCTCGCAATGCTTACAAACTGTACTCAAGACTTATGATTTATTTGGGCTTCTTCATTTAAAGTCCCCTGCTCCATGACCTGTTCCATCCTTGCTGCTCCCCAGTCAGCCCAGGAAGCTCGGGCACGCCGTCTCCCTGCTTCCACTGGACTAAGGCCTGCTCTCTGCTCACTTTTCGCACCTCTGCAATCTTCACTTCATGTCACTTTTTAAGAGTTTTGATGCACAAGGGAATAAAAGCTGTCAGAAGGACCTCTTATTGCATTCTCATGTTGTTCCTAGCTTCACCGGCTGTAAACACGCAGTGGACATGATGTTCACAGACATAATGCACTGGAGACCTTTCTGCCTTGTGTGTGATCACAAGAGCAGCTGCACATTTGTCAAGGCTTATTACCGCAATCCTGCCTGCCTGCTTTTGCCCCCAGCTCTGGGGCAGGGGTACCACGCTCCTCCTGGCTTCACATCCCCAGGAGATCCCTGGATCCCTTCCCGATTAGCTATGGCCCACTGAAAAGAAAAGTCCTTTCTGGACTGTGAACGTCTCACTCTGTATTTTCTGCTTTGATCCTTCCCGGTAGAGACTGGCTCAAGAAAAGTGGTGAAGCCTTCAAAGGAAGTAGATCCAGCATGTTTGTTGAACAGGTCTGTAGAATTTGCTGAGACATGGTTATCTTGAGACAGCTCTTCTTTCCCACCTGTTGTTCTTTCAAAGCCTTCTCCTCAGTTAAATCCTTAAATGATTAAAAAAACCCCAAATCAAACAAAAATACCCCCCAAAACAAAACAAAACAAAACAAAACAGAAAAAAGGCCCAATTCCAGTCAGACAGATTTTATTTTCATGGAGCCACTCTCAGCCCGCCAGGCTGTGTCACTGCTATATGGGAGGCACAACAACACTATTCCCCAATGAGCATTTTATTTGATTTCAGAACCACATGGATTTTTAAGACTCTCCATGGCAAATCTGCCAAATTCAGCTGCTTCACCACATTAGTTGCTTGAATACCTTGGATAGTCTCTGGCACTGCTATAGGAGATACCACTGGTGCTGGCAGAGCAGGGTGAGGCTGGTGACCCATGGGGCATGCAGGGAGCGGGGCAGCTGGGGGCACTGGGGGCAGCCCCAGCCCTGGGCATTGGGCATCTCCCTGGGGACAGGGATGGGATGGGGATAGCAATGGGATATGGACCTGTGGGTGGGCCTGGCTCAGCAGGGCCCATGGCCGGTCAGGGCAGGGCTGTGGGGAGCTGGAGACCAGCCCTGCTGCAGCACTGGTGGGGCAGGGACTGCCCTGGTCCTTATATCTGTCCTTTGGCAATGTGTTCATGGAGAATCTACTCGTGGGATGAAGAGCTACAAAAGAATATAACTTGTTTCTTCATATTTATCCCCAGAAATCAGCAGAGAACACTAGCCAGATGAAAAATTAATAGTAGGCCAGGAATATGGAAATCAGAAACCACACTGCCACTTTCTAGAAATAAACATGAAAAGGGAAATGCTTCAAATACTGATCATATATTTGTGATTTTTAGAAAAGGATCTTTTAGATGCAAGGTTTTACATAGTAGTTTTACAAGTGTGCTTCCTCATGAGATTTTTTTGCATCCTGTGTTTACTTGCATTTTCAAAGGTCATAAATGGAGTTGACTTCCTTAGAGTTTTGATTTTGTAAATTAATTCTCAATAGACATCGCAGCTTCTGGCATAACATCAATATTATTGTAGTTTACATGCAATTATTCTCACAGTAGGTTCTAGTTCATTAATTCCTGAGAAGCTAATACTGTCAACACTTTGATTTTAATGGTATCATTAGAAATAATCTTTTTACTTCTCTGTTTGTTATTTCTCCAGTGGCATATTTCACAGTACTAACTCCTTCACTTCGGTTGCCCTGAGTTTCATCTGTGCTAGGGTGGTACAAATTCAATTTCTCTTGAGCAGGCATCCCACAGGATTTTACTTGTGGTATAATAAGGTTCAACTATTTCATTGGTGATTAAGTTTTCCAGCATTTCAAGATCTTGCTGCAGAAAACTCGATGTTGCCTGCTGTTCTTAAGCAGCTAGTCTCCCTCAGCCTCCCTTTATATTCGTTGGAGGTAACCAGCCATCCAGGTGGATCCAACCTGGCTTCACCCATGAGAGCAGCTCTCCTAGATGAGCTCTGCTCACGATGAGTGGAGGTGAGGGTAACCATCCTGTCCAAGGGCTGAATGGCTCATTGAAGAGTACCTGGCTGGCTTCCCATACGGGGTGTTGGTAATGGACTACCCGAGTTGGTTGGGTAAAGTTGGCTATGGTGAGTAAATCCTTCATTGATCAAAATACCCTGTCATCCAATGTAAAGCCAAATTTATGTATTTTTCCCCCCTCCCCATTCTGCTATGCTGTTTGTTGGACTAAATGCTGGCATCCCGCCGTCTATCAGCTACATTATGAAACCGGATGAGAAATTGTGTGATTATTACCAGGTAATACAAAACACATAGGTTTTTGCTTAACTTTCAGAGCACACGGCTTCAAATCCTTCAAGACACCCATGATGGTTGCCTTTTTAGATCACTGGAATATATCCTTGATTCACCAAATCTGATTCAGAGCTTTTGGAATAAGCCTATGCAGGGCTTGACAGAAGTAAAAGTCATGCTGGTTTTCCCTCTTTCTTGCATCAGAACTGTCCAGGAGTGCTTGCAAACTCTCTTGAATACGTGGCTAGTCCTTAAGGGACATTGCTTTGCTTCAGAGGTTGACAAGGGAGGATAATCTTTTCTGATGGCTTTATATTACCGATGCTTGAGTTTCTAGTTCTGTTTTTCTTTTGAGAATAGGAAGGGAGGAAGAGAGGAAGAAAATGGGAAATACACATTTTAGTTTATGTTTGCTGGAGAGCTGAGTGTAGGGAGAACACTGGCCAGAAGCCACCAGGTCATCACATCGCAGCAAAGATATTCTGGAAGAAGCAAGGTAGGGAAATAAGCCGTGTTAACTAAGCTTGTGCCCTCTGTGATGCTGTGTTCCTGACAGAGTGAAAGCTTCTGTCTTGCTCAGTACTCATTAAAAAAAGACCAAGTCAGCGATTATGCTGTTTCTATATAAAAAATCCTGGTTTCCTACATCCTGGAATCAATAAACCCCAAAGGGTTATAGTGCTATATACCAACACACAATTACTAACAGGAAAATTTATGCTATTTTCTAGGCAATTTCTAGCACGTTTGGCTCAGTCTTGAGAGTTTGAATTATTGATTCCTCCCTCGTTTAAACAGAATTATTTTCCTGTCTTTTCTGCTGTACGACTGTCTAAATCATCACATCCACAACATCACAGAAAAGTCAGTGCTTTACATTAATGATAGAAAACTCTGCTGAGCAGAACCCAGTGGAGTCATTCTGCATGCTCTTTCTTGGCTCTGGGAGCACAAAGTTTAAACTGTCTATATAAAAGCTGCTACAAAAACTGCAGAGCCCATCTCTGTTGTGGGGTTTTTGGTTCTTCTTTTTTCTTAAGGTATTAAGTCAGTTTCTGTTACAATCCCAGCACATGCTATAACCTACCTGTGCAAGGCTCATGTGTATAAATACACCCACCCCCTATAGACCCTTCTGGGTTGTTCCATCACATACATTTTACTGGAGGTCACACCAGGGAACAAAGCTTGCTGAAGGGTCTTGGGATTTGATGCCAGATGACATCATCTTGACCTCGGCACACGTTTTGGAGGCCGGTGCTCTGACAGGGCAGGCACAGAGGAGCTTCGTGGAGAACTGGCTGATTTTTGACAGCTCTTCGAGCTGCAGGTCGATCCATAGGCAGTCTGCTATGCATTCTGCTAGAATACAGTTAAATTAAGATTGGTAATTAACTGCTTTAGAGTGCTATCATAGAGGAGATCTGACTGACGCATGTTTCTCAGCATCTACAGCTAAAAACCTCCTGGGCAGAGAAAATGATATATAATTTCATGAATATTATTGGTTAAACATGGACTTGCAAGACAAATTATAGCAGCTTAATGAGGAGGTGTAAGAGGTGGATCAGCAAAAGCCTCGTCACACACATCCTTGCCCGAAAGTCCTGTGCACATTCCCATCCCGCTTTGAATTGCAGATACAGATGAGTTAGTAGTAGGAACTGGGCTTTTGCAGAACCTACAGTAATCCTGAAGATTTTGAACGGAAAACACAAAAATCCTGTGCAGCTGGTAGCACCAGCCCTGGGACACAGACACCTCCACTGCCAAGCCATTGCAAGAGGCCCTGGCATAGCTTGGGGCTGCACCATCCGAAACCCTGGGAGAAGCGCTGGCCAGGGACAGTGCCTAATGGGTGGTTTGCACACTACAGCCCTGGTCCCAGCCACCGACGCTGTGCGTTCCCAAAGGCTGCTCGCTTCAGGGCTCGCCAGCGAGGGGGGTGCTGCCTGTCCCGCTCGGCTGCCAGGCGCTGAAATCCTCCCCACTCACATCACATCGGCCTTAATCCGGTAAAATATTTGCTTCTCTCCTCCCGTCGTGTGGGCTGGCGTGGGACTAACTCAGTGCCATAGAAACACTTCTGAAACTCTGAAGGATGGAGGTGACATGAGGAAGTAGCTGCACTACGACAGTCATCTAGAGGGGACGATGCCCGGTCAGTGTCTTTGTATTCCCTGTTCAGATACGCCTTTTTGCCAGCAGCTGATATTGCATGTTGTCATGACACAGCTGGGGTGGGACTTACCTTCTCCAGCATCAAATATCTACCATTTAGAGCTATGCCTCCTTCATAGCCAGTGGGCAGGCGCATTTCGGGGAGTGATTTGTCTGTCCTATTTACTCATCTAATATAGGATGAGATTAGGGCCGCTGTAAATGCAGCCGTGTCATGTGGTTGCAGAGAAGAGTTCCCTCTGAAAACCACTACCAGTGCGGGATGAGGAAGAGTACGATGGGGAAGAGGGAGAAGACAAGTAAGTCTTTAATTTTCTCCTTTCTGCACTCGTCCATTAGTGACACGCCGGGCAGGTTATAGTCCAGGGCGCACGGCATGGCTGCAGTCGGAGATGTGCGCCTGTACAGTCCCAGCACGCTTGGGTTGTACCTCCTGACGGGAACCAGCCTTCAGCGCGGTGGGTGCCTCCGCTGCCAGGCTGTCGAACACCTATTCCTGGTGGGTGCAGGGCCTACGTGACAGACATTTTTTGCCATTTTTCCACTTTCCCACATAACGTTAGCTAACCCTATGGCAGCATAGCTGCATTTATGCCAGACGCTTTGCTGACCCAGCATTTTATGCTGGGCACTGCCCCATTCTCTGCTCTCCAAGATGACGTACGGCTCTGGCACAACTCCCTGGTGCTGACCAAGCCAAATATCAAGACACAGAAGGGCTGTATTGCTACACTGTGATCCACCGTGAGGAGAGGGCAGATTCAAATCCTCAGAAACAGATCCCTCTGAGAGTCAGAAGGCACTCTGCCTTTTCTTCTGCCTGCTTTGGGAGACAAAGAAATGATTTCATACCTTTTTGTGAAGCAGATAGTTAGTGGCTGTGACAAAGCACTAAAGACCAAAGGCATCAGGTTTTAAAGAGACTGTTAGACTCTAAATATAGACCGGTAAAATCCACTCACCAATGCTCACTGAAGGTTGCCTGTGGAAGCTACCTGCTAAATCATGAGTTTTCTAAGTGTTTGGGGGAACTAAAATCAGCACAATTGCCCGTGTCGTCCATATTAATCAAGAGAATAGACCAGAGTCAAGATCAACTAAGGTGAAGGAAACACTTTTCATGTGTCTTTTCAAGACATCCTTTAGAGCAGGCTTGGTTAATTGGCATCCAAGTAAAAGACAGACATGTTAGCCTGTCAAGAAAAGAGAAGACAGCGCTACTCCTGTTTGAGATGTAAACATTATTTATTTCCCATTCATGTGGACTCTCGTGCTTTTTGTCCTTTTTTCTGTTTTTGGAAATAAGAAGAATGTTAAAGTGACAAAACAAACTAGCAGCAGAAAAGTTAAAGAAAACCAGATCATCTCTACAAGAAATGGAGAGGGGCAATCTTCCTCTTCAAGACCGCTCTCTGCAGAAGGCAGGTGGTTCCCATGTGCCAATGTCCTAATACCGTGAAAAGATTCCACTGGACAACATGCGCAAAGATGGAGTGTACACAAGTGCTAGAAGCAACAGAAATTTATGCTGCTGCCAAATGAATATCCTTAGCTCGTATTGTATTGCTGTAACCTGAAAGACAGACATTTCCGTGATGTATTTAAATAAACAAAATCTCCAAACAATAGCAATTGGAACTATTTCAAGATCTGTACTGGAATGTATTTGGGTATTACCCGATGTCTGTTATTTTAATTCCAATAGGAAGTGTAGATTAATGCAATGCTGAGGCAGATCAAGACTGGAAGATCTGGTCCTCAGCCAGATATCTAATATTGGAAGGCATATTTTTCATCATCTTCTGTAGCTAGAGGCTCTGTTGTCTGGAAACAAAGAAGTCTCACAAAGAAAACCAAGCTGTTCTTTGAAAGGTGGAAAAAATCAACTTTTTCTCCTATGGATTTATGTTCTGTGCCCCATTCTTCCCCTCCTCGCTCTGTCACTGCAGTGATCTCAGCTTTGCCCTGGTACTTCTCTCTCCTGCAACGCCATGTGCTCACGTCTGCCCCCAGCCTACACTCGTCCCAGGCAGGAGCAAGGCGAGCCATACCTGGCTTCCAGGTGTTTGCTGGCTGGGCATCCGGCAGGCCGAACACAACAGGTAACACCAGCGACCACGCTGCAGCCGCCTTTGATGCAAATTCCAAATTTAAATCTCTGCCTTCTACTCAGACTATAATTTTCTTCAGTAAGACAGCTGCTGAATTTGCCTGCCACTGCCCAGTAGGTTCAAAATCATTAGCAGAAAACTGGCAGACGGAGACTTCTTAGACACCAAGACAAAAATACAAAATGTACCTAATCGAAGTAGTAGTAATCTCCTCCTCCCCAGGTCTGAGCCCTGCTCTGGTTGCCTAGACAGTCTTTTAGGTGCAGGGCACGAGGAACACTTTCTCTCATTGACTCTTCTCATTTGGTACCTCTGAAGATAAATGAAAGCAAGTTCTGCACTATGACTGTCAGCTTCACCAACTTCTTAAATGCCACATTTTGTGCGTTTTAGGGCCTGAATGCAAGCCCTCAAAGGTAAGCAGTAACTCAGTCACTTGACATCATACTTGATGTCACCTCTTGAAATTATTGTGATCACACAAAGCATTTAATCAGTACGAAGTTTTGCCATTTCAGCCACCTTTCTCTGTAATGTATCTACTGGAGTAGAAAACATTACTCCCAAAAAATACTCTGCTTGGTTATCTCTCACTTCCAGCAATTCTGAAGAGGTCTCAGGAGACTCTCTGTCACTGATCTTAGGAAATTCTTTCTATATCACCTATCATCAAAGCAAAACAGCCACCCTTATCCCGCAAAGTCTTTAACTCCAGCAAAACTCACAAGAAGGCAGGGCAGGGACACACAGGACCTCATTCCATCCACACCTTTACTGTCACAGATGACCACATCACTGTTATGAAATTAGAAAGCTACAATTCAAAAGACAGTTATTATATTTTGAGTTACATTAATACATTTATTTAATTGTAATTTACTTTTCATTCATAAAAAGGACAAAGCACAGTCCTGCTCTACTCATTTGAAAAAAAAAAAAAGATAAAAAGTAACTAAAAAACCAGTTCAATATTCATCAGTATCAAATAATAGTAATATCAAGTTTCCTGAAATATAAAGAAACAACAAATATGTCTATCTATATAAACTTTAATTAAGAACCTTGCGTTTTAAAGCAGATGATACATTAGTTAGTTTTTCTTGACAACAATTTGAAACTGAAGGTCCCAGTCAAATTTACACAATTCTGTGAAACAGAAAAATCTCCACCTATCTGATCAGTATGTGAGACCTACCTCATCTGTGTTGCTGATTTAAAAAAAAGAAGTGGCTTTCCTTCCCAGGCCATTTCCATGCAAAAACTAAACAGTTTTGCTTTTTACACCATGTATTAGAAAAGTAAAAGGCAATCATGCATTTGGCAAAAGATTTAGTTGTGGTTGTAGATTATATAAAAATGAGTCATACTGCAAAAGAACCAAACCAAATGAAATACAATAAACCACAACTTTTTTGTACAGAAGGCTTACAGCATATTAGTTTCTCATGTATGAAGACAGTTCATTTCTCTTTCAAATAATTACACAATTTATGAAACTCAGTAGTGTTTGACACTTTGACATTCCTCTATAGGGAAGTTATCACTTTCACCTATTTAAAAAATTTTCATCTTGTAACAAAGAGTTAAAATTAAACTAAACCAGTATTATTGATATTTCTTAATGAAGACTCTACACTTTTACATGTAAATATATAGTACAAAATTATACAAATAAAAGAAGTGGGTGTAAATTATTAATAGACCTACTCTTGCTTCATGTAAATATTATTGTTACGGACCTCTACAGTATCAGTTCTAAAAAGATAAAATCTATTTCTAAGTAGCTAGCAAGGTTGTGCTAATAAAATATGATTCAAAGCTTGTAATTCTTGAAGCATCAGACATTGCACTATTACTTGAGCCAGCTGATTCAATATCACTGTGTTTCTTCAACATTCACACTCAAACTAATTCCCAGCCCACCATGGGAAATGAAAGGAATGTGCATTTCTTTAACAACTTATAAAAAATGAAACAAACCAACAAAAAACCCAACACCAAAACACTCTAGACACAGTCAGAACAAAAACATTCTCTATCTCTAATAGAGTTCCCATTTTGCAAAGGCCATAGTAAACATTTAGCTTCGACTAACAGTTGGGATCTGACTTTCATGTACTAACACACAGTTGGATCATTCAGTACTCTATCAAATAGGGAAACGGTCTCAGAACTTTAAAACTCTTATTTACAACACTATGAACATTAGAATAATATCAAGTTCTTGAAAAAGCATATAATTCTCCCAAATGTATGCCTTCATGACAAGAAGGTAACACCTGGTATGTGCAGCATAAAAATGTAAATATAATAAATTTTTTTACTGTGCTACTCTGTTTTTGCCATTTATTGTATATCTTTTTTTATATTTTAAATATTTTCACTTCAAAAAATAACATACGTTTCCTACCATTTCATGGTCCACTTGGCTGATCTTTAACACGGACTTCATCTTCAAACTCCTAAGTGTTATATTGCAACCTTAATAATAATACCAGTAACAATATTAAATCAAAACCAATACATTATGCTGCTTCCCTGAAAGTTGACGTTTCACTCCTAAAATCAGCGACAATGACCATAACAGAATTTTTCAACAGAATTGTTTTAAGAAAAGAATAGGGTAAACCTCATGTCAGTTTAGTACAGCTCCTTTAAGCTGAGCATGCTATGCATTTCTCGGGTGTTCCGAACGTATTTAAAATAAAAAATTCCTTGTCACTGACTTTCATTTCGAGTCCTTCAAATTCTATCCAATAGCCTCAAGAAATACGGCTCTAAAAAAATGAAATGTTTTTGCTTTGACTGTCTCCCTAAAAACCAGTAATCCCAATAAATGATGATGGGGCCATTCAAAAATATGCAGTACACAAAACATATAGGATAGTACAGACAGACGTAGTACTCTTACATTTATCACATACAATCAACATTTCAATCTCTATTATATTTCACAATTTGTTATTCAAGTTAAAGCACCTACGTATGGTGATTTTACTTTCACTGTACAGCCTATGTTATTGGGTTTTAACACTGTAACTTGCCCCATTGGACCGAATCATGCAACTGTCACAGATCAGCATAAGTGTTTTATAAGGCATATTGGAACAAGTTAAAAATATCTCTTAGCCTTTCAAAAGTTGATTTACTTCATGAAGGAGTTCCTGGATGCCTCAGTCCTCTTAAAGTTCATAGGAAATCGGTAGGGTAATTTATTTTAAAGTGTAATTTATTTGGCTTAGGATGGTGCCCCAGGAATCACAAAGAGCCGTGGTCCTCATCTTCAAAGGGAGTCCTTTGTGTTAGGTGGAGGACAAGGTAAACCCAGCTACATTCAGAATCCCGAGCAGGCGAGGACACCCAGGGTAGGCACCACCAGGACCAGGAGCAGAGTTGGTACTCCAGCAGCGGCACCTGTGCATGGAACAGAGAACAACACGGTGTTGGTCTTAACTTCAGCTTTCCTCATGGTGGAGGGGAAAAACCCTGGATGTGAGAAAGAACGTGGGGTACGAAGGCTGGAAAACCAGCTGGCGTATCTCAGCACAGCCCCTACCTGTATGGATAATCCCAAACGGACAGAGACTTGTTAGAGCACAGCGCAGGACTGGCTCTTTTGTTTTGCAAGAGCTGTTTATGCAGCGTGTTTATACAAGCAGCAAGGCCATTCAGAACACATCAGTGTATTTTGATTTGGCCGGTCCAGCAAGCCAAGGGGTTATACCAGGAGTTAAAAGGTCAAAATAAATATTTAAACGTGTGAAAACAAAATTAATGGAGTCTTTGAAATGTGACGAAGCAAAGAGACACCTTGGAAATGTTAATGTTCATACGATCAGTAATAACCTGAGAGATGTCCAAGAGCCTGGGCCCTTTGTTTACCTGCCAGATTACAAAGTCCAGATGGCTAACTTCTAGCAGTGTGGCATTTACACATTTACGTCTGTTAAAGTCACAAGGGTCTTTCTTAAACAAATATTTTAAGAAAAAAAAAAAAAATATTGACAGCTTACAAACTTTACCTGACGTGCTCTGGCAAGGAGGCATAAGAATGGCTATTATGTTAAATGGCTTGTGTTGCCATGTTCCAGCCCCCTGTTAAGAAGCATCAATATAAGAAAATCACCCAGCCACACTGCACCTGGCTGTCTGGAAGACGGGCCAAAGGAGATGGAGAATGGGGTGTTCTTTCAACCCAGAGAGGGCTCATCCAGCTCAGGATGGTCGCGTGTAGGTGGGCAGTGTGGGACCCAGCTTACTGCTCGTCTTTGCTGTTGAACACAGACTAAGGACAGAAGGGCTTGCAGCTGGTGGTGACAGTCCTGAGGACTTGCTGGAACCATCCCACTGTGTGGCTCTCCAGCAAATGTTCTTCTGAAGGAAGAAAAACCATACTGAAAAGGTAACGTGTGAACCAAGTGGCACAGATTTCAGTAGGCAGCCCTGTTTTTCCTAACAGCAGGCACAGTATGACAAATTTCAAGAATTCTTTCATAGAATTTAAAGTCCAAAAAAACCATTCACATTTTCTCATCAGACGTCCTGCAAGAACAAGTAAATCACATCACCTGGTCCAGCACCATACAGGCTCTTAGACAGTCAGATCTGTAGGTTTTACATGTCTGCTTCAGAAGTTTCTACATCTTTCAGGATAAATAAAGAGCTTAATTCTTCATTTTGTGTCTATTTCAAACCTCCTATTAATAAGGTGCTTTATTAATTCTAAGTTAGCAAAACAAGAGGGTGAAAAAAATGCTGGCTTGAAGTGAGAATTTGGCCAAATAAACACCTGTAAGTTACCTTCAAGCATTTATTTCTTACAGTATTTCCTACCCACAATAACAAGGAGAAAGTAAGGAAACTAGATGGAAATGAAACAGATTAATATAAAACCCTCTTTTTTTAAAGTTTGTGGACTAAGTCCAAATCAGAAAGCCCCAGAGATCACTAGCTTATCAGTTAGCTGTGGATATATGGAAGTGATAGTATTTAGCCATTTATAGTTCCTACATACATAATTGCAGGAATTTGTTCTGACAGGTTTTTCACACTACGTCTCAATACACTGTAGGTGTATCGTGTGTATTTGTACTGTGCCTTTTGTACTTCTCCTCTATGAAATCATTGAATTGAGCCTTAATCTGCAGTTCTCCATGTTCTACAGCACTATCTCCTCTCCTCATTTGGCTTTAAACAACCCTACTCCAAACAACGGCAGTTTTCAGGCAATTGTTTGGAAAGCCACTTGGGAGCATATCTCAAACTAGAGTGCTTAGTCTTCTTTCCTCAGAGCTGGCTTATTACAGTACTTCCCAACGAAATCCTTAGCATTGGTAGGGTGGGAACAATCATGTTGCACCAGATATATGTATAGCACGTGCGTGTGTGTGTCTGCAAAGAGCTAGGTCTAAAGACACCCTGCAGCCAAAAATCTCTCTATCTAGAGAAGGTGTCAGAGGAGTGTGTGCCTTCCCCATCCCAGGAACAGAAGTATGCTTATACCATATGACAGAACATGCCTACAGTCGTTCATATATACATAGGTACAGCCTGTCACCTACCAAATCATTTTAAAAAAAGGGGACTGTAAGCCCTTAGCAAACAGAAGGCCTGACTTGTTCACAGTTGGCCTTCAGTAGTGAATTTAAGTGGTATTATAAAGGCAGATCTGAAAGACAGATGAAGCTCTGTGCAGATCCCATCAGGGTTATATTTAGAAGATCATCTCCAGGGTGGAGCCAACTTATTTCCCCTCCTGTTTCTACCACATAAGGGGGAAAAAATATTTTTACACGAACCTGGCTTTTCCATTGTCCCACCAGAGAGAAAGCCCACAGTATCTGCCATGAAGCCAGAATTTTAGGACTTTCTCCACAGAATTTATTTTCAACTACAGCCATGTTCCTTTTATTCTCCCCTTTCTTTCTAGGTCCACCACCTTACTCCTCCTGACCCTGGTCCCCACTCAAACCAAAGCAAAGCAAAGCAAAGCAAAGCAAACCTAACCAAACCAAACCAAACCAAACCAAACCAAATCTGATGCTCCACTCTCCTCCCTGTTGCCCATGCTAAATTGCACCCTCAGCTTTCTCTTGCTTCTAATGCCTCAAAACTCTTCTCTGCTCCCATTCCCATCCTTTCCCCTACTGCTGTATGGATGCTTTCTGAAGTCAAGATTTCTTCTTAAGTCCTTTCTGACATCCAAGCACTTGGAAAACCAAGACAAGAGACCCACCAATCCTTCTTCATCAGCTCAATTCATCTGTAAAAAGTAAAATTCTGCGAATAGCACATTTTTCCATAGGAAGCAGTATATCCACCTCCATGAGAGGTAAAAGCAAGGAAAATATTGGAAGATTGCTTTTGCAAGTAACCATAATCACAGGAATTTTATGCTTAAGATGAACACGAATGTATGTTCAAATATATTTTCATACATAGCAACTGCACATTTTGGCAGCTGTGAAAGTACAGGGGTATATTTATCTGTACTTTTTAGTGATTTATGAGACACATTTATCTTTTCTGTAGTCTTTATCCCTAAATATCAAAGTAGTGGTTCTTAATGAATGAATAATACCCATAGGAAAAAAAAAATATCCAGATTTCATATTTAAGAATATCTACAGAAAATGTATTCTGCCTTTGTCAGACCAGGATAATGCAGTTGGAAATACATAACTACGCTACATGTTTTGAGTGCTTCTAATGAAGGAAAACATGAAAAAAATTTGCCTAGTGAAGTTGAATGATGAGCAAGTAGGAGAAAATATCTGTTTTCATGTAACTATCCTACAAAGAGAAAGGAATAATAAATCTTCCCCTGAGATGTGCTCGCTGGCTCCAGAATTAATAGTTAGCAATTCACTCCATTACAGCAGCTCCTTACAAGGTGTAGGCACTGTTGCAGAGATAGATACAATAGCTCTCCGCAGTGAAGCAAATCCTACCCTTAGAGAGCACATTAGCAGAACATTAGGAGGACAAATGCACATTAAACAGATAATCTCTTCTTTGTTCTTGTTAGATTACTGACCCACATGTCAGGAACCATACTTTACTTGAAACACCAGTCACCAGTGCATGACAGCCAGTACACTCCTGCAGCTCATGAATGGAAATTAATGTAAATTTTGCCCAAGTACAGACTACAAGATTTAATTCTGTGCAGTAATGCAGTGGTGATCTGTCAGTTTTAACAATCTTTAAAAACTAGAGAAACACCTGATAAAGACTTAACGAATGTGCACAAATAAACATGTGGATGTAAATGAAAACAGAAGGATTATTAAGCTCCTTCTGAAGTCTGGCCATGTATAAGCTGGATATATTTAGCACCTAAAGATTCATTCTGTCCTCAGTGTTATAATGTGTGATCTCTCCTCTCAACCAGCATCTTAGATGTCCAATGCACATGCAATTGCAAACTACAGTCATCAAATTTGAGGCCAAATCCAAATCAGTATCACATGACCTAACTGCCACTGTAATACACCATGTGTGGATTTCATATCAAGAATCCTCATTTCTTTCAAATAAACAATGAAACACACCCCTTATTTTTTTTTCCATCAGCCCCAACCAAAGAAGTTGTGAAATCTTGCTATATTCCTATAGAGACCTTGCTACTGTCTGATGTAGAGTTCTTGTAGTCAATGTTTTTAAGCCTAAAACTAAACTATCTACAGAAACATATGCTCAGAATCTGGTTTAAAAATGAATACAATTTGTATCAGATGCATGCAGTTAACTTTTGCCTGCCTCCTGTTCTCATCAGACTTTCTCACAAGTGGTTGTTTATCTGAGTAAATGAGAACAACTGTTGGATGGGTTTTCCTTCAGCAAGGTCTTTGCGTATCACATGAACTCCTGGTAAAGTCCCACTAATTCACAGTTTTCTAGTTGTAGTTTTAATTCTGTGTTGCTATCTCAATCACATAAAGTCTAGGACGAAGTGATTTACACTTCTGAATAGAGACCCTGGATTTTACTGACATCTTGAACAGCATGTAACACTCTTCCAATTACATTCAAAGTCACCAAATCAATTTAATGCCTAAATGAAACAGGCATTAAAACAATTCTGACTTTCATATATTTCCCAAGCCTTTGTAACAATTTGTTATTAAAAATACGTCATTATTTTACTTATCTTTAAGATATGACATTTTTGGCCCTTTTCCCAACATCAGTATCTTTTTATACTGGATTGTAAAAAAAAAAAATCGAGAGACCTGTTTAGAAATCTGACTTTCATCAGATCTGTGAACCAGGAAATGAATTACTGGTCATCTATGAAGCTGTCATATGTGAATAACTTGTCTTTCTCGGTGGGAAAGTGTTTGCCCTGCCAACGTACACAAACTTCAAGCTATTCCCCAGTTAATCTTGAGCTGATCCTGTTGTGGCAAAGCTCCTTCTCTGTTTTTGTTGTCAGGAAAGATTATTCAAGAATTAATTTGTATTAAATTACATCAGTTTTCTTAGTTTCCAGGTACTGAACATTGAGGGGGATGTCTCAAGGACTGTTCTAGTTAGAGGAGCGTGTTTTTTCAAGTGAATATCTCGGCTGTCCCCTTTATTGGGGTTTATTTTGCACTGCGGAGCTGTGTTGGATATCCTGTGCCAGATTAGAGACAGTGCAAACGTCAAACCTGACATGAGCATACAGCGTGGAGCTGGATCCTCAGCACTGCCGTTTCTCTCTACAGATCCACTCCTCTTGTGCTGCACAAATTGTTCAGGTAGATGCAGACTGGCTACATGAATGACACAGTCGCTGCAACACATTTTTCATGACATACGTTACCACACATTGAGCAAGTCTAAGGAAAAGAGAAATTTTTCTTACAAGAACGGGTATTTTATATGATTCATAATAGATTTAAGTTTTTAATGCAAACTTTGTAATTTGTTAAGAAATGAGTCTGCCTTTGTGTCCATTTTGCAAAATGGATTTCTTTTTTCTGAAAGAATGGCAAAACTCCTACCCATTTTCCTGTAAATAATATTCTCTTTTTGGTCATCTTCCATCAGGTCTGTCTGGTTTTATATTTCTCCTTTTTACTTCAAGAAAGGTAAATGCAAAGCCTTCTCATATTCTGTTTCTCCCCGCTTCTAACTAAACTCATCCACTTCTCTGGGAAAAAATTGAGCCAGCTGAAAAAAAAAAAGGGATTTTTACCTGCCCTGTTTGTTAGTTTCTTGAGCATCTATTGGGCTTCATTAATATATGTTTTAGGAGTGTTTCCATATTTACCCAGGTAGAACAGAAAAGCAGGAAGGGAAGAAATGTAATTTCTTCATGTTAAACTGCATTGCATAAAAGAAGTGGGTGGGTCTGTAGTTCCATCAGTTGTCTTTTGAAAAGAAATTCCACCTGTTCCAGCTGGTAATACTGCCTTCATGAAAGACTACTGCAAAAGAAATAGGTAGTACCAGCTGACATGACTTAAATTCTACTATCCCTATTCATGGTAAATGGAAAATAACTGAACTAATTAGAATATGCTTATCTTGCATCATTGGCATCATTGCAAAGTCATGGGTCCAACTTTCCCTTGTCTAGGAATACCTTTGGGCACGAGGAAATTTTCCTCTTGCCTGTGCCATAAACCTTTCAAGAAAGGTGCTATGGAGTAATTCATAAAACTGTGAATTACTGTTTTGCAGCAGAGTAGATGCATAGGATGAAAATAATGCTATCTACGCATCTGCTCATGCTTTGTGCTGTGTAAAGGTTGCTGTGCATCTGCAGAACAGCTTCAAAACTATTACAAGAAAAAGAGAGAGAACATTAAAAACATAGTTGCTGATGGTCTGGTGGTTTGTCCACCTCACAGTGTTAGTCTGCCTTCTCCTACATGAAAATCCACATGCCAGAGCCAAGTAAATGGTTTGTTTTGTTCTGGCAATGGCACCTGGTGCATTGGCAGCATCAGCAGGCAGCTGCAGGGGCTTCTTTGCCATTGACTCTGGCCCTGCTAACGACCTGGGCTGCTAAAATGAAAAGATGCCTTGGGCTCTAAGGAAAATGAGATAATTTTCAGTCGGTGGGCTACTAGTTAACTATCAATAAGCGTAAATTATCTCTCAGCTCCCTCTTCCCCTTCACATAGATTAATGTTCATTACATATGCTGTTGCATGGAGAGTCAAGAAGACCACAGGTAATATTTTTTAAAGGTACTCTTTTAAAGCAGTATACTCATCAAGTAACAGCAAGAACAATCTATGGGGGTCCTTCTGTGACCCAGGCAGCAGTTGTAGTTGGACTTCACATGCGTTTTGTGAGTTTCAGGATGGCTTATATGACCTAAAGGCTTGTCATACCTCTCAGCATCTGCCCTGCCTCTCCGGTTGTCAGAGATCACTCCAGACTAACTGGCTCACCAGCAGCACCAGGAGTACTGCCAGGGCAAGTAAGGCTGGATCACGTACTCGGCTGGGAGGAGGTGTTCCCTGCTGGAAACTGCCTGCTGAAGCAGCAGGAGGAGCTTGAAGAGAGTTTCGGTAGCTCATCCCTGCAGAAAAGCTTATCTGTGATTACACTGATTGTCTGGTGTGGCAAAACACTTGGCTGTGAATGTTCCCACATAAACATCTTCTGCATTGCCTCAGAAATTATGGTTGATAGTCATTCAGAGGAATTTGATCATCCTCTGAGAGAGTTATTGACAGGTTTTTCATCAAAAAGGAGTAATTTTTCAGGAAAAAATGGGAGGCCAGAAGAGAAAGTTTCATTGTAACCCTGAAAAGAAGAAAAAGCACAGATCTTCTCTGGCCAACTGGTTTGTCAGACAATTTCTGAGTGAGGAACTTGCTCCTCCTTATTCAAGAAAACAGGGATTGGTGAATGTTTTTTACAAGTAAATTCACCCCAACCATACACCAGATGTTTCACTCCTTTTCACTTGCAAATAGTCTGCATTTATACAACCACAAGGTACAATGGGTAAACAGTAGAAACTCTTCAGGTGTAAACTGGTGGTGAACTAATGGGAAAAATACTATATTTTTGGAATTTCTGTGTTCTTGGGAACAAATATGGCACATATAAATACTAAGGTACATTAAAAGCCTGTCTTGAAAATCTTCATCTTTCAGCCCGGAAGCCTGGCTCACACATCAGAAGATGAAGAAGGATGCCCTCAGCTTCCAGAAGAGCAGAAGCTTCCAGTCTCAGTGGGCTGGACGACAGTGCTTGCTTCATGACAGGGAGAGGCCAACGTCTCTCCAGAGCACGCGACAAGACTTGCACAGCATGTACAGCACATCCCATCACCGCGCAGCCCTTGAGAAAGAGGGAGGTAAAATGGAAGGCAGGCAGTGCTGCCATAATACAGCCTACCTCCCTCTGCTCCCTGAGCACCGCAAGCAAGGAACAACGGGAACAGGAATCGCACAGGCCTGGGGACAAATATGGCAAATATGCAGCAGAGTCAACTAGTGGACTGAGAAGGAGCAAAGAAAATAAGTTAGTCCAACAGGCAAGCTCAGCTTAAATTTGGCTTTGCTGTTCAGCAAGGCAGAAAAAATCTTAAATTGGGCATGAAAGCTACTGCAGAAAGGAAGAAAGCAAATAGCTGGCCTAGCACTTGCCTCCCTAGAGCAAAATAATGCCATTTTTACTGATAAGAATATACTTTGAAGAATTGGGTACTGTTAAACCAGAAAGGTCAATATAATTTTTCAAGGTAGCTTGGTAGCAAGATCTCTGGTAAAGATGACAGATGGGAACAGGCAGGATAGAACATCTCAGAGGGCTGCATAAACCAGAGAAAAGGTACACTGGTTAATACAGAACCTTCACTGGGAACGCTACAATTTGCCCAGTTCCAAGCAAAGGCAAAATTAACGGAGAAACAGATGAGGGTAGAAACTAGCAAGAACATACCAAAAACCAAGAGCAGGGGTTAGTGTAGAAATTGTTCCTTGTTTGATACTTTTGTTGGCAACTCCATTTGGCTTTCTAACAAAGTAATTTTCAGATTGTGAGGAATTTGTAGATACATGCAGAAAAGGCTGTGATTAGTACCACATTCCCCTCCAGTTGAGCACATCATTTCACATTTTAGTGTCCTGATCTGAAGTACTAACAGCCATTGTAACTGAGTGCAAAAGCTTCCTTTAAAGCCAGATAAAGCTTTTTACCTCCATATTGCGTAAGGTCAGAAAAAGATTTGAAACAAACCATCACAGGTTTCTATTATGACAGCAATTCATGAAATACTTGTTTTAGGGAGAGAGAGACAAAATCTTCTTGTGTGGAGATAAATGAGAGAAACATTTTTTTACAGATAATATCTAAATGAGCCAGCAGTGCCTAAACCCAGCTTTAAACAGCTGCTCATCTGTTCAGATGAGTGACTTATGCTGCCACATTAAATTCTACATTTCACTTATTTCTGCTCATCAGTATTAGAGAATAATGCTGAGTTACATAATTAAAGCACAGAAAGGATCGTTCTGTCTTTTAATGTATACCCTACATTGTTTAAATATTGCCTTATACAACAGAGTTTAAGCAGCCTTTTACTTAGTTTCTCCTATACTGAGCGCAGGAAGGTGGACTTTTCTAAAACACACCTTGTAAAATGGCTCATAGCCTTGATTTCAAAAAACACCAGGAGTTGAAAAGCAAAAAATTAAGCAGATTTTCATGCTTCTGGAGAAGAGATTTTCAAATTGACCTTCTGTTAGAATTTCTCTCCTGATAAATTTCTTACTTCAGACATTCTATAGCTAGAGCTACAAGAACCAAATTTGATACTCTGAAACATTCACATGAAGTTAGACGAAGGGTCCTCCTGACATTTCTTACTTTGACAGATGTAATATTCCTCCTTCCCACTGGCTTCATGTAATCGTGTTGAACAGCCACAGAGGGCACACTCTTCCAGTGCCTGCTTCTAAGAACTCTGTTGTCAACTATCCATCTATTGCTTCCATGAACAGGCTTTAGAAACACGGTGAAAGTAAAATATACGGTATTAATCTTTAAAGGCAAAAACATTTTGACATTAAAGTCCTTCGAGTATTCTGAAAAAGGCACAGAGGATTTCAGTATGTAATAAGATATACTATTTAATATATCTATGTAAAGAAGGCAAAAATATCCACAAGTATTTCCTATATGGTTACTGGCACTTAAATGATACATTTGAGTTAGCAAATATGTGATTTTATTTGCTTTTTATATCTGTAGTAACAAGTAAATCTATTTATATGTGAATTCAAATGTTCCAAATAATCACAGTACAAACTGCGCTTCTAACAAAACATTTATAATTTAATGTACTGTCAGTAGATCTGAAGTTTGGAAGTTCACAGGAGCACAAAACACCTGGTTAGACCTGGTTGTAGCTCTGGGGCTGTCTAGTCTGACCTCCCACTCGTATCAGGACTGTCGCCAACACCGTATGTCGTCCACTGCAGCTTGCCCTAGCTGAGTCACAGAAATCTCTGGAGATGAAAACTGCACAGCCCCTCTGGGTAACCTGCTCCAGTGCTGCACCAGCCTCTGGGTGAAGCTCTTCCTAATGTCAAGCCTGAACCTCCCAAACTGCAATTTCTGGCCACTGGCCTATATTTTATCTTCGACCATTACCAAGACTTTGGATTTGCCATCTTTGTAACCACTCTTTATACAGTTCTGCACTTCTGTGAGATCGCCTCTCTCCACCATGCTAAACCATGTAAAAAACATTAAAAAAATAAAGGAACTGACTCTGTGATACTTCCTGAATACTAAACTAAAGAGCAGAGCTGTGCACCTTCCTTACTACCAAAGGGCGTTTCTGAAGTCCCTTGGACTTTGCAGCTGAAGTGACTGGAAAACTATCAGAATCACAGAATCCCCGCTGCCTTTGTCAGAGAAGCCCTGGTTTTGTTCTCTTAAGAGAGAAGTTTCATCAAAAGGTGTTAGAGCAGATGTCTAACCTAAGTCTTCTGAATCACTCTCCTCCTAAGAAGAAAAGGAGTCTGGCTAGGTTAGGTGCATAAAACTGAGAGGTATGAGTATGCCACCACTCCAAGGCACCCATAAAAAGCAAGATAGATTGTTAACTGCTGAACTGAAAAATACCACAAGGATTTGAATAAGGCAGTTACACGTCTTCCTACTGAAAATTAAAACATTTAAGAATTGTCATGACTAGAAAGTATTCCCTTCTTCATTCCTTCACCCCTGTGATCACGTCTGCAATCCTGTCTAGATTATTAAGGGGAAAAAATTAATGAGATGAGTCTTCCAAAGATTACTTTAAATCACTCTAAATACTACTTCGCTGGCTTTGATTTCTCAAAGCAATTAAAAATACTGTATAAATATAGTTCAATAGTTAAATGTCCTACCGAGACGTGAAAGCAGAATATGCATTTGTATTAAATTAAATCATTATGCATCAAAGGGATTACACTATTAAAGCAAAATACTAATTTGGCAATCACTCTGTGAGAGATGTGATTTTTTCTGTGACATTCTTTTTTGCTGTGCTGCTACATTGAAGTGTCAGAGAATTAAATAGCAATCTTGGATTTTTTCCATCTTCTTCTAATGGTAGAGTACAATGAATACAAGATACCAAGCATTTTGTTTCATAATAGGGAAGGAGTATAGTGCTCCTGTTCATGCAATAGAAAAACTGAAAGTAGCTGTATGATATCTCCCAACAACTAGATAAATTAATGGAGAAGTATAGTTCAGCCAAACTGAATTTGAATGTCAGACCTTTAATTCATCAATGAATTGACAGTCCTACTGAAATAGTGGCAATCAATAGCTTGAATATCTTTTCCTATTTAGCTCTTCCTCTTGTTCATGACCACCTTACTAGTCACCCTGACTCTAGCTGAAGGCTCCTTGTCTTTCTCACACACCTCACACAGAATTTACTCTACAGCTGCGGTACCCTCACTGATCTTCTCTATCCTTTTATAGTATCTTTCTTTAGTATCTTTTAGGATCTTGAGTATCTTTGCTTTCTGAGATACAACAAAAATACATATTTTCCATGACAGTCACACCTTCCTATAGCTTTCTTGCAAGGTTGGGGACAGCCAGCAAAATCTCTGACATGTTAACAAGTTAAACCATGGAACAAGGTATACGAAGTCGCCATAGATTTCTTTTTTGCTGATGCTTAAAGGTGCTGTGGAGCTTGTAGAGCTCTCATGCTCATGTGACCATGCAATAGCCATCAGAGTGGATTTTGCAGGCAGGTCCCAAGCTCACACGGGCAGACACGTAGCAACTCAGACTGAAGATGAAAGTAGGAGGAAGTTACACGGTCCTTTTCAAGACAGTGGCCACTTTTTCTCTTTTCTGATGTACAGCAACTATGGATTCCTGCCTTGTCAGTATTCTAGGATAATGGGTAATCTACCCTGCTCTTGTTCTGTATGACATAATTTTCTTAAATCTCTGTTGTGTTCTAAATCCATGTACACACACATCCAATTTCTAGCTATAAAGCCTGTCAACCACCACTGCACAGCTTAGTTATGAGCCTTATGGCTAAAAATGACATTTTGTTCTATTCACACTTTGTGTGTATCCAGACTTTCCCATGCAAATAAACATAAATGACAAAATAAACACTGTTGGGATTATCATAGGATAATGCAGACTAAGAAAACATAACTAGATATGAAAACATTTCTGCAGTCTGTCCTACTGTTGAGTTCAAATACAAGAAAATGAGAAGAAATTAAAATTAAGGAGAATATGTTTTTCCAAGAAAATGCTTGTTTTAGGACTGAATATGTTGTAATGCATGGAACTGTCAAGACTTAATTGTAAAAGTGAGGCTTGGAAGGAGGCAGTATCAATAAATTAGAATTGTGATGAAATGAAATGTGATAATGAAGTAAAATCAAGAGAAATACCAGAGAACTGAGTATGTTGGTTTTGGCAGATTTATGTACCAGGTAGGAGGGTATTCTGAGTATTTTCTACTTTTTTTTTTTTTTTTTGAGCCATTTTGACCCAAATGCATTGTGAAAATTACAGTTCTTGCAGAGAAGAGCTCTTCTGGAAATGTATTTTTACTTTAGTAGAAGCTTTTTTGCTACCTTCTTGTCACAGATGTATAAGTTCCAAGATCAGTAACAGAGGACATTTTCAAATTATGATCAAAAGATTTTGTTTATACCACATGGAAAGTGAATGGTCACCTGATTTACTTGGTACTAATATGTGTGATAAATATTAATGCCCCCTTTAAATAATAATTAAAAAATAAATTAAAATATAAAATAATTAAAATGCTTGTATGAGTTAGTATGGGCAAAAATTTTGCATTTTCCTTTGAAAAAGCTGTGCTTCAAAGTAAACACTTTTTCAGGATCCTAAAACATGCCTCTGGCAAATGGAATTCATATGTGTATATAGATGTGTGCAGTGAACAGAGAGAAGCTGTAATTTTGTTCTGTTGTTATAAGCATATGCAATACATAAATTATTCTTTGTCTATGACACTATTTAAACTGACATATTAACCTGATTTCATATTTCAAGGTGAAGGTGCATGGTATCTTCTTTTTTTAAAATATTTTTCCAAATCAGAAGTTACTCTCCCCCACCCTGGATGAAATCTTAAAATTTGAGAGCTTGATTGTATTTTCCCTTACCCTGGCATAAATTAATTGCACTGAGGCCACAAGTGAAGTGAGAAAAGAACCAAGCACCATATGGTTTTAGTTCCTACTGATTGCAAGATTGCTTTGATTACATGAATATTAGCATTACGACAAAGCACTGCAATCCAAAAAGCACGCAAGAGACAAAAAAAATCTCACATTTAATATATTTCAAAGAAAACACATAAGCTTATTATTAGCCACTGAAATGGACTCCTTTGGTTATACAAGTAGTTCCAACCTTCAACTGGTTGTGGTATCACAAGAATGAATTTTAAATTGTGTAGCTCATTAATTTATTATAATGGGCTTGAAAAATATCCCCAAACCTCTAATTGTATAGCAGGCACTGGTCAATAAAATACAACAATTCATGACTGTATTTTACACTGATTATAACAATATGCTGAAACACAGCTCATCATATATACGGTGATTTTATGATAAGCACTTATATTTCAAGATGTTCACTAAAAAGAAATGCATGCGAGATGGCTGTATTTAGTAAATTTCCTTTATATCATTCTCAACGAAAACACTGCATCATGTAGGAAGCTGACTTGTTTTATGAGAGCAAAGTTGTTGCAGGAGGTTTGCCTCCCTCTTGAGCATGCACCTGGGTTTTCTGTGAGAAGGAAGAGGATGAGGAAAACATAAAAGATATTTTCTCCCTTAGATGAAGGGTTGAGCTAGAAATAAGATATATTTCTAGTTTCTTTTACATTTGACTTTCAAACATAACTTTTGTTAGTTAAAATCTGCTGTATTCTTGATACTTAAGTTAAGACCTCAGGGACAGTTAGGGTTCCTGAACTAGATGTTCTTGTATTTAAACCTAATTCAGACCTAATTCAACGAGTGCTAAGAATTACTCAGAAGACATCTACAACAGGCTGACAACACAGTAGCCTAGCACAACAACAGCAGCCACACAAATCAAGGAAATGGTTTTGGTTTGCAAAAGGCTGCAATTCATATGCTTGAAATATAGGCCAAAAGGTGTCTTCTGGTGTACTGTCTGGCCTCCAGTTGCTGATCCAGAAGACCTCAGGTCCCCTGTAAATCACGTCATGTCTGCCAGCATTGTGTGGATGTCCCTGGTAATCTGGGGCATCTCAAATGCTACAGGCTTTGTTTAAGTTTTAGAATTACACCCTAGATGACAACTGATTATAATGGGAGATTAGACACCTAACTCGGGTGATTTATGTAGGTTACTTTGGGTTGACACCTAATGAACAACAGGAAAACACCAATCTGGAAGACACATAGGTCTTCTAGGCATTCTGCTCTCTTTGGTGAAGCCTTCCAGTTTGCTTAAGATTCAGTCATTCCTAGTCTGCATCCAGGCTACTTTGAATCCCTGCCCAAGTTACCTAAGTCTCCCCATTCACTTATGCAGGAAATTAATTTGGTTTGCAAACTCTGGAATCAGATGGCTAAAGGTCAAGTAAGGCAATGGTCCTCTCTGGATTTCGTAAGATGCCTTACGTTTTGCCTTAGCTATTGTTTACATCTCTCTGTAAATATGTCAGTTCCGTTTTGGCCAGTCGACCACCAGAACCCACATTCCTATCAAACTAGATCTTCTCTGCAAGTCTCTGAGAAAAATGATCATTACTTAAAAGCTTCTTACTACTCTATCACCCTTTTTGGGCAATTATTCTAAACCCCGTCACATTACTAGAAAATTTCCTTAAGAATGAAAATTAGCAGACATAATTCGCCATGTGCAGGTGTTAAAACTACACTTCATTCTGCTCTTTGGAAAATGCACGGTTTGAGCCCAGAAATAGCCAGAACTTGCCCAGTTCTCTGTATACTGTGTATTCCAAAGAGATTACCCTGCCTTTTGTCTCCCTTTTGATCTCCTTTCCTAAACTGAGTCCAGGGAATGCTGCCTTTACCTAGGCCACCAGAGGCACAGTCTCTCTCCGTCTAGCTGTGGTATGGTAGAAGTTTTGTCTGAAAACATGTCTGCCGTGTGAAAGAGTGCAATACAAAACTCTACACACTAGCATTTGTAGAGTGCTGATGCTTCCAGAGGTGCTAACTCTGCACGGACAGGCTTGGGGCAGGTCTTACTGGCAAGATTGATCAGCTTGGGCTCAATATTGTACTGACGTGATGGTTCTGCTTCCAGTCTGGGAAGTAATCTATCCGCTGCCCTTAAGGGTTTTTCAGCTCACTGATGACAGATCATAACATATGTGTGATGCAAAGATTGACCTAAGACATGTCCTGGAGATATCAGTTGCTTCAACTTTTTTGCTACTCATAAAATATGTTAAAAGTGATTTCCCCCAGAGTATACTGACATAATGCAATGTATTACAGCTTTTGTAAAGTGGCTAACTTGGTACCTGATGAAATTCTTATAGAAAACGGTACACACAATTAACAGAGAGTATGCTAAATGGATTAAGAATTCAATCCCTGGCAAATTTGAAAACACAATTATTGAAGAATGCTCATTGAACTCTAGTGTAATTCCACAGCCAACAGTAACAGACCAAATACAATCCAATCATTTTCATCAAAAACAGAAGTAAATAGCTAAGGAACCAAAAGGCAAAGTAGTGGAGTGATGATGGCAACACATTCATACAGAAATCCAGACAGCACAAGAACTTAAGCCATTCAAACCAACTGTGCTTCATCATAGCCACATGCAAAATTATAAAATAAGGAAATGAGAGACGTGCCACACAGATCAGCATGGGACACTGTACCCTGGAAAGCAAGGATTCCAGAAAAGATTTAGAGCTGGCGTTGGACAAACAAGATGAATGCCATTTTATAGCCCAGTGCAAGGAAATAAATGGCTAATGAAAGCCTTTCACGAATAATGCTGGGAGTATTAAGTGTAGGGAGGCGAGACTGTCTCCACAGACAGCAGAGTTGAAACAGTGCATATAGTTACAGTGTCTACAGTCCTAAAGGAATTCTCAGAAGTTGAAGAGGTGAAGAGAAGAGCTGTCAAAATCATTTAAGACCTGAAGAAAATGTTATCACGGAGAAATTCAAGGCGCTCAGTCTGTTTAGCATTTGATCAGTCACTTGACTGATATATACACATTTCTTAATGGGGAGAACACGAGGCACAAAAAGACTCTTTAATGTAGACAAAAGCTATAAAAGGAAGCAATGGCCAGACTCCTAAATCAGACAAATATAGATAAAAAATCAGGCAAAAAAAGAGTCAACAGTGTAGGTGATTAATCATGAGAAAAAAGTATCCAGCAAGGGATGGATCCTTCACCTCTAGGTTCCATTTGATCAAGACTGGAATAGATATTTCATACAGACAAAAACGGTGATACCCATGAGTTCACACTGGGTGATATGAACTGTACATATTATTGAAAACCAGCAGATTGGAGGGTCACTCCTTTAGGAACGGGCAGTTTCTCTCACAGTCTGAGGCCTGCACCATGTAGTTACGCTTGTAGGACACTACTAAAAGCAGTAGCTTAACTGGGGGCACCAGTAAAAACAGTCCGATTTTTGGAAGATTGGCAGCGCTTCCAGGATTGAGCTGGACTGCTGCTGAAGTGTCCTGAGCGCATAACGAGTCTCGAGAAAGATTTTAAGATAAACCCTAATTCTCAGTGCATCACTGCTGAAGAGCTACCTCTCAAATTTCAGATGGGAATGGTGTGCCCATCTCTGGATAGTGTACTAGAGGAAAATATTTAGTCCAAGATTTCCAAGGAGTGTGGGAAAGAAGAAGGGAAGTTATCTGCTCACCTGAAATTTTTATTTGAGCTACTTCTCCATCTCCTCCTTCACTGTGTGCTCGGACCTCAACAACATATTCGCCATCACTGGGGACTGGGACCTCTATTGTGTGCTTTCCAGTTGAAAACAACTTGCCTTCGTGTTGTCCATCTGGTCTATACAATACCTAGGAAAGTCATAGTAAGCATAGTTATTAAAATGCTACATTTCCATGAAAATACATATATACAGTGTGTCAATGAAAAAGTATTATGTTTTTATTTATATACGAAGCCTATTCATATCAAAACTTTGTGGCTGATACTACTTTTTCCATTTTTACATAGGGTGAATCTAGACAGGATGTTTCCTCATTGTTTTCTCTGTTATAAAATTATGCCACCTTTTGAAAAATAATTTCAGCCCTTACATTTGAAATAAGTAATTAAATGATGGAGGATAATAATGCAGGGTAGCAAAAAGCATCAAATAAAAATCTCAGAAGTCAGCTGGGTCTTCTGACATAAAATTTATTACTATTTTCATAAATGAAAATATTATTAATTTTATTAACTCTCAGTGCTTTTAAACAATTGCAAATTTGATGTTATATGTCTTGTGGGATCTTTAGAAAAGAGCTCCGCTCTTTCTAGAATCATCTCTGTGAAACATTGTCAGCAATTCCCAGGAAGCAGTTCAACTCCTCAAGCAAAATTTGTACATGTAGGACATGACACTAATATTCTTACTTCCAAGCAAGTAGCAAAGTTAAACAGGAATTAATTTTTAAAGCTTTCTACACACCCTGTAGTTAGTATATACACTTGGTTTAGTTATACAGTAATTGCACCTAACAAGGTTAAATATCCTTTCCTTTCATCTGCCTTCCCAGACTTTAAAGAACTTGTGTTCCAGGAACTGCAGCTCCCATGGAGATGGGAAAGGAAGCTGGAACAATGCATTCTGGTATAAGGAAAAGCGATTAAAGTGTAAAAGTTTTGAAGCATTATTTTTAGGCAATAGACAAGAAATGTAATCATATGGGAAATGAGGTTGCTGCAGTCACTGAGCTAAACTTTCCTGTAACACGGCTTACCACCCAAATGAATTTCAGTGCCCCAGTGCTTTCTCATCATACTTCCTAAGCCCACTGGCTTTGCCCTAAGCCTACCAGATGTCTGTGATCTACGAGCATGACACCTTCATCTTTCGCATGCAACTACGTTTAGGTCTGATTAGGTACCAAAATCCAACACCGCCTATAAAATGCACCTCATGGAGCATACATAAAGATAAAAAATATTTTCATAGCTCATACTTTGTATCCTTCAACTGCAGACTCATTTGACATTGCCTTCACATGGTCCCAGGTGATGATGTACCTCGAACCAGATCTCACAGAACTGATAATTCTTGGACGTTGGCTTGGAGCTGAAAAGCAACATATGTATAATGTGCACATAAATGAGATGTCATAAACATTCAACGACATTTTTATTAACACATGTAAAAATGTAAAAAGGGAAATTAGGCTGATCTTTATATGATTAATGGATAGTGTCCTTGCTGGAATGAACTGCTACAGCTCCAGCCAGGCAATTTTGGATGGCTTGTGCAGTGGCTGCTTTGCGGCTTTGCCTTTCTGTGCTGCCAGAATGGAAGTGGCCAAGATTACCCTCCACTGTGTTGCTGACCATGTGTGTTTGCTGGCATGCAACTATGTTCAGAACCTTCCAGAAATGTGGTTTACATCATATTTATTTTATGAGATTAAATATTTAATTAACCATTTAAAGACATTTCTACAGCATTTAACTCCGAAGAAATCAGAGTACCCCACTGCAGATACTATTAACGATATTTCGCTTAAGCTTATAAAATGGAGTCTTCTTATTCGGCACAAACAAACCATGGAAATGCAAGTTGCATAATACATTATTTACTGATAGAAACTATCAATTTAATTGTACGTGTTTTTAGCCCATAGAAGTGTGTTTTAAAGACAAAAGATGCGTTTCTTACTTGCACATTGCTCAGCATCTGTTAGTGCTAGGTATCATCATTAAGACAGGAACTATACCCAGAAACCTATTATGGCATGTAAATTCAAGGGTGTGATTCAGATCCCCCACTTTTCAAGGCTGCCTGAGCCTGGCTCCCTCTATTATTAATGAAAATGGCACTTGGTCACATTTTAATGATCAGAATACAATCTTTTTTGCTATTGACTAAACAGAAAGACAGGGTATAGCTGCCTAAGTAATGGCTGGTCTGAATTGTTCATCATTTGGAATATCACATCCAGCTCTGGGCCCCCCAGTACTAGAAAGACACTGGTAGTCTGGAGTGCGTTCAGCAGAGGGCCACCGACCCGGTGGGGAGCTGGAGCACTTGCCTTGTGAAGGGAGGGGGACACAGCTGGGCTTGTTCACCCTGGAGAAGAGACTGCTTTGTAGGGGGGCAAAGAGACACCCGTCTGTTTTTACACGGAGGTTAACAGGAAGATGGATCTCTTCAAAGTGGTATGGCAGGAGAACGAGTGACAAAAGACAGAAATTTGATTAAAAAAGGCTCAGACTAGACACTCAGAAAAAGTCAGGCTGTGGAACAGGTTTCCCAGGGAGGTTGTGCAGTCTCTGTCCCTGGAGGTTTTCAAGATCTAAAAGCATAAAGCCTTGAGCAACCTGGTCCGAGCTTGTAGCTGACCCTCCTATGAGCCTATAATCTTAGTCTTACTGCTTTTTCTATGATATCCACATTGTACATGGCAACAAAACAGAGGCAGGAGAGCCTTAGTAGAAATTTTCAGACAAAGAACCAATACCGCATAAAGGGACAACATTGGCTATTTGCATGAGAAGCCAAGTTTGAAAACTTGATTTACATGATGCAACATGCAATAATAAAGTACATGAGATTACACTAAATCTAGTGCTCCATTTACTTACGTGCTTTCCTGGTAATAATATCAATGGTTCTACTGGGAGGTCCGTAGCCTGCACTATTGAAGGCAGAAACATCTACATGGTAGCGAGTATTAGGCTTCAGGTTTTCCAGTTTGGTTGAATATTCTTGGTTGCTCACTTGCACCCGCTGTGCAGCTGCTTCTTTATCATGAGCAGCCCAGTAACGAATCTGAAAGCAAGCAAATCGAAGGATTAAATTTAACATATTTAGTCATAAAGAAAGTTTATAAAAAATATATATGCTGGGTATTTCTTACTTTGGGTAATAAGTGAGCTAAAAGAAATCTAACAGCAATGGCATGGAATTCCTTCAACAGGCTGTGATTTTAACCAAGCTGCATACAGACATGAAGACACAGAAACAAATTCAGATTTTATTATGAAACCTCTTCTCACAATGGTTTAACTTATTCTCAGCTAAGTCATTATAAGTCTGGGAGAGGGGTAATGACTTCAGAGAACAAGACTATTTTCTTCTTGCTGTTTTGTTTGAGCATTTTACTCTGAACTTTAATATAGTATTCCTACCTTACACTGTAGACAAAACTCTGCTGATGTTTTCACAATATTTTGTTTAAAATGTCTTACAAATTTCATCCTTTTGTACTTCTGTCTAAGGAATGAGAAATATTCAGTCACGTTATCTGTATGTGCAGGTCTAGATACTTGGAATAGCTTTTTTTTTTTAAAGGTCTTTGGCTAAATTCAGTCAGATTTCATAGTATAATATGACGTTTGTCAGAGTAGATGAGAAAGAACCTGAAAACGCTTGAGCTATGTGAAAAGCACCAATGTAAGCTTGTAACATCTTAAAGTCCAAATTCAATTAGCTGTACATAGAAATTCTGTGAGGTTGTTTTTCCCAAGAAATTGTTCCATTCTGCGTTAATTCATTATGCATTACAAAGCACCAGTTCAAAAGACGGTAATTCCTATGGAGTGATGCCATTCCATAAGGTCTGTCACATACACAGGGTCCTATTCTGCATGGCCTTGTGAGATGCAAATGAGAATAAAACACTGTCAATCTCTGGGTTTTGTCTGGTTTATCACCATTTGCATGAGACTAAATTACCGCACTAACCTGAAAGAGTGGAAAGCCATGCCCATTACATTTTGGTTTCAAGTGTTTTTACTCTCAGCATTTCTGCTCGGCTTTTGCCTGTCTTCATAACGATTTTTGGGTACGCTACATGAGGACCTTTTAGAATCTTTTTAGGAAGAGATTAATGTTGTTGGTAATTTCAGGCTCTAGGAAAAATCTTGCTTTGTAAGATTTGACTGGTGACATCAGGTATCCTGTTATTTTATCTTTTAAATAACAACTGCTTTAATCTTCTGTGCTGCTGACATTAGCTTTCCTTGGAAACTTCATTTAAGTAATAGGTTAGAAGAGCACATAGTTTGTCAAGGTGTTAATATCACAGTTCTCTTTACAAATTATGGGCACAACCCTTGCTTGGTAAGGCCTTATTTTCTCCTGTTCAGGTTTATATTAAAATGCTTAATAAAACCATTTTTTTAACCTCAGACAGCGTGCTGTGGCTGAATGCGGAGAGGTGCAGCAGCGGATTTCTCTTCACCTGCTTCAAATGTCTTTGGACATGGTAACAGTCAAAGGCACTACACAGAGGTTACTCTCATTTAAACACTAAAGTCTCCTGTCAGAGTTTGTTGCCTCAGTCTTGCCCACCAGTGTTAGACGTTACTTGTGCTCTGTTTGTTATAAATGTGACAATATCATAGTGGCTTTTGTCCCTCTTTCCTGGTGGAGAGAGAATCACTTTGTATCTGCACACAAAACCGGCTCCCATTTTTAAATATAATATGCATACCTGCCTTTCAGCAAGCATTAGTGGGCAATTTTTAGTTATATACATGTATGTCCTGCACAGTGTTTTGGAAGTTTAATCCATTAGCATCCTAAACATGAGTTTACTGTACTTTAGGCACTCATAATAGTGAAATTCCCACTTATCAAGGTGGTTATTTTACTGAGTCAACAGCCTTTGCCCCAGAATGAATGAGGAATGTGCACCCAATCCATCCTGCAGGTTTCTCCAGCAGGGTGGTAACCTCCACTTGATGAATGGTTTCAAACTGGTGCGGATCTGAAACTGTCACCACCATTTCAGCTGAAGGTCTGACTATGATCTTCAAGTCAGATTTTTTTTTTATGACTATAATTAACAAACTGTTGTAAGTGAGCTGCTGTGGTCGAATGCAACCAGCTGTATACCATAACCTGCTAACTACAGGTGGCTGACTCAAGTGTGACAGGGCGTGTGCATCAGGAGCTAGAGGACGTCACGTCTATCTCTGTCCCTAAGTTCAAACAAGTTTCTAGCCTGCAGCAAGGGGATGTCTGTGAAGTTCTAGGTGGTCAAGAGTTTATTAGCTATGACAGGACCAATGGTAGCTTTGTTGCTGATATTAACTGGCCATTGAAGACTAATTAATTCATTTTTAGAATGTTCTATTATGTTAATTAAGTACCTGGTTTACCTAAAGGTGGCAAACACACTTTATGGGAAGCTTTTGTAAATCATGGGGCATATGCTAGAAGCCTTTGAATACCTCTGACTTGCAAAACTTTCTACAATCCTACAGTTCATTTGCACTACAGTCATGCTAAGGGCGTAATGTAACAAGTAATGCACAGCATCAAACGAGACAAGTGAGAACAAGGTATGAAAATGCAAATTACTTCACTGAGAGCATATTACATTTCAGGCAGAAATAATATAATGTAAAAATTAAATTAAATTAAAATCCAAAATAATATTGTTCTTGGCTGCAATGTTGTGCATTTAACTACTTGTATAGTGTGAGCTCTGTGTCACACACTCAGAATGTTCTTCTTTACCTCTTCATTTAATATACAGTCATATCTACATATTTGGATTATTGTTACTACTCTTGGAAAAGAAAAAAATTGCAATTACTCCCTTGAGAGCTAAGTAAAAGTACTGTCTTCTTTACGCTCTTCCTGCATTTCTCATCTCACTTATTATTTAAATACTTTTAAAGTCTGTTGAAATAACTTGGAAATTGTAGCTAGGAAGTTAAAACAAACAAACAAAACCAAAATCAAAACCAACCAAACAAAAAACCACAAAACAAAACAAAAAAAAGAAGAAAGACATCTGTAAGTGTTCTCCTGTTCCATTTAGGAACAAGTCACTCATTACACATTATCATCCAACTCTCTCGCCTCTGTGGAAGTGATATCTAGAACTAAATGCCCCATTGCTTCAAGAATGTTCTCATTTTGCTCTGTAGCCCCTCTCTTGTTTTATTAAAGAGTTTGCATAATAATCCTGGTCAGTATGTTTTTTCCTGGTGCTCTGCATTTACCTTGGTAGGGTAATCCATAGCTAACAAATCCCTAGGGGACACAGGAGGGTATTTCACCCATCTCTAGAGTTTGTTGTAGGAGATAAGCCCATAGTGATCTGTGGGAAGGGAATTCGTTAGCCATCATGAATTAGCGCAGCCCTCCATGCTGAAATCAGGGGAAAACACTGTCTTTCATGGTCCCCTCCTCTATTTAAATTTTAATATACTGAAATACACCAGAAATTGTTCCTGTAACTGTCATGAAACAACGCTCATTTCCATGAAAGTTTTGTAGAGCAGAGACATAAAAAAGAGATATTTTACTCATATTAAGAAAGAATGTTAATATCATATTTCAGTAAACAAGGGACAATGGTGGTGAGTCGTGATAAATTTGTTTAATAAAATAAACACATATCAATTGCATAGAAGCAGCAGGAAATACAGACAGTGTCTTTGGTATTGCATGCACTAAAGAGCTGTGGCTTTTAGCAGGCTATTGCGAGAATGCATAAATCTTAAATTCTCTATATGGATGGAGACAGTTTTCATACTTTATCTCTTCTTTAAGTGTGAGCTGAGGATACTCCTCTGTAATGGCACAATGTATCAGCTCACACTCAGCACCACCAGGGCAGTCATCCTGACAGTATGCATTAGTGTCAAGAAAATCTGACTCCTCCAGATGTGAAAAGCATTGTGTCACAGGTGAAATACCTTCAGGTTTTTTGCTCAGGGTACTCCCACCTCTTAAACTCTAGCACTTTAAAGGTCAATTATGCTATTTTCAGGTAATCATAAAGACCAAAATGAAACTGAGAAGATGTTCTGGTGAATGAGAGATTTTGCTAATTTGTGTTACAGCTGAGTAATCATTAAAAAAAATTTGGAATATTTCTTGATGCCTGTAAAGATAGAGCCTTCCAGATGTATTCACTGGAATTTTATAACGTAGTTTGAGTGCTTCTTCCCTCACAACTTCTACTGTAACTTCACAAAAGCTATATACAGCTTTGACCTTCCAAAAGAGCCCTGTCTATTTTTGCCCTGTCCCAGGGCTCTTTCAGGACTGATGGGAGGTGTGATCTTCAGGAGCATCAGACTTCCTTTTTGCCCTCAGTGTAAAAGCACAGCCTTGCCCTTTGCTGCTTCCCCACTACTAGAATGAAGCTGGTGATTGCTGTAGAGAAAAAGATCTCACAATTAACTGAGCTCCGTGGGGCAGTAATTCATGCCTATCAGTCTGTTTATTGTGTGGCCACATGGGAACTTTTCTCCACAGTCCAGAAAACTAGAAGGCTACTTCAGAAAAAGAGAAAAAAAAGAGAGAAATGTAATTCTAATGCCACTGCTCACTTTACATATTCAAGCACCCCAGTTCATACTGGATTTGAGGAAGGGTAGCACTTCTTTAGGAACGAGTGGATGAAGTTACACTCCGGCAATCAAAACAAGGCCACACCCAGCACCTCTACATTCTGTCCAACAGACCTCTCCACCCATTCCCATGGTATCCCACCTTTCTCCAGAACGGCAGTTACTCTCTTTTCAGCCCAAAGATCCTCCACACTTCTTTCAATTTCTTTTTCCTTTCTTCTGTTGACTGTCCCATGCATCCTGTCCTTTCCTGCTGAGTCCTCTCCCTTCCCTTTTTACCTGACTTCCCCTGACAGCAATTCAGATGCCTTTATGTAAAATACAGTAAAATTTTAAAAATGGCCAAAAGTGCGTTGCATATGGGAATATTGTCCCACCGTGTTCTTTCCCCATTCATCCTCGCCCCTCCAGTCTTCCTACCCCATTCCCCATACAACTCCCAACATCCATTGCCATGCTCTGTCGCTACTGCAATCCCAGCCTCTCCAGTGCTCTCTCCCTGTTGCTGCCCTCCCCACGCCCCCACAAGTCCCCCAGCCTGTGGCTGCCGAGTGTCTGTTCTGGTTATTCAGGGTGCGCAGGCTTCGGGCACAGTCTCTGCGTTGACTGTCCAGCTTGGGAGTGTAACATTCCTACACGGCTGGCTGGCTCGAGCTCATAGATCTGGGAACTCCACCCGGCTCTCAGCTAAGACCACGAAATAGTCTATTCTATTCTAATTGCACAACCCTTATGAAACACCAAACCAGTGGGCTGCTTTAGTAAATTATGAGTTACTGTTGATGTCAGCATCTTAATTTCAAACCCCAGTGTCCTCTGCTTGTAATTGTAACACTTATGAGTGTACTGTGTAGAATCAAGCTTTATACGGGACACTAAGCTAGTTCCCATTGAGGTCTTTGCTATGATTGTGTTACAGTATCCCAAAAGTATTACATAGATCTCATGGAGACAGAAACAGAGAACAGGAAATATAGAAGCAAGTACTACTAATTAAAAGAACATTTATTCATAGATTCCATAAAAATGCATTCTATGAGGTTACTCCACATTTGTATGTGCTCAGTTTGGAACACAGAGGCTATCATCAAGCAGCCAACAACTTAAATCGCAAAGCAAGTCACTAACAAACTAAGGTCCAAATCCATATTTTGGAGCGCAGCCAAAGTAAGCCAGCTGTACACTGCAGAGTTTGTCAGCATCCACTCTGCGTGGATGATGTGAAGAAATCCCTGCAGGAATACTACCTGGCCATTTCTGGTTGCACCCACCCTGTGGCTGTTGTCATGGTTGTACAAGGACAAGAACAATTTTTACTGGTAGTAACACTTGGTCTTGGACCAGATGAACACACCTTTAGGCTCTTTTTCATATGGAGAATAGAAACTAGGAACAAAACATTGTTGTCTTGCACAATACCACTATCTCTGCTATTCTGGATTCTGGGCATTTGTCACCTGGTCCTGCTTACTATAGGATTTGTGGGTGAATTATATTAATAACTGCTGAAAATTTAAATGGGCCACAAGTTAGTTACAATTCCATGTTGGTGTTGACAATTACACCCAGAACTTAATTTCAATAAGTCTTGAGAAGGTAGAGATAGGCATTCAATTACGTAACATAGAGACAAGACTCTTTTATGACATAATGATGCCTTTTTTCAGTTGAATAGTGAGTACATACATTTGTTAATATATTTTAGTAATGAAGTACATAACATTAAAAATAATCTGTTTCTCAGGATGTAAAATCTGTACAGCAAGCGACAGCTACAGAGAAGTGAACCCTAAGAGACAGAATGCTAGAGTAGGAATTACCCTTACATTTAACTACTGAAATTAAATGAATGAGAAGATATATAGTGTCACCTCTAAACTCACCTGATATCCTTCCACAGATTTATCAGTAACATGGTGCCAAGAAACAGACATTTCAGAAGATGACAAAACTTTTACGCTCACATCTGTAGGTATTTCAGTTGGAGCTGGAAGACGAAACACATGTTAAACATCCAATCTCATCCAGTGACATTGCTATACTTACTTACAGAGGCTCCTCTCACTTCAGTATTTCGTATCATTTTCTTGGTACCAGGGGGCCAAGTGTGTTAGTTTTTAATCTGTTTTTACTTGAGTAAACTTTAAATTCGGTGGTGATCTGTATGGGAAATGACTATAAAAACAAAGCAATGATTCTGTTACTTGGCTCAGACTATGTATTTTTATGCTTCAACAGATTCCATGCTGAAATCCGTGTAAATTAAAAACAGGCTTTGATAAATAGAATGAAGCATCCGGTGATCTTCTGCTAAATTGGACAGCTGCTCACAGATTAGGTACATCACATTTTTTAAGCTAGCTACACACAAATATTCATGTATATGTCACTTGGTCATGGTAACACAAAGGTTTTATGAGACCAGATATTAGATATAGAGATGGCCAGTGGCACATACAAACTTGAACACAGGTGTGAAATAATCCAAGACCATCCCTCTATCAGGCATACATCACAAAGTTGATTTTGTTTGTGTTCACCAGCCAATGTAGAATACAGACCATTATAATGTGATATGCTTTTATTCAGGGCTTGGAATATTAAGTTCTAGTTTAATTACAAGAGCCTGTTAACTTCTCTATTGCTTGCATTTCAAGTCAGGTAAGGATTTTTCAAAGGCATAAACTTAACAATGTCTACAAAAGATAAAGTTTTCCAAGCTAAGAACAGTTCTCTGTCCTGAATCTTTTGAAACAAGTTGCAACAGACAGGCATGGCAGCCCAAGCTGAGGAAAGCTTTCATATACTTAATCTTCCAACTGGGCATCCAGTCAACTATGTATCAAAACAGCCACTGTTAAGAAAAAAATCAGTTACATCTCTCATGAAAAGTATCCTAGGTAACAAAATAATCTTATATGCAAAGTTACCTTTTATAATTGTCTTTCAATGACTGTTAATAATGCAAATGTATAATTAAAAAATTACACATTGTTGCAAAATTGTTTTCACAATGACAGGAATTTAGATAAGCAAAAGGCCTGTGCACTCATTACTAGCAAACATTACTCACTACTAGCAATGGCAGGTATGACTAGTAGTTGTCAGATATGGAACTTGGCTTAAAACACATGGGAACACAGAAATCCCCCAGTCGCTAAAATGAATAAAGATGCCCACAGTTATAACTAGACACACAAAGATATATTACAAAATACACAACTTAGTTGAAATGCTGTCATTATATTTATGTATGTTTGTATATTTATACATATCTGTGCAGAATACTGCATGACCATATTGCTTTAAAATTTCACTAATACCTTTGAGAATTTGTGTTGTCTCATAGTTGTAGTATCACTTGCTGATTCAGAGGTACAGAAGTACAGGTGGAAAATAGATGTGATCATCTAATCTGTTCCCAAATCACTGTCAGACTCTCCCCCATTGTGTGTTTCATATTGAAAAGCTCCAACTGCCAGTAATTCTGCTGATACAATACTCTAAACAATATTTCATCTGCTTATGCTTGTTTATGAGCTCCAAATAATTTATGTCCCTATTTGGCATTTATGTTCTATAAATATTTTGCAGTCTTTCCTGAGCCAGAAAGATGACATCAGCTGCTTTTCTCCAGCCTTCTAATTCAGTAATTCTACCAATAAAAGAAGTAATCACGTGGGCCTCACAATATGTTCTCTTCACTGAAAACACAGGGATCATAACATAATTATCTTCTAACCTTAACTATACAAAATTAAGGCTGGGAGCCAGTAAGCACACTACAAGGTACTGAGGTGACTTTATCATAGAATCACAGAATCACTTGGGTTGGAAGAGACCTTCAAGATCATTGAGTCCAACCATAACCTACATTACCAAAATCACCACTAAACCATGTCCCTTAGCACCACTTAGAGAAAACTCTGCAGAATTTTCTTTGGAATAACTTCCATTACACCTATTGGAGAAATTCCTTCTAATTTGCCCTGCTGTTCCTGATTTCATAGGGTCAGTAGTCAGGATCACAGCTCGGCACAAGAGCTGCGAGAACTACTGGTAAGGTTTGCAGCACCGTGATTCTGATTGTTTTGGAGACTCTTGTTCCTGAAATCAAAGAAAAGTGGGTTCACTGAGCTTCTATTCCTTTTGCTGCCTGGATCTGGCATCATTTAACCACTAGAGTTTCCATCAAGTGCCTGGACCTTGCTAAAGTCCATGTTAGAACATCAGCAGTCACTGAAGTGACTTCTTTATCTGGAAGCTGTCACTACTGCACATTTGCTTTTCTTCTGTCTTTTGGAGCTACTAGGCTCTGCCATGTCTCTGAACTTAGCTAAATGAACATACTGCCATCCCTGACATGGTTAGTGTAACCCTAACATAAACACGTGGGAGCTTATCAGTCAGCTGTTGATAATGTCTCTAAGAAAGGATGGGTACTGAAATGTTATTTGGCAGATATGGCTTTTATTACACCATAGCTATTGCTGCAAAATACAATTGCAAAAACAACTGTCCTGTTGCTGTAGTAGCTGTTGAAGACGATATCCTAAGGTACACTTTTCTGAGAAAAAGGATTAGTATTAACCTCTTCAGATAGCTAAGTGTCACTAGCTTGAATCCTGAATTATCGTAAGAAACAAAAGGACTATTTTATCTTTTCTCTGTGTGTGGGCGATTTATGTGCGAAGTTCCCATTACTGCTAATGGGAATCGTGAACATAAATCTCCTGTAAAGTACACAGAGTAAAGAACAGAGTCGGAAGTGTGAGAATGTGGCCTTGTTATCATACGCCTCCTCTTGGCTCTTTGGTCTGGATCTGTTGACTTTGTGAAGGAGATTCTGCTGCATGAAAAGGAAAACATGAGCAATTCTTCTTTGGGTTTCTGGCAGAAATTAATAAACCATATTTTTTTTAAACAGACTTGAGTGATTATGTTGCAATTAGTATGTTGTATATATTTCTTCTGTTTCAAGGTAAACCTTCTTCTAGTGCTTCCTCTCTCCTGCTAGGTTTGGAAATGTCATTTAAACCTGAATCCTAAAGATCACAGCATGTGAAATAATTCCAGTGAGAATTAAGAAAAGGATTTTAGTGAAATGTCAAAGAGGTTTTCGTTAAATTATTCACTCGATAGCTCTAACATCAAAACCAGAATAAAGAGTGTGTCAGGGATAATTTATATTAGTAAGTAAACATGCTTGAAATATAACTGGATACAACAAAACTATCATTCCTTCACAAGTTTTGGGCTAAATTTTGATGCTGATCTACTCTAATAATAGGCTTTGGTGTAGTCTGTTAAGAAAAACCCCATACATATGTCAAACACATGTATTAAGATTACAGAGACATTGCTGGATAATGATGTAAATGTTTTAGGTAAAAAATATGAAGATGAGAATTTATTATTTATTTTTCTTTTAAATTCTTAAATCTTTTAACAAGCTGTATGGAAGATCTTGAATGCTTCTGTGTATTGCTCATTCAGACATCAAGAACAGCCCAGTGCTCTGCATTGCATAGAAAATAGAATCTGAAGTTGTTTCTTCAGAAAAACTGCATGTGTTTTGTGTGAGCAATGTACATCCTTCTTTCCTGAAGGTGTATGTCACTGTATTAATCAGTGTCTCGGACCAGGTTCTCTCTGCTGATGTTGGCAGTGCTGATCTGGCCCCTCAGTGTAAAACTTATCTGGAACCTTTACTCACCATCTTGTGCTGAATAAATGACAGCAGTGAGACTGAATGGTCCGTCCCCTTTGTTGTTAAAAGCTTTCACTTTTACTTGGTACTGGGTTGAAGGTGGCATTGATTCATCCTTGTGGACATACCGGCCAATTTCAGGATTAGTAACTGTAACTCTTCTCCATTCTTTCTCACCAAATGGCTTGAAAGCCACTATATAACCAAAGTTATTGCCATAGTGGTATTCTCTTGACAAAGGCTAAAGAGGTAAAAGATAAAACATTACTTTTTGTACTCAGATAAACAAATGGATCTCTAATTAAATATAAATAATACAGAAAGCATTGATAAGCACATCGTAAAAGCACTGAAATAAAGTTCCATTTTCTCTTTGCTTCTATGGTTTGCTCCTACCTCCTTTAAAAATACACCATCTTCCTTTAAAAATACACCTTCATTATGCAAATCTGCAGTAGTAGCATATCTGCTATTAAAACATTTTAAGATCTTGTTCCTCATCCAAACTCAGTGCAAGACACATCGTGTTATCTCCTACAGAAAGAAACCAAGAATGGTTGTGTACTAAAACTGTTTCAGCTGTAGCAGGCAAAAAAGGTTTTCTTAAGGAGTAAGTGATAGTGGATATGTAACACAGACAGTATACAGGTCCATGTGCATGTGTGGAGATAGATATTCTTGTGAAACAGAGAGAAAGAAGAAAAAATTTATGTGGTGGGCCTAAATTATATTTATTTTCCTAAACCTGGTCAGCCAGGCAACTTGTACCACTGATGAACAGAGATGAACACATTCAAAGAATGATTCATCTTACCACTTTTCACTGATGATGAAGGGGGTCCAGTTACTGGTTTAGATTATCTACCTAGATTCTAACTGGTAAAAATTTGAGTGAAATGACTCCCACTATCAGCATAATCATTAAAGGTACCTATCCAAAATATTTCTTAAAACTATAGATGATTTCCTATAGCTAGAAATTCTGGAAGACTGTCTGCTATAATGTATTTTGCTTCATTTACCAAAGCTCTACACTCAGTGATCCCTCCTCAGTCCATGGAGTCTTTACCGCAAGTATTAGACAGTGCACACAACGGGCCAAAATCATGTCATTCATCAATAAATCTGAAGGCTGACCAGAAGCATCCTTAGAAAATAAACTTCCTGCATCACCTTTTCCCATATTGAGATGGGATATCCATCCCTCACAGAGATGGAATAGCTTATCTAGAGGCAAAGGTCTTGGAGCAGTACAGCAGAGAATAATTATTCTCCTTTGGTGTTTGCCCAATACTGTAGCACTTCAGCCAGCATGTGTGGAGATATTCTGAGCAAGGATTTATGAAACTTAGATGTTTACAGTGGAACAAGCCAAAAAAACCCTCCCTAGCTCACAAATTTTGATGTTTATATTTCTTTGAAGCTAGAATGGAACTCCAAAGATTCCCTGAGAAAGAAAATTCTGGTGAAAGCTTAGCAAATTTTTGGGACAATAATGTGCATAAACTACAGTGACATTTACATTTTGACTTCAGAAACCTAACACATGGATTAGAACACTAGTACACATAATACAACAAGAAAAAAAGTAAGGCAAACACAAATGTGAGGACTGAAAATTTGAAAAATGCCTGATAAGGACACATGAACAATAATAATGGAACTTCTTTTGCTCAGGACAAAGCTTCCAAGAGAAATGTAGAGAATCAGACCAACAGCTGAGACTTCTGACTTTACCCAGCTTAAGGTTTACTGACACAGGTGTGCCCACTATCAGATCCAATTGCATCCCATTTTACCTGTTGTTGCTGTAAAGTTTCAGCACTTTGCAATGTCAGTGCTAAAGTCTCAACAATAACAATATATCAATATTAAAAACAGGCAGCCTTCAGCTGGTTAAGGACAGAAAGCTGGTTCTAGATAACGCTCCCTAGACACCAGTGCTCCAGCATGGGATCATCACTGGATACAAGCAAAGAACAGCTGTGGGAGTAAGGCCCAGGATCCAACAGGATTTATCATCCGCAGAGTTCAGTAACCAGTGGGTTTTCTCTTTCTTGCTGTTCTCTTTTCCCCATACTTAACTGCATCTCTAGCAGAACAGTGGCTCAGTCTAATCAAAAACTGGAAAGTGGCCTCAGTACACCATGAATGGGGTTAGGGCACCCTTCTAGAGCATGGGATATATATGGACAATCTTCTGGACTGAGTGCCTCTTGCTTCCTGGGTGGGTACTCTAACCATGACTCCATGTCGCAGAAGATGACTAACTGACTGTCGGTCTCTACGTACATAACTTCTTTGGTTTTTCTGGGGAGCATAGGTGAAATGCTGATATATGTCAAATCTGAATTATAATGGAGGTTTTGATAGTGGAAAGATACCCATCTACCTACAACATGACTTCTGAGAACACGAATGACTTAAGTATAATTGGTAATTAAGATGACTGCCAACAGATAAAATTCAAGAAACCCCTCATGCAAAAACCAAGTTGGATATTCAGTCTCTAGTTGTGATGCTAATCACAAACCACCAGGTGAAGACTTTAACTACAAATCACCTATAAACAAGTAGTAGATAATCTATTTTATGTGCTTAATTTTTTGTGTGTCAGTCATATCTGAGTGCACCTATTGGATGAAGTATAACCCATGTCTCAGCTTGTTTTCTACCTCAGGTCTGACTGGACATCAGATGAAAATCGGATACCTGGTATCCCAGAACATCTAACATATCTTCATGCACCTAAGCATACATTTATAGGCAGCCTTGCAATTCCAAAAGCAGAAGATTTCACAGACTGGGTCACCTTCAAGAGCTCATCTTCTGAATCTATCATCGTATGCAGCTGCTTAAAATAAACCAGAATCCTTTCTTATAAGCCAAAGCAAACAGCTTGGACGCAGCCCTAGTCTCAGAATGATCTTCAGCCAGAGCAAACTTTAGAAAGCCAGGACTGGCACTTAAACATTATATTCTGGAAGGTCTTAAATAAAATGTGGAAAGCAGCTTGCTCTCCAATGGCTGCACATAATAAGTAGGTATAAGTAGCTGAATAGTTGGTAGTATCGACTAAAAACTCTGAAAAACAAAACAGAAGAGGGAGAGACAAATGGGGAAAATGAGGAAGAATGGGCATGCCACTCCTAGCTCTCTTTCTTAGTTCTTCTTTCAAAACAAGACTCAAAAGAGTTTTGATTGCATCTCTGGCTGTCTCATTCAACCTGGGCTTATGAATCATAGCAAAAGCCGAAATGGGGTTGGCAGCAACATGTGAGCTTGCCATACATTTTGTTCTTCTCTTCTTAATTAAGGACTATTTTGAATAGCATATGCAAATGTCATCACATTTGGGTGAATCAATATACACCTTTATCTTAGCCTTACAGATGGATATATAGTTGTCTGTCAGACAGGCTCTGTAAATTTAATGCCTCTATTGAAAAACACTTGCTAGACATAGTATGGAAGATTCTTGGGAAGTAAATACTTGAAGCCACGCTTAATTTGTTTGACTAAATGAGCTACTCAGAACAGATGTAAAAAGCATGACACTAGCTAAGAGAAATAGCTGGGATACAAATCTACTTGGCTGTATAGGAAAGACTGAAATGATCTTGCATTAGTCACTATCCTCCTGGTTATAATTTTCTTTTTTAAATTTGATTACAGCTGACTTTCCACTGTATTGAAAATGCCAGAGGTATGGTTCTTCCCATGCAATGCAAGAAATAAGTCTGTAGTTTCTTAAAGTTTTTGTAAGACAGCACTTGTGAAGAAATAATAAAATAATCTAGGTCTTGTGCAATTGCCCGTTGCCTGTTCTTATTTGACTTTTGCTCTTCAAAAATAAATAAAGATCAGAATCAAACCAGTTATGATACACCTACTTCTTAACCTATTGTTAGTGGAACTAAGAAATAACCTTTTCAATGTATTTTAACAGAAGTGTGGATCTTCCTTTTTCAGAAACTTAGAAAAAATTTTGTTAGGTAAATTCATTGCTAAAATACTTAGGAAGACCGAATAAATATTTTGAACTGAATTAAAAACACAACAACAACAAAAAAAAAAAAAAACCAAACAGGAAAGACTGAATCTGTGAGCTCAAATATATGGCTGACTATTTCCGTGTCATACTTGAGAATTTTTTTGAAGATGTATGATCAACCGTAAGTACAAAAAGAAGAAAATGTGTACATAGATTAAAATTTGTGGATTCAACAGGAGGACCCCTATACAACGAGAAAGTTGCTGTTGGAATTATGTCATCTTTATATTACTTGCCACAAGAAAAAGCACTCTTCACAGAGGTAAATAAGCTGTTACATCTGAAACGTATTATTCCCCAAAAGACACACAATGTGCTTTTTCTGCCTTGTAGCCTTATGGAGGTGAGCAGAGAGGTCAATAGCAAGATAAACTTGGTAATTTTTTCAAGCATAACATTTAAGCATCTTTCTTTGTCAGATGTAATGCTTTTGCAATTCTGTTTTTGCTCGTTACTGATAGGCTCTGACATGAATCAGATAGGCGCTTTTTTTTCTTTATTGCTCCTCCCTAGCTTTCTGAAATACCCTTCAAAAGACTTCAACTCTCTCTTCCATGCTACTTTTAACTACACAACAACTTTACTTATAAATTCTTATCCTCTCCTGTTCTGGGTTTTGCTTTCTTCCTATCTCCTTGTCCCTGTTCCCTTCTTCCCTGTTTTCAGAAGCATTTTTTTCCCCACATTACAGGTAAATTTTAAAAACCATTGCTTCAATACCAGAATGAAGCTAGCATTTATATAGATAGCTATATATACAAAACTTTTTAAAGACAAAATATCATGGATTGAATACCAATGGCACATCAGAGAGATGAAATTTTCAAAAGACTTTGCTTACTGAAAAGCTTTTTTGGTAACACTCTAATTTCTTGAACTTTTCATTTCGTTATTTTTGTGATCAACATTTTATCTCTGTCCTTTTCCCCTTTCTTTATTTTGCTTAATACATAATCACTAAATAAAAATTAATGGCTTGGAGGAAAAGAAAAGCATCATCAATATGTGGATATCAATGAATGGCTAAATTGTGGTATGAGGCAACATGATTTTGTGTTACCAGTCACAATAGCATAAAATAAAACTTACAAAATGTCAATATACAAGAATTTCCTTAAAACTCCAGATAATAATTATGACAGGCTAGTTTATCAAATGGCAATGTGTTTTCTTTGTTTTTTAATAAAAGCTGTAAATCTGTGCACACACATTAAAGTCATAATTAAGATGTTATTCTTTTACTTGTAGTAATTCTGCATGCTGTTCATTTTGTAACAAAAAAAGGCTCGAAGATACAACATCCAGAATTTTGAAATGCAGTTACATCAATGCATTATCATACTCAGTATGTGTTTCAATCTCTTTGAAACATACTGACAGACTTTTTAGATCATATTTTAGAAATGTACAATACATAACCATCTAAAATATCATCGTCCTCATTCCTTTTTACACATTTTTATAAGAAAAGTCTGAAAACCTATATACTGTGTACAAATCCTGCTCTCACAGGAGTGAGTGACAAACCATCCCTGGGTTTTACAAGGAGCAAGATCAGACACAAGAAGTACAAGTTTCACACCATCTCAGTGCAATACCTACCATCCATGTTATTGTCAGCTCGCGATTGCTTCCACCCCCTCCTCCAACATCAGAAGGAGCCACATTAGGAGCTAGAAAAACAGAAGAGACAAGAAAAATGACTACAAAGTATGCAGTCAGTAAAAATATCACTATTTACTTTTCTTTTTACCAGAAGGGCCAATGAGCACACGTGGCACACACAATTAAAGTAATGATAGTCTGTAATAGCTGTGAGACTCTGTGGTCTTGCCAAGACTAATGTATAGCTGCTGCTGCAGGAAACATGCCAGTTTTAACCATAACTAGCAATCAATCATTCTTATTTTTAACCATATTCTCTACAAATATTTAATTGAATGTTCAGAAATGGAACACTCCTCATAGGTCTGAAGAGAAGCACTGTGTATTGTTCTTGCGCTTCCTCAGACATTGGTATGCCAAGGGCTCAAGCACCCAGGACTTGCACATGTATTTACCTTAACACAGTGATTAGTTCCATCTGCTTCAATGGATTTACTCACAATGTGTAAGTTAAATCCATGGATATATTTCTGCAGCATTGGCATCCTAATCCTATTCAAGATTAATTGCACATGCCTTCTCAATGGGCACGTTCAGAATGGGCAGATATTCAGAAGTGAAGCAGGCATAGCACTTAGTAATTTACTAATTGCATTTTACACTGATATTCTGTGTAACGAAGTAAAATCTGTTGATCTATCATCAGTGTACAGCTGAGTGGTAAAGCAGGATACTCTCAAGGACTCCATGTCCTGGTTTGAGCTGTATGGTGCTGATTGCTATGTAATACTAACAGTGTTCGATAAGTGTTTTTTGGGATAACACAACGGTGATGAAACTGGCGCTAGCTTCATCAAGTAGCATCTAGCAAAACTCTTTGAGATGGACATGCTACCTGTGAGCACAAACCACAGTGAATTTCATACCATCTTTTCCTGCCCTGGGAAGTTCTGTGTATAAAGGTAAATCATAGATGAGTGACCTGCGTGTATCTATATATGTATGTGTGTGTGTGTATAGATTTGGTAGATAAACAGTATTAATGATCTGAGCAAGATGCAAGTGGTATGGAATAAGGGGTGGAATGTCCTGGTTTGAGGTAAAACGGGACCAATTTTGCTCAGTAACTTTGCTTTTTAGCTAGGCCTCTTCTAACTGCTGAAATTAACAGCATGCGGTGCAGAAAACTGCTCTCAGAGCGATAAGCCCCATGTTTATAGCTGATGCCAAGGGATGGGATGCAGAGAGGCTCTTGCTTAGACTTATTGCTATAACACCCAAGGCCAAACAACTTTGTTATTTGTCCCACTGGCGGGTCGGAAGCAGAAAAGTGTAGAGTGGTCCCACCTGCGGGGAGGGAGCAAACAGGACAGGTGACCCAAAACTGACCAACAGTGTATTCCNTGGTATGGAATAAGGGGTGGAATGTCCTGGTTTGAGGTAAAACGGGACCAATTTTGCTCAGTAACTTTGCTTTTTAGCTAGGCCTCTTCTAACTGCTGAAATTAACAGCATGCGGTGCAGAAAACTGCTCTCAGAGCGATAAGCCCCATGTTTATAGCTGATGCCAAGGGATGGGATGCAGAGAGGCTCTTGCTTAGACTTATTGCTATAACACCCAAGGCCAAACAACTTTGTTATTTGTCCCACTGGCGGGTCAGAAGCAGAAAAGTGTAGAGTGGTCCCACCTGCGGGGAGGGAGCAAACAGGACAGGTGACCCAAAACTGACCAACAGTGTATTCCATCCCATCTGCCTCATGCTCAGTGTAAAAGCTGAGGGATCAAAGGGTCAGCTCTCTTTCTTCAACGACCAGAGTCTGAGAACTCTGTCTGTTTGTCTGCCTTTGATCCTGATCCTGAACCCAGATCTGGAATCCAGTCCTGTCTGTCACTGGGTCCAATCTGGAACTTCCACAGTGCCTACTGGTAACATGATTGTCATCCTGGGAGGCTGATATGGTTTTGTATATATTTCAATATTTTATTTTTTATTTTATTATTAATATTTCATTAAAGTAGTTTAGTTCCTTCTAAACTCGAAAGTCTCTCTCCTGCCTCCCTTCGAAGCGGGGCAGGAGAGAGAGAGCATCTGTTGTTCCGCTTGATTGGGCCAACCTGGCCCAAACCATGGCACTCCATTATAAACCACGTCTGTATTCTCATTTCTGTAAGATTCTTTGCACTAAGTGTGCTGATTCTGCTGCTATCCTCTGTGGTGTTTGTGTATTTATTTGCTGTCACTCAATACTGAGGACATACAAAGTATCACTGAAAACTTAGAAAATGATGGCCTACCTATCAGGTATTAAATATGCCCCAGGTGACCATGCATTAGCTACATGCCCTATCTACATGAACATGTTCTTTGTGTTAAAAATTCTTATATGAGCAGGCATTTTTTCCACTAATCCGTGAATGTCACAACATAGTAAGGGGATAGTTCCTAAGTGCTCTCTCACTATTAAAGTTGTTTGCTGAGGCCTTCTGTGAGGGTCAGCTGAGGAGGAACACAAAGCAGAGAAGAATTAATGTTTTCAAAAAGGGTAAAAATATGTAACAATAAATTTGAAATTAAAATCAGCATTCAGTGCATGGTTTGTGTTATTCATTTCTGGCCTTTCAGAAAACTCGTGGACAAAGAAACTAAACATAGATATCATGACAATTCAAGACAAAGCTTGAACTTATTACTCAACCTTGTTATTACTGAAATACATAGTATTCACACTGCCTATTACAAGCATATAACTCTAGTGCTAAGTTAGAAGCAGACGTTTGCTAGAATGTTTAAGTAGTCAAAGAAGATAAGCAGGCTGCCAGAGAAGAGAAAGAAGACTGTCTAATGTCTTACAAACCACCCTTTTCCAAGAGAATCTCCCTCATTCTCTCAACCATTAAACCCAGGTTTCTCTCTCCATTGAGACCAGGTTACTAATTCAGACAGCTATACTTAGACAATTACTCTAATGCATTTAAAAGCTAAAATACATAAAAGCAGACTTTGATCCATTGAATTTCAAGAAATCACTGCGAAATGTGCTATTGATGAAGCAAGCAGATTTCATTAAAAAGAAAAATCATAGCACACATTCTTAGCACGCTAAAAAAAACGTTACTGAAATTACAGTTATGTACAAGAAGAGAGACTTCAAAACTGAAAAAGACACTGATAACATTTGAGTTTAATGGATATTGCCACCCATACAGTACAACAAAGATACAGAACTGTTTGTTGCTGTTTAACACAGAACAAATGTTAAAAAATACTACAATGTGCAGACATGGGTTGTTGTTTGTGCAATAAAATATTTACCTTCTCCAGATTTACATGAAAATGCCCAGCCTGTACTGGTTCTGTAGTACCCTAGAAGTAGACAGTGCAACCCAAATCCTATTGTTGCTGCTCCTAACAAATTCCAGCTCCTGGCAGAAAATGCACTTGGGCACAGACGTTCATCTGCAAACTGTTACTGATGTATGCCCTATTTTGGCATGGCAAGAAGTGCTGACTGATGCCTACATTAACATTTTGCTTTGTTTCATCAAAAATGCCGCACAGGCTGCCAGAGATGACAATGGTGCCGTGCATGAGGAATCAGACAACAGACTAAACAGACTATCTCTTGCAAAAGCATTGCATCCTGCTACAAAACTGGAGGATAGGCCATTTTTGGGAGGCTACAACAAATACCATGAATGTGGCATGCTGCAAACTGCAGAGCACTACCACTGTTCTACCTGTGAGCATTTCTGCCTTTACTCTGACATTTCAAAAATATCCACTGTGCATTAGGCTCTCCAGGAAGCATGTGTAGACTTCTCATTTAGATTCCTGGACCTTCAAATACAGCTGTTGAGTCATAAAACTTATGATGCTAATAGTCAATTTTATGGGCAGTAATTTCCTTTTACTTTAGTATTAAAGTTCTGTGGCTTTTCCTTCTCTGTCCTGATTAATTTAACCAATCTGTATTTCCTTTCGCCCTAAGCAACAAAATTTTTAGTGGACCAAATGTGGGTCCTTTTTCATAAATGTTTCAAAATTTGCAATGCAAATACATTTTATTTTGAAAATACTAGCTAATCAAACCAATGACCTGGCAGGTCTAACTGCAAAAAATATTTGCCCTTTGGTTTTGCATTTTTAGTTTCAAATCTCAACCTATGAGACAGCAATTGTAAATAAATCTAGGTGGCACATGAGTGCTAATATGTGTTAAGGAGGATATACTGGTATACAGGCTTTGATGGATACAGTCTTTTTGCAGCGATACATTACCTCCTAGAGCACTGCTGTTATCTCCTGTGTACAGTCAAACCAGAATGTATTATCTTGAATAATAACATCTAATTCCTCATTTTTGGAGAATTCATTTTAAAAAGGATGCGCCTGAGCCTAAAGGATATCCTTAAATATGCTCTGAGATTTTAACACTGAGCAATTAGACTGATAAGGGCATATGTTGTGTTGGATAATGTCGCATCTTTGACATGGAATAAGAAGACACTAGACCAAACCTTCAACTATAGAAAAATGGCATTATCCAGTATAAGACACATCCTGTCATGTATTCTTTAGTTAGAATACAAACCAAACAGCAAATGGACATTTTCCATCTTAAAAACATGCTTTTTTTTTCCTAAGTCCTGTACCCTGGTCCCAAGCACGTGTACACATTCATACACACACAACCTGGCTGGCAGATACAGTGGGGAATCTCTGAAAGACAGAGTATTATTCTATTTCAGCAATGGAGGCAAGTTTGTTGTTTGTATCATGATGTTTCTTTCCTGTCTGTTTTGATGCTATCACATCTGGACAGTCTGGTATTTGCTTACTAAAATCTATAGTAGTAGGTGGCTGAAAATACATTCTCTGTACTTGCATATTATAAAGTGCTTTTTAAACATAAAATAAAATAAAGTTACAAAATTGATTAATAAAAATGTGAACATTAAGAAGCACATTAAAAAACTTGACATTTTCTGTTTACGTACGAGCGCCTTCGGTTCTAATTCTCTGTGACGGCATACTAGGTTCTCCTGTCCCCAAAGTGTTGGTTGCTATTATCCGGAACTCATATTCCATCCATGGAATTAAATCAACCACTGTAGCAGATTCCATATTTCCTTCAATATCTGATGGATCTAAAAAAAAAAAAAAAAAAATTACTTTTGAAAACAGCATTTTAACAATGAGGTCAGCCAGCAATGTGGTTGATTTCAGCAAAACTACCACTATTCTACAACCAGACATAGCCAACTGAAGGAAACTTTATGTTGTACATGAGGGATACCACATTTTACAAGGAGTATTTATGGCAGTGATGAGGAATTTGGAGACTGTGACACTATCTTGAATAAACCCTTATAGATTTGTAAGTTTTAACTGGGTGTGAACTAGCAAAAGAATTACATGTACTTATGAGGTATCCTTACTAATTACATATCGTAGTTGTAGAATTTTAGTTTACCTACAGACAAACGCAATGAGAAATCTGGAATGTAAAACCAGCAAAATAAAAAGTCATTATATAGACAAGGGCTAGACATGGGCAAATGTGGTATTTGATCAATTGATAACGAGTGGTTTATAAAATGTGGTCATATTTTGGTGCACCTTATTAGTTAGCGTGTTACAACTTGCTATCTAGTTCAGATGCAACAAAGGTAAGTGTTCTTTTCATTCCTGCGAAAAGAATTACTATTCTCATAAGGACGAGCTTCTTTACTGTAAATAAAATCTGTAACTCATGACTCCCTGTCTACAACTCACAGACAATAGGGGTTGTTTCTATAGCTGTCTGCAGTTATAGAAAGACAGAAGGTTTTCATTTATTGTATGGGCCAAGAGTTATTTGTCAAATTAGAGTCTTAGGTTCAGAGGGAGATGAGAAACGAGATATTCTGCACTGGGAAGGCAGCTGATTTGGAATGAAAATACGAATGCAATGGCGGCAAAAGCAGCAGGCACAGCAGTGTAAGAACCGGATAGTGACACAACTTTCCTCTACCTAACGATCATTGAATTTTTAATTCCAAAGTGCGGCCCTGAAGGAGAAAGAAAAACACTTCTCATTTTCTTTCCATCTGCCCACCGCCCTCCCTTATCCTTACTCAAATTATTTTTCTGTCTAGTCAATAAAGCCATTGCAAACCTTCTGCGGCATCCAAGCCATGATACAAGTTGGGCATTTCTTTTCCTTGGCTACTTCCAGTCTCTTCATTTAATCCTGCTGTGCCACAAATTCCCAGAATAATTATGAACACTCAACATAATGAGAATCTGATCCCCTTACTTGGAAAGAGCAACATAAATGTAAACAACTTACTACATAACCCATTCCTGCATATTTCCATACTGTGAAGTAGAACATATTCCTGTCATAAAACACTTGATATTATGCAACCTGAGATGAATGATTTGGTTTGGGAATAATGGTAGTAGCAATGATAACAATATTTCCAAATTGCAATGCCAAAAAATATTTTTTTTTGTGGTACACATTGAAAATTAGCAGCATTAAATGATAGCCTAAGCACTGATGAGAGATCAATTTGGACTGTTCATCATGCTTCTTTCATATGAAAATGAACACAAAGCCAAACTGGGAGGAGCTCAGAAATTAAGTAAAAGCTTGCAGTGGTGCCAGTGATGGTTACTATGGTGATTTTACCTATTTTTTGAGGGATTCTATTAATCAAAATTAGTCATTGTGGTTCAAATGAAGAAGCAATGAATGATTTTGAAAACATCGGAATAGTTAATTTCAGCTTTTCAGAAATGAATAATTTATATCTTTCCTGCTAGCTTCTTAAAAAAGGAATTCAACAATCTAGATTCCTCTCTGTCCCACCCAAGACGTGAATCCTAGTCAACATGCTACAGGAAAAGACTCAAAGTCTGACTGCCTGTCTCAACGATTATCTGATTAATTCTGTGAGGCAGAAGAACTTAGGAGGTGCAGATGAGTGCATCCCATCATGCCTATAACACTGCAAACAGGGAATCTTCCTGAGAAGTGAGAGAGATGAATTTAGGTGTCTGCTCTGAACCAGACAGAGTGAAGATCTGAATCCAACCCTTGTACCTCCTAAACATATTTCTTGTTCCAGTAATATGCAGCACAAAAGGAGGCAGTATCAGAGCTGCCACCTCCTGCTTATACATTCTTACTATATTTTCCTATAACCTTGTTTCTTCCCAATTACCTTTTTTTTTAATTAAAAAGAAAAAAATTAACAGGAAATAAAATACAATTTATCCTGAAAAAAAGCAGAGGGTGACCAAAAAAGATCCTTCCTCCTCTGTATATTGTTACTGAAGCAAATAACCGGTTACTTGAACAGCTCTAATGTTTACATTAATTATTTTTTTTAAAGTTTATCAAAATCTATTCTACATAAACTATTAAATAATATATAAGAGATAGGAAGGAACTAGGGAACCTTCTGGTTTTATTTTCCAAGCTACTTTGACACAAGTCATACACTAGTGCTGGCTGTTTGAAGTAATTATATACATCAGAGCTACATATACTACATATTCTGGAAGATAAATGTGGCAGCAGCCCTAGTATTTTTAACTTTTTACTCTGAAAACGTAACAGAGATTTTCAGGTCAATATGTCAAAGTCTGTTTCTTAGAAATCTATCTCCGGAGTTTCAAAGGACAATTTAAATGAAAGAAAATAGCTGAAACAATTAACATTTGTAGTATTTAGAAATGCTGATTATTTGTGCTACGAGTGCTATGAGTGGTGCCCTAATTCCACAGAAAAACACTTCAGTTATAATTTATTACAGTGGCATAATGAATCATATTGATAGGAAAACTCTGTGTACCTTGTAGTAATGCTATCCTTCATAAAGCATTCAAAGGTACTAGTAGTTTTAAATTATTTTCATAATTTATGCGTTTATGTAAAATTTTGCAAAGAAATATACATTAGCGTGCCCTCTGTTCAGGTAGGTGCCGCCTCAATTGCAATTATGTGGCACAATGATGACATCCAGTGGTTAGAAGGATAGCTGTTTTCTCTAGGGATGCCAGTTTTAAGGCAACTGGAACTTAGTTTGCTTCCAGGAAAAAGCAGACAATTTTAACCAACCTTCTGCGTAACAAATACAGAAATGAAGACACTCGTTTGTCATCCAAATTAACCAGTAAATAAATTTTTTATGATTCTAGTAGTTGATGTGAAATATTTCAAACAACAAGGAAAGAGGCAAAACCCAGGTAAAACCAAACTCTGGCCTGTTCTTTTCTGTATTTCTTGATACTCAGTTTAGACCCTCCAAGTGCTGCGAACAAACCTGTTGACAACACACTGACAGTACGGTACCTGCCCCCAAGCCCTGCAGCAGACATTAATAGCGTCCCCGGTTTCCTTGTATTGTGACTATTTTCTGATTAGCCAAGCATTCTAAAAATCAAACACTTTAAAACCTATTGACTACTACCTCTGGCATTACTCTTACCTGTTTTGGCATCCTTCCACTCTTCAGATAGAAAGGTTTTTGACTGGATAGTATATTTAGAAATAGGGCTATGATTGTCTGTTCCATGACTCCAGGTAAGTGCTACAGCAGTGTCTCTAATTTCTTCTACTCTTATACCTCCAGGAGGGCCTGGAGGACCTGAGGAAAAAAAAATAATTGGTAGTTCACTTCACAAATTCAATATTCTGAAAATGAAATTTCACTAACTTTCCTACTTGTATTTATCAGATACAAGGCTTTCAAGTCTTGCTTTCTACTTAAGAACAGAGTGAAAATGTATATGTACATTTTAATACTCCACAGAGTGATTCAGGGGATTCAAGTGCTTTTGGATGTAACAACTACTAAATGAAACTCCCATGACTCCTCCCTAAGTAGTAATATTGAGATTTTCTTAAGTGAAATAATGATACGTTGAAACTGCTGCTAATCTTTTTCCAAACAACAGTGAACTTGGAGGCAGAAAAAATACACAAAATCTTCCTTCCTAAATTTCACCTAATGATGACCCTAGTAGTGGCCCACCTTTAATCTACACTTCTGCCTTACACTTCAGGGCCGTATTGGCCCTGACTGCAATTGATGTGGATAATCTTGTAACTCATATTGGAGAAAAATCATACCTTGAAAGACATTTCTATAGACGTCTTCACATTTCTCTTGGCCTTCATATTACCCCAATGTGGTAAACCCAACATCAGATTCAAACTTCCTACAGACTAATATAACTTGAGTGAAAGCAGAACTAGGCAATGCTTCTCTACAGTTCAACAAAAGCCTTCCCACAACAAGAATTTCAAAAATCATGCCAAAATGTGGAATCCACTATACCCACTGAACTAAAAGCAGTCTTGCGAACTACATGGGTGAAATCAAACGTCTGTGCACCGGAATAACCCCACAAAGACCACCAACAAGAAACAGAAGCACTAAGCTGTCAAGGGGAAAAGATTTTTCACAAACCAACCATTCCACATCTGCCCTTTCAGTCTTGATCATCAAGAAGGACCTATAAAATAATTTTTAAAGGGTATTTTCTTTTTCTTCAAAAGGCAGATACTTGCAAAGATTTATTTCAAATTTCATAGCTGTAGTGGATATAAAAAGTCATGAACTAAATACAGATGTTGGTTTGATGGCACATTGCAATACTCCCAACACCTGGCTCAGTTGTTACAGGTAGAAGTTACTTGTCCTAAACTAGTTCACAGTTTCTTCTCTATGCTTTTCAAGTATTAAATACTATTTCTGCTCAAACCAACTACTTAAAATAGCCATATTAAAATAACAGCAATTATTGTCAATCCATATTTGGCTTTAAGTTTGTTAGTTGTACTTCGTTCTGAAGAGACAGGCCTCTGTTCCCAAAACTTGCCTGTTTTTCCAAAGTGTGTCACTAAACATAATAAATGGTATCACAATTCTTCACCAAACCGCATCGCGTTTATTTCTGAACAGTAATAACAGACAAAAACTGCTGGAGTGAATGCTTGCATTTTTCTAAATGCATTTTTTAAATTTTAAAATTTTTCTTCTAATCACTGCTACTTCCACACCTCTACTTTGTGTGGGTAACTTTATTGTTGCTGTGCTGTACCTTGATCCCCAGAATAGAGGCTAAAATGTGCAGAGAGGCAAGCACAGGTGATTTTTTCATAGACTAGAAAGCTCAGAAGAGTGATGCACATGCACACATATGTGATTATAGGAACCTTCATCTGTAAAAGACGCCACAATGTTCTGTAAGTTGTGCTAATTAGTACTTGCTTAGAAACTTGACTTACAGATATCTTCAGATCATTCTTTTCATATTGACTGTTCCAGTTATTATGCTTCTGCTTTACGTGACGCACAGTTATGTGATATATATTAACTATTCCATAAAAAACAGAGACAATGCATTGGAACTGCTGAGAAGTATTTTCTGATTCCACATTCAGAGATAATAATATGCCAGCATGATTCAGGTAATTATCCAACAATCTGATTGAACAAGTCCCAGAACATATTAAAAAAAAGCCAACAAGAAATAACAGGATATATTTCTCTGCAGTATTTACAGAGAAACCGCAGAAAACAAAAACAATTCAACAAAAAGAATGGAACGAGATTTCTAAATCAAATCTAAACACACTGTGTGCCAAATGTATCGTCAGTTCTTGAGCTCTTTATTTTCTCCATAAATCTGAGCAAAAGGAACCAAATGAAATTAACTGAATCAAAGAAATACACTACCATATATTTTTGATCCTCTATTTCAATTAATTTATCCTTCTAATAAGCAAGCAACTCCACTCCCTACTCCAAAAGCATTCAAATTTAGACTGGTTCCTGAAAGAATATATATACTGTTGCTTAAAAAAACATAAGCATGACTACTCTGAACCATCCATTGGGCTACTGCCTATGACTTTGACAATTACATTGCTCATTGTTTCTTCTCCTAAGATCCAACAATAGTTCCCATTTAGTATCCTTGGAAAAACGTACATCAGTTGACTACTGGATTGCTCATAACCAACTTCTATTAAAATTCAAATCTTGGCATTGAAAACTAATTAGCTGTCCTTGGACTTCCCTTTCAAGGTAACGACTAAATACATCATAGCACGTGGAAACAGCCTCTTAATCTTCACAGAGGATGCACAAAGTAGTTGTTGCTACCAGCTGATTTTTAAGATGAGGGTTGTAAGTCAACTCTCCACCCTGGTAATGTGCGTATTTGGTACCCCAAGGACTCAGGTAGATATGGCGTGAGACCCATTCTCCTGCAAGACTGTTCACTTCAGAAGCCCTCAAGCTGGAGGGTATGGAAAGGTTCATCAGTCCCAAGATCTTTCATTCCTTCATTCTTTAGGATATATCTCCTACAGCTTCTCACCTCACTATCGAAGTTTCTGAAAATGGTATGCGTCAGGAAACACCAAGGGCCAGCTGCTCCCTCAGGAAAGCTGAGCCAGGGCTCACGAGTGACCCCCATATTAGTAGTTCCTTCAACAAGGGGCACAGTCCTGCAGGGTCTGACAGTACTGGGCAGAGCTGTGAGCTGATATGGCAAGCCTAGGTACCACAAGCAATGAATCAGGTGCCTCCAGGTGACAGGCTACTGCATATATCCAAGCAGTCCATCCGGGACACAAGCTACCTACAGCACAGGCCTGAGGCCCATCCAGGCGGCAGGGCTAGAGACAGAGCTGGAAGCAGGCATGTCTATAACATAGCTCCAGTCAGGGATGAAGGTCCAGAATTGATTTTAACGGGGCCCTCGTGCCTTCGGGCAGTTGCACGGGTGGGTGTCCTGGCTGGGGCTGGTCAGGGCCATTAATGCCTGCTGGTGCACCCAGGGGCCTGGCAATCTTCAGTGTACTAACATCACAAGCAATTCTGAACACAACAGCACCTTTAACACTCTAAGATCACATAATATGGACTGTTAAATTGTTTCGTGGACACACAAAATATCTTTGTGTGCGGCATGAACAGTGATTATAGAATCATAGAATCATAGAGTGGTTTGGGTCGGAAGGGACCTTACAGATCATCTAGGTCCAACCCCACCTGCCATGGGCAAGGACACCTCCAACAAGACTAGGTCGCTCAAAACCTCATCCAACCTGGCCTGAACACTTCCAGGGATGGGGCATCCACAACTTCCCTGGGCAACCCACCCCAGAGCTTCACCACACTCAGAGTGAAAAATTTCTTCCTAATATCTAATCTAAATCTACCTCTCTCATTTTAAAACCATTACTGCTTGTCCTATTATTACACTTGCTGATAAAGAGTCCCTCCCTATCTTTCCTGCAGGCCCCTTTCAGATACTGGAAGGCTGCTACAAGGTCTCCCTGGAGCCTTCTCTTCTCCAGTTGAACAACCCCAACTCTCTCAGCCTGTCCTCATAGCAGAGGTGCTCCAGCCCTCCGATCATCTTCGTGGCCCTCCTCTGGACCTGCTCCAAGAGGTCCTCTGGGGACTTCAGAGCTGGACACAGTACTCCAGGTGGGGTCTCACGACGGCAGAGCAGAGGGGCAGAACCACTTCCCTTGACCTCCTGGCCACGCTGCTTTTGATGCAGCCCAGGATGTGGTTGGCCTTCCTGGCTGTGAGCACACATTGCTGGGTCATATCCTTTGCTACTTTGTCGCTAAGATGCTCTGGAACCCAGCTCTGTGTTTTCCTACTTTGCTGTTGCCTCCTCCTACCAATGCAGTGAAACTATAATGCCACCTTTGGCATATTTCATCAGATATTTAACCTTGCCCCTGCAAAATGCTGAGTCTTCCACTGACAAAAATGGTAGTGAGAATTCCTGAGGACTAATCAGAACTGCGTTCATCATATTAAAACCTGAATGTTGAGCATAAAATGAATGCTAATTTCTTCTACAACATAACCTCAGAGCAATGATTCTAATTGTAATTACTGGGTTGGAAGGAGAATCAGAAGCTTGATAAGGCACCTCATCTCTTTTATTTTTAAAAGGAATTGCTTATGTAATACCAAGACACACAAACAGATCCTTCTCTTTTTCTTTGCAAATGTATTCAGCAGTTTCATGACTTATGGTATTTGCTTTGACATTTCACCCAAAGCTGATGACGTTTCACTGGCTGTTAATACCCAGTGAAAATTAAATACAGAAAGATTCAAGTCCACAACATCCTCAGATGACAGAAACTCAGAATCAAGGCACAAGCTATACTTCAGCTGCTACCCAGCTCTATGGTATAACTGGAATATGGGGCAAAACATGACAGCAATGCAGCCCCAAGTGTCTGCTTTGAATTGTCAGCATGCCAGAGCACTAGCATTTCAGAACGTGTTATACCTGGAAGCATAAAACAGAGTAAAATGCCCAAAGGACATGAATTAACTCAGCTTATTGAAACCATGCATTGTACCAGATCTTGTAGGGTATGTACTGTATGAGCAAGCACAGTGTTTTGAGACTAAAGTAACACTGAACAGACATGAACCAGTTAACAATGGAGTGACAGCCTTAACCCCAAACGTCCCGGTTTCTGTCATTTGAAAACTAGGAAACCTTTTAATGTAAGCCTAGTATTACACACAATAATTTAATCCATAAAGCTTTAGGAGAAAACAGAAGTGGTCTCTTAAAAATGGCATTCAGTGGGTACATTGAAATGATACTGAAAATCTATTTTTACTAATGAACACCAAATTAAACTCTCTAAAAATTAATTCAATATAAGGAAAAAATAAAAAAAAAAATGATTTTCAGGAAAACACATGCTTAGTTAGACCTCTAAGTGTCTGGAATAGAATCAGTACTCTAAGTAAACTTTAGGGATTTTGCACGTACAGGCACATCTCATTCTAATTTCTCCCATTTCTTGATGAGAAATAACATATCCTAAACAAACAGAAACTCTCTGCTTGTCTAGGTGAAAACCAGCCGCATTTGTATTTCACCTGGAGAAGCTTACCTCTCACCACGAGGTCAGCCGAAGCTGAGGAGTTGTCAACAATGGTCTGAGCAGTGCAGGTGTACCTCCCCGCGTGCCGCAGCTGGACGTTTTTAATGAGCAGCTCTCCGTTGGATTTAATCTGTCACAAAAATAGCACTTGGTGAAGGTGGTAAACATCCCTGTACAGCTATGTGATATCTATCTACACATCCTTTCCAACTGATACACACCGGTTGTTAGTTCCAAAGAGTAAGTGCTTACTTCAAGCATGGATCACCCTCAAAGATACATCTGATTTATATTCCAGCTGTTGAAAGTCTCCCCTGTTGCCTGAGGAGGTGCTGCTCTTTACCAGACAATAAAAAAACAGAGCTCTTAGGAAATATATTTTTCACGAGCCAACACTGCCCTTTTACTATTTGAAGCCTGTATCTGAACTATAACATCTTAGTCAAGAATTTTTTCATAAACATCAGTCAGATGATTCCTCCCTACCATTACTTGCTTTTTTGTGTCCATTAGCATGATAATGTCACGGAGTCCTACTAATAGCGCAGGATACTGTTTGGCTTTTCCTTTACAAGCTGTACACAGGTTTTTACTGCAGAGAGGCTGCAATCACAGCCCAAATAACGATGCACCAAAGAGATGCTAAAATGCAGCGGTTGTGAAGAAACAGTAACGTTCAACAGGAGTCAGAGCTCTTTAGAGGAAAGGCCAGCCCTGGTCCTGCCCCGCAGTGTCGGTGACGGAGAGGGTTATGGCAGTAATTATAACCCCCGCGGTGGGAGGCCGGGCTGCCAGCACTCCGGGCCGGCTCCAAGACATCCCAGCCCAGGGCGGCCCCTTCCTTTGGGCCACACGGACAGCGCGGCCCTCGCCAGGGCCGAGGCCCCGCGGCGGGAGCTGCCATTGAGCGGAGAGGCTGCCTTTTGGCCTGCCACAACCACAGCTCCCGCCATGGCGCAGTCCAGCGTGCCGTGGGCCCCGCTAGTCCTCTGACTGCCCACCATGGACCTGCCCAGACACCCCCGCTGCCACCACCAGGCCCTGCGGGACGGCGTCCTTGCTGGCGAAGCCCCTGCCCTGCTGGCCGTGGCATCCCTCCCTGGCAAAGGGCAGCGGGACCTCCAGGGAAGCAATTTCACCATTCGACGAGGCTCATACCCTCATCATCATCATTATCACAGACCCTAATCCTTCCTCAACACTCCTCACCAGCGCGAGACTATTGGGAAAATACACAGCTCTGTTTTCAGACGGCGCTAAGGCCCGTTACCCGCCGCACCCCATGGTGGTACACACAGGCAAACTGAACACAGTATTTCTGTCCTACGACACCTCCGTGAACCCACCGAGTAACTCCATGTCCACCTGTTAAACAAGGAGAGCAACACAGACCACTATATACACCACAGCTATTCTTAATGAAAAACACATTTTATGTTAAGAAAGGTATTTATACAAAGGTTTTAAAATAACCCACTTGAAGTATTTTGCTTATCTGCCCTGCAGTTCATTCCAGAAAAAGATTACATGGTTAAACCATGGGGTTATTCATATGGTAGTCTTAAAGGTATTTCAGAAAAAACCCAAACATTCTCTCCAAAATATATCTGATTGCTTTCACAGAAGTCAAAATGTTATGAAATATTACCAGATGGATTTATGCCACACTATACTGAAAGGAGTAACATTCAGATTTCCTAATTCACTGCAGATTGTTCAGAAATACAATTTTTTAAAAAAAACTGAAACACTGAGACAACTCACTGTAATCCTGAAACCTTCACATGAGGAGCAAAAGGAATTCAGATGCAAAATGGTACTTTAAAAAGAAACTGCTGAATATTTAGGTATAAAAACTAGCGTCATCATCCAGTTTGCGGGAACAGCAAAGACCTTCAATACAATCTCAACTATTATGGGCTGTCATTAGTGTCTCTGCGTTTGGACATTCTGAAGAAATGAAATAAAGCTATGTCATCCAGTTTATGTTTCCTGATTGAAAAGACTGGGAGGAAGATTAAATCTTTTCCAAATGTTCTGAAACTAGAATGCCACTTAAGAGTCTATATTTAGGGGAGATTAAAATAGCCAGATAAAACTATCCTTTTCCTTTCCAAACTCCAGTGATTATTTTGGATGCCAGCTTCAAATTCTGCTGGCATAAAATTTCAGCACAAACTGAAATCTGTTAGTAGCAATTTTTTTTGTCCCACCTAAGAATTCACATCTTTAAGAAATTATTGAGGTAAACCATTGACTGGATAAAAGAAGAATCAAGCACACATGAAAGAAACTGGCTAGCAATACTTCAGCTGATTGGCTCACAGGGTCAGAGAGAAATGCAGGTTACACTGTACCTTTTCAATTTTTGAGTGACACAAGTGCTGTTAGCAATGCTCAGAGATTAGTTGGATCACTGAACAATCCAATATTCTTGACCTTTTCCTTTTAGTTATTATTAAACTATGTCCGTGTGTGTGTATATATATTTTCTCACACTTTTCACTCAAGACTAATGTGACAGGGCTTTTAATTTAATTTGCCAACGTGCATGCAGGATACAGAGGTGAGTCTGGGAAAGCGGCATTTCTGTGCATGTGCCCATCCCAGTTTATTCACGAGAACTCCAGGGGCACTGCCTTCAAGGACAGCATCCTTTGAAAATACGTTGGGATCACCGCATAAGCGAACATAGCCTGGCTGCCTGACTAACCACACGTAAGCCTTTTTTGTCTAGCATGGACTACACAACACTGTCAACGGCTTTCAGGAAGAAAAATCAGTGGGATTGTCAGTACTTCTGTAGGAGCAGAGAGGGCAGCTACCTGCTCCTCTGCCCTCCAAAAAATTACAACAAAGAAGCTGTAGAAGTTCAAATTGCTTGAGTTTTCAGTTCCTGGGTTTTTTTCCTGTTTGTTTGTTTGGGTTTTGTTTTGTTTTGATTTTCTCTTACTGGTTTCGGTTCTAATAAGAGAGATAAATAGTTCTCTATTTGAGTGCTGTGTATAAAACTTTAGTTTATTAACACTAAATGTCATCCTAGAAAGAAGCACACTGCCTGTGAATCATTGCTTGCACTTTGGTTTGCAAATAAACATAAGCAAAGGTTAGGCAAAGCAATGAGGTTTAGAAAAACTGCATAGACTTAGAATTCTCATAATCATATTATTACTTCAATAACAAATGATTACAAATTCTTCATAGTCTTACTGCTCATTAATTCCTATGTTAGCACTTTAATTAAAATACTTTATTATATTTACTAATGGTGTGCCCTTGTACTTGCTTTAACATTAATTTCCCTGTATCGGAACTCAGTCTTAAAATCTAAATGATGAAAAAACAGATGGGAAAATATAATGTAATTTAAAAATCAACAACTCGTAGATATGGTATTATATCTTGTTGGTTCAGAAGCCCTCCTGTAGCAAGGTTTTATGCAGTTAGTGATGAAGCTTTCCATACCTCAGAAAAAGCCTAAGTTCTTAGTGGTAAAAGAAGAGCTTACAAAGCAAATAAAGAGCATGGGCATCAGCAAATTCTGTCCACAAATTAGATATGAATGCACTGTGTGTTTTCATTAAAAAACCTCAGCTTGGCTAAGTTTAAAAATGCCTTTCTTAACTCAGAGAAAACTGAATCAGAGACTGGAAATAGTGATAGCAGTACTGAGGGATGTTCCAAGGGTATCTGTGGTTCACCACTCAGTTATTTACCAAGTCTCAAGCAGACTTCCATCATATGAGCCCCATATTTATGCTTTAATAGTGATGTCAAAAATAGCATTGTATGACCTGTTTCTGAGATTCACTGTTCTCTTTTGACTATCACCTTTGCCAGTGCACTAGATTACTGAAAGCCATCAGAACGTGCCCCTGTATGTTCTAAAATCTTTTACAGGAATCTTGTCTTTTGACTGAAAGCAGTACCCGCTTCTGTTGGGACCTCAGAGACAATAATGTATGAAGCTAACAAGCCCTTTGCAATAATAAAAGTAACTTAGCAGAAATAGAAGAACCTGGAAAGCAGAGACAGAGTCTTTTTATTATTATTATTTTTTAAATTCCGGTCCAAAAATTAGACATCTGAGCTTCAGAGGTGTTTAATACACAGTGGTGATGAGATCAGCTTTTCCAAAGCTAGCAATAATTTAAAACAACTTTTTCTATTACCTGTACGTAAAATTATCAACTTTAAGTGCGTTCATGTGAATTGTTTTGTTCCTGCCAGTAGAGGATCTGCTATGTGGTAGATACAAGTAGGACAGATAATCCAACAGCTGTAGACGAATGTTAATGTAAATGTAGATGTGATCATAGCTGTTTTCCTGATATTGAGATCAGAGATGACATGGGGACACCACCACCAGTGCAGCTCTATTGTCTCAATCCTATTCACAGGAGAACTTATCTCGCTTTGTTTGTAAGCCATGGCTGGCATGAAAGTTACGGGTAAATAAAAAACCCAGCAGGATAGTGATGACAGTCATTCCCACTAAAAAATCTCTTCCTTCAGCAAACTATATTTATATGTAAAGGAAGTACAGCGCTAATTCTACCCCTGAAATGTGGACTGGGAAATATTTCCAACAAATACATTATTCTTCCCCATTCAGCGTACCGCTGAGAATGCCTAAGGACACTGTGCTTTGTACCAGCATCCCTGTGGTAAAATGCCTTGTTGTTTCATTTCCAACAGCAGAAAAAGCCTAGGTACATGTTCACTTATACTCATGGTTCACAACTTTATGGCTGATGATGAAAATTCACAATACACTGCAAACTGCATTTCTCTGAGTAGTACTTACACCTGGCTTTCTCAGCTCCTGCTACCTAACTAGGGACGGTACATGGGTTTTGGTAGTTTGTGAAGTCTCACAAGCACATAAAGTTACAGTCAACTGATTTTGCGGTGTATTTTTTTAATTCTAGCACAGAAGTTGGCATATCTTGATCCTCGAAACAGACTGCATTTCTTTGTGCTGGAAATAGCACTGCGGATTAATAATAGGTTTCCTTAAAGGCTTCTGTCAGAGCTAACTGCTTGTTGGCGTCACCCTCAGCACTATGTCTTCTGCTTTCCTTCCCTTCCTTGTTCTTAACCACTGACTCCATCCACCTCATTCCATGCTCGCTACATTACTATTAGGCCCTAGCCTCTAAATTTTACCACAAAGCTAGCCAAAATATGTGTCTTCCAACTAAATCATGTCAAAAGCATCTCCCTAATACATCAAGGCACTGAAAGCAATGTATTGAGACAGTGCCTTTGGAGAGCCTTGCGACTCTTTTCCAGAAAAAGCAGTAGCTCAGCTGATTTGGTCGGCCATGCTCCATGAACAGTCACCTGCTCCCTCAATAGAATCAACAAATTGTACTGAATGAACTCACTATGACTCTGTCTCCCAGGTTTTGTTCCAACCCATACGCAACCTCTTCTTTCCAATCCATACACAGACTCTTCTTCCTTGTCAGTGAGTAACTGAGCTTTCCTACCTAAATGTTTTTCTCTAATTCTTCAGTTCTCCTGAGGTTTCAGTTGATTTCCTGTCATATAGCTGTAGCTAGACTCCACACTCTGTAATGAGGATTACTAGGGGAAGCAGTGAAGAATAGTCAAAATTAAACTCTTTGTATCTTTTCTGCTGCAGAAAACTGTGGAATGTTCAAGGAGAGATTTATACAACAAAACTAAATGTCTGCTTGGTAATATGTTGAAGCAGGAGCATGCAGTAAAACACCTTTTTCTACCATGTCCAGCCAAGGAACGGCAAATTATAATAGTTTACAAAAACCAAGCAGGTATTAAGCTATACTCATCTAATAGGATTTTTATAGTTCAGTTTATTCTGTGGTTTACAAAAACAGCTGTTTTGGAGAATTTTCCTTTTTAGCAAATATTGTCTCCAATCTAGAATTCATATCACCTGTTTCAGATATCTGTAGCGTGGAGTTTGGTATCTGAACTAACCACTGTCAAAATGAAGAAGCAGGCCCTTCCATATGAGATTTACTTTAACTGTAAAGTAACTGCCTGGCCATGCTCTCCAGAATATTATGAATGTGGTCCTAGAAGACTGCAAAGCTTTCTGAACTTTGGAGAGGGATAAAGTAAGATGAATATTTGCATAAGGAAAAGAAAGCTTTTGAAAACAGAGTCCACGCTATTGAAGGTTAACTGTATGATGGTTGCAGGGACACCAGAACAAGTTATACACAGAGAGCTTGGATTCAGAAGCGACTTCAAAGCTGAACAGAGCCTGAGCTACGAGCGCTGCAAGTGCTGTGCTGAACATATTTGGTTGCCTTTGTGCCATGTCACTGAACCTATGAACACTGGGAAGCACACCGTGGATTCAGCAGGTCTCAATTCCCGCTCAGTAGCTGTCATGACACTGAGGTGTGTTGGCACCATCTTGAACAATGCTCCTCTTTCTGTCAGAGCTTTTTAGTTGGGTGCAACACTATGCAATGTCCAGCACCAGTAAAGGTACCTTTCTTGTCCTGTCAACTCCCTGGGAAAGATTCCCTATCAGTTCTGTAAAAAAAATTCCATCGTTAAAGCTGCTGTTAAGGTAAAAAATTCCTAAATGTTGAAATGAAATGATTTGCCAATTCTCAGAGTGTTAAAATTCCTATTTTGATGGAAATTAGAAAGAACAAAGCATAATGTACCATGATACACTTTCTAAAATGACCTCATTCTTGCTGGTACCAAGCCTTGATCCAATACCTTAACTCCTTATTTCAGACACCAGAGTTTCTGCTTGTGGTGAAAGGTGCTGACATCCCATTAGATAAATAACCGTGCACTAGCATATAAATGTATGGGATGAGCAAAACACTGCTGCCATCTGCTTTCAACACCCAACAACATCTTTGATACACTTCATTTAACTATATTTTTTTACACAACTGTATTAAACCATGACAGAATCACACAATAGTCGAAGTCAGAAGGGATCTCTGGATGTGTCTTGTCCAACTTCCTTGATCAAAGCAGGGTCAACTGGAACCGGTTGCTCAGGGCCTTCTTCAGTCCAAATATTTTGAATAACTTGATGGATGGATAGTCCATAGCCTCTACAGGCAATCTGTTCCAATGCCTGACTACCTTCACAGTTAAAAAGTTTTCCTTATGTTTAGTTGGAATTGCTGCCCATCACCTCTTGTCCATTCGCTGGGTGCAAATGAGAAGAGCCTGGCTCCATTTTCCTTAGTTCCCTCTTACCAGATATTTACACATTTTGAAAAGATCCTCCTGAGCTTTCTCTTCTGGAAGCTAAATAATGCCAGCTCCCTTGAGCTCTCCTCATACGTCAGATGCTTCAGACCATTAATCATCTTAACCCTATCTCTGAGAAATTCAGCAGAGGGTTTTGAGGCATGCATCTTTGATTCTTGTCTTTAAAATAGGAACAGAATGATAGCTTTCTATTTTTCAATATTTTCTAAATGCAAGATGTATCTTTCATAACAAAACTCAATTACCAAACAATAGAAACCAAGAATCTTTGACACGCAAAAAATTTTAAGAGAATTCCAAAGTTCACACAATTTAAAAAAATGTTGTTTATCTTAAATAAAATATAACAGAGAGCTGCAAGTTTCTCTTATAAATAGTCTTGGTCGCCCCTGTTTTGCACCTACCATTTTGGAATTCTGGTTTTTGCTGGCTTTATTTTATTCTTTGCAGAGGAGAGAGGAATTCAACATCTCTAGTGGGATTCCACGGAATGCTTTTATGATAAATTATGATCACAAAGCAGCATGAAGCCTTGAAGCTATCTGATGTGAAAATAAGGACAGTACCTTCTGTGGGGTGTAAAAAACCACACCAGATGCCAAGAACAGAACCACTTCAGTAAGGTAGTTTAAATGATCCAGGTGTTACATGATAGGGAGATACAGGCTTGGATTTTGGTAGGTGTGAAAGGGTCTCGGGTACCCAAATACAATTTTTCCTTGCATTCTTTTGATAATCTCACTGCTATCAGAAAACACAAGCAAGTGTTTTGTCTCTATGACAAAACTTGTTGTCCAGCCTTATTGTGTTTTTCCATCACTGCTTCATCTTTCTTTTAATTCTTATAAAAGTTATTTGCAAGCAGGCCAAGTTCCTGAACACTTGTATGGCAATTTAATTTAATTTATTAAAGATAAAAAGGTACGAAAAATGTCAAGGTTTCAGATTCACTGATATTGTTTAAGACAACTAATAAACAATGTAGCAAATACGGGAATATTGACGGTATGGAAAATATTTTAAAATGTATGCCTGTCTATATGTGCTTACAGCCTACATTTGGACTTTTTCTAAGTGTATGTACAAGTTTCTGACCTGAATCAGCTAAATTACGGAGTTCTTATTCCCTACTATCCATACAAATGGACTAGTGTAGCTCCAAAACTACAAAAAAAAAAGTTACACACCTTCACATATTGAAGAGATTTTTTTGGAATAAACTTAAAAGTGTATACTTATTTGGATAGTGCATATTTTTAGAATACATATTAAAAGTAAGCTTTTCAGTCTTGAAACATACCTGACAAACGCAGATCCATAAATAACCAATGACCAAATATTAGAGCTTTCCAGATTACTTGAAGTGCTATATCTCCTGGGACTTGAAAGTATGTGTTAATTTTTAGTTCCTCAATCAAATAATCAGAGGAAGAAACATACACAAAGCCAAATGCAATCAATTTAATAGCAAGAGTTCAAAGACGCCATTTGACTCTTCGAAAGCTAACCAATTAATATATATTTTTCATTTTAAATATCACTGTCATAGGATATCAAAACAGCACTGACAAATGTTCTTTTGATAAATGAGTTTTAGTACTAATGTAATGCAAATTAGTTTTGCCTTCAGCAAATGATAGAAATACTAAAGCTTCCATTTAAAGAAAGAAGACTTATGCAGGTATTTACATGAATTTCATTAGCATGCCATTATGTGTATGTGACAACAATATTAGTATTATTTTGAGAACTGAAATACTGTGGCTGCATCAAGTTTCAGCATGTTGATCTGCATTGTCACATAAATTAATAGTGATATTATCAGGAAGACAGACGAGGATCCTTCATCAACAGGAAATTACAGCGCAGAGAGCGTGCATCACATATCCAGTAATTTTAATATTCTCGATGGAATATTTTTGTCTGTTATGTTTGGGAGGGGTTGGGCGGCAGCACGGGGCTCCACAGCTTAAAGCCCAGCAGTTAGGGCTGCTGCTGGCAAACACTCAACAGCTTGTGCCTTTGCATCCCAGAAAGCCTGAGCGAACCTGCCACCCAGTGACTTGAGCTGAAAACTGCCAGAGAGGGAAGCAGTAGGCAGGAGAAAATACCTTTGCTCACACAGGAAGGGAAAAAAAAACCCCCTTCACGTCAGAATACCGTAATGTATGAATGAAACAGAAATACTGGAAGTGCATATTCCTCTTAATTACATCCTATAGAAACCTTTGTAGTGGATTAGTTGAATTTGTTACAAATTCTGCATTTGTTACAAATTCTGCATTTGTTATTACTAAAGTGCTGAATTGTCAAATAATTACACGTGGTAATTCTACGCTTTAAACGCAATTCTACTGTCCCCTCCGTCCTAAGTGTTGAAGACTGAGCTGCCCATGGAAGAAGAACAGAGATTATCTGCATTTGCTTTGCACTTTAAATCCCAGAAATAAGGCTTAGGGATGCAAAACAAGAAGGTGCCCCTGCTAAAATAATTTCTACCAGTATTGATCAAGTGCAAAAGGAACACAAAAACACAAGAAATAGCCTTCAGGAAGATGACGTTACATACTGACAAATAAATGAACTGATGTTTGGACCTAACCTACTTAACTTTGACTGTGTAAGTGAATTAAGACTTAGTCACTCTTCAGGCACTTCTGCATCCCATGGAGTATCCAACTCTGTAATCCGTTGAAAGAGGATTCTTCCAGCACAAGATTCAACACCCACATGAAGTGACCCACTGCTTTTTCTCTCTGCAGATCATAGAAGGTCTGTAGAGACCAAACTAGCCTAGAAAAGCTAGGCTCATTTTGTTTTTAAAATCAAGCACTTCAATAAAGTGTCCAAAATACTTGGGAGTTAATCAGAATTTGGGATCAAGAGATCCAGGACCACTGGCTATCTGGAATATGAAACAGGTGGCTGGGAACCTAAACATTAAGTCAATCTTCACACAGAATTACACCTTACACACTTGCTGAGGCCCTTATTTGGCCCCAGATTTGTTCACCTGTAGTGCTTTGCTAGAAAGCACCCTAAAATTTGGATTACGTTTCAGAACTAATTTCTCCTCAAAGAAAAAAATCCACTTTCATTCTATTTTCATTATTAAGAGGAAAGTCCAAGGATGTATGTCAATGATATAAAACCTTTTGTTCAACATATGACCAACAGATGGAGAAAGTTCAGGTTGCTTTCTCTTGCATTACGTGATCTTACATTACAAAGTCCTCTGGCAAAGGCATTTCTACATTCCTTCCACACCAAAATCACGGACCCATCCACACTTTCAGCCTGATTTTCTGTTCCATGGAACACAATTTCTTTGTGTGACTTCTGACAGGTAGCTAAACACAATCAACTAAATAAAATATGACAAAACCAGCATGGTTTTATTTGTTCTTTTACAAGGAATACATTTAATGGCACGGTAGTCCTTAAGCTCTTACTTTGACTGACACTCAAGACTCATTCCAGCCTTTATCTAAGGAGAAACTAATGCCACTAGGAGCTTTTTCAAGGTCCTCCTCAGCACTGATTAGTACTGAAGTGTAATATAAACCTATCAAAAAAGTGGCTTAATAGTCATATGCAGGAAATGTTTTGAATGATGCTAGTGTACTAGTGTAGATCTACATATTTTGTAATTCCTGAGGCAATGCAAAATACACTGCAAACTGCTTAGGACCCTGCTACTAGGTTTGGACATAGAGTTTCAGGAGATTTATTGCAGAAAGGGCTTTATGTCTTTGGGTTTCAATGTTTTTCAGCTGATCTTACCATGCTTCTACTGGCTTGCTGGACAAGGATTTGTTCTCTCACTGAAAGAGAGCAGCACAACTTTTTAGGAACTTTTACAACTCAGCAAATGAGCAGGCTGAGGCAACTCTTCACTTCTCAAAGGACTGGTTGGCTCCAAATCGGACTCGAATGGTTATGGTGAAACATCTCCTCACATAGAGATAAAGAGACATTGTAGAAGAGAGAAGAAGAATCTCTTGGTCCATGGAAAATCAAATAACATTGCCAGCCTAGGAGAAAGACTCTGCAGAAGGCACTGTTACATGGTACATCATTTTGAACACAGAGCTGGAACTGAACGTGGCTCCTGGTATTCCCAGACACTGCAGGAACAACTAGCAACCTTTTCTCTCTACATCGGCAGTTCCTCTTGGGAGCACAAAAAATGGTATCTAAATTTGAGGATTTGTGTATCATTTAAACTCAGAACAACAGAATAAATATATATACATGCGAGCAACCATTCTGAGGTTGTTGTTGAATATATGGTAAATTAGCATGTGATTATAGACATAACCAGAAGGGATTTCTACTTGAGATATTAAATTTAAATAAGCCTGGTAGAAGACTGTATAAAGATACATGCAAACATGAAAGCCCTATGATTCCTCTTTCTATGTGCCAAAATGAGTGTCTTTGTATTAACTTGTTTAGTCTTCACACAAACTCTTCTTGCTCAGTGTTTACAGACTGTTTGACTCCTACCCACCATCTGGCCCAGTCTCGTGCCAAATTCCAGAAATGTTGATGAGAAAAACACGGGTAAGCAAAAGTGAATGCATATGCACACTTTCTCGAGATAATTTGCACCCTGTTTACAATCAGGCTACCTACTTACCAGCTATGTTTACTCTTAATCTGAGCGGGATTTAACTGAGGTACCAAAACACTTGCGTCAATTTCGATATCTGATTTCAGGTATCTACCTGCAAGTGTCTACACGTCTGTAAGGCGTCTAAATTGTAATTTTATTTTATGTTCTTAGCCTCCTGCATTTTTCTAGACCTGAACCGACACAACAGAAAAAGTAAAACAGAAAAGACAGCTATTCACAATAAAGAAAACTAGGCTTTCACATATCAAATAAGGATCCATAGCATCTTACCATAACATTCCTTTCATAATGTTCGTGCTCTTTCTCAAAATCTATTACAAAGCCATTTAGAGACCAAATAAATGTCAGGTCTAACGTGGGATCATGGGATGCAATGCATTGCATGGTAGCATTCTCTCCAACGGTGACATCAACATTCAACGGAGCTAAAGTAATCCTTGTAGCTTCTGTGAAGTTAACAGCAAACATAGAAAATTCCAATAAATAAATGTTTATCCAAATGTAAACTCAGCTCTATAACTGTTTGATTAAACCGCTCCTCAAACTCTAGTTTACATGTTATTCATGCAGCTACATTTCAAAGGACCACACTAAAGGGAACAAAGGAAACCTTTTACAACTGAAATGCCTAACTTATACTTAGCTGTTCTTTGAAAATGGCTATGTTTTAGTCTCTGAATCACATTACTGACTATGTAAAGCTATTTTTATTCATTGACTATATCTCAGGTAGGAAGAAGACAGATGATGAATCTTATGTGACTTGTGTTGCATTTCTTGTTTTAATTATCATATTTCTTATGTTTTAAAACCTGTCTCTCACAAATGGAAAGTTCTACTCAGTTGTCAGGCTGAGTCAGATTTCCATTAGAGCACTGCAGGGACTGAGATCTTAATTTATCTACTGAGAAACAATATAATGGATGCATAACAAACTATGCAAATATCTACACGTGGAAAGGAAGAGAAAATAATACAACAAAAGGAAGAAACCTGTATATCCCCCAGCAATGCTCCTTGTTATTACAGAAACAAAAAAGGCAGAGATCTCATGATGCTCGCTAGAGATTTTGGTACATGCATCAAACTCATATGGCACATTAGAAATACTGTTCTGGAAGGCACACACTGGATCACTGAGACCTGTTCCTTTCTTTAAAATACTATCCTGAACAAAGAAAACCATAGTATATCTTCCTCATGCCATGACATATAATATCTTTCCCACCAATATAAGACTGGGAGCAGGGTACTAAAACCTGGAAGACAATAGCCATAAGAAAAGAGCTATTGTTACCAGTTAAGACCCAGGTTTTAGCATGCTCGAAGGAGCACACTACACCTCACCACACACAGAACAGCAAAAAGTCCTCAATAAAGCCAACATTTCTTGTTCATCTGCCTTGGAGAGAAACCTTCCTCTGGATCCTACTCTGGTAACGTAAACCCTGCTTATTACTGAGACTATGAAAATGCCACAACTACTGGCTTTTGTAGAATGGAGTATCTCATAATGCACAACCTGTTAATATCTGATCTCTGAAGTCACATGCTTAGGATACCTGCTCCGCTCTAGTGTTGTGTCTGTATGTTCAGCATTTGGTTCTACCATCAGTGATTTTCTAAATGTTCACATAAAATACTTTACCAGTCTAAGAAGTTGGTGAAAGAGTGGTCCAGTGGCAGTAAACAAACAGCGTGTGGGAAAAACATCAGACTTTGCAGTGCCTGTCAGCTTCAGATTTAACTTTTTAATTTCCTGTAGTCATGTGCAATGTCTGAGAAGTTTTATGGGCCACACAATGTGCTTGGGAATACCATTTTCAAAGCATTCTTCGTCAACCACCATCATTGTCCACAATATGAAAATCGTCTTGAACTACGTCATCTGACCCTTCTGTTTCTGCTGTGATACAAGATCACAGCTTAAAGAGATGTCTTAGTCTTTTGGTTTTCCTTTTTAGATGAATCAGAGAAGAATTCTCCAAAATTTTAACGTTCTTTATACTTAGTTTATAAGGTTTAAGAGTTTTAGTCTGTGAATTTAGATTTTAGATTTTAGAAGGTATGATACAACTATTAAGGGTCTGGATATTTATTTACATTTATATAACCTTTCAAAATAATGAAATGCCTGAGGGTAATATGAAGACATATAAAACTGCAGAAGATGATAAAAATTAACTGTAAACATTAAACAAATTTGATTAATCAAAATAAAGTCTTATGATCCATTTGGTAAAATAAATTTGGTATAAATCAGCCAGAAAAATGCTTTCATATGATCTGATGCTACAGATTAATTCATACATTAGTACATCAATATTGTGGCATCAGCATGATTCCTGGAACAGACATTGGAAAATGTATTTGATAAATGGCTCTTCTATCAGTGATACTTGATAGACATAGCTGTTCATGAATTCATCTTACCTGTCTGTATTCTACAGCTATTTATTTATTTGACATGATTTAAAATACACAATTAAGGATATCAGTACTCAATCAGTAAATACTAATACCCAAAAAGGAAGGGAATCTAGTAGTGCAATTATATGGCTATATGCCCCTATCTCACAAATGTAATGCATGTTTCTTTAACAGCAGTGCTTTTTTTAACTTGCTTACCCCACCAAAAAATTAAAAAAAAGAAAAGAAAAACTAAGGAAGGTCAGTAAAATTCCCATTTGCCTGAGTCATGGCCCCAAAATCACATCTTAGCCTGAGCGCTAAACTACCAAATTGAATGAATGCATTGAAATGTGTCAATTTAATGGATCAGATTTAATAATCTGTCATAGTAAAATAAACTCTGAAAATGGAGATACAGTCTCAGAACTGGTGCAAACATACCTGCTTTCTACTGAGCAATATGCTTTAAAAGCATCAATTAATTGTTTAATGAACAATTAAATTAGAAAGAAAAACGGCTTGCAAAATTAGTGCAATGCTGGAACAAAAAATAGTGATTTTTGATTATATCTGAAGCAAACTAATGCAATTTAGAGGTTTACCTGTCATTTCTAGAACACCAGTGCTATTAGCTTTTCCTCGATTATTTTCTGCAAAACAGGTATAGCGACCTTCATCCAGCTTTGTGATATTGATAATTTCCAGGCTCCCATCATCCCAAATACGTATGCTATTGAAAGTGCAAAAAATACATCAAGAGAAATCAGGTTTTTACATTAGAAAGCAATACTTTCAGTAGAATTGTAGCGAGTGAAAGGACAAACCACAAACATCTTGTACATGCTCACATCTCACTACTACTACTACTACTACTACTACTACTACAACATTTATAAACACTCCTATAGTAAAAAAAACTTAAATAGATTGTGGCATAATTAGATGCCCCACATTGCTGGAGCAAGAGAGAGTACTTTCACTCATTTGTAGTCATTCCAACATTCTTCTTAGTGTCTTGTGATCCAATTCAATTTTGAATTGCAAACAGCACCAAGCAGACTGGTTAAAGTTGGATATTCTGCCAGCTATTTGGAGCCACACAGCTAGTAACATTTTGGCATATCGTTTTCCTGAAATTACGCATTCTTCTGTCCCTGAAATCTGCAAAAGTGAGAACTAGCCTACAGGGTAAATAGAAACATAAGGCAACATTTTTAAGATGCAGTGTCATGTCCGCTAACAGTCAATACTAACCGGCTCCCATTTACAAGCAATTCTGTTCCTTTACTCCAGGAGAATTTTGGCTTAGGAGCCGCTTTAGGCTTGCATTCAATGATTACACGGCCCCCTTTAGCTGCTAGGATTTTCTTCTTCATAGGGTTCAGTTCAAAAGTAGGAGGCGAAGCTGAAAGCAAAAATTAACACAAGTACTGCTGTTAAGTGATTTTTCTGCAGAATACAAGTTGTTTGCAACATGAGGGTAAATGATAGAACTATTGAATTGGATACAAGTGTCCATTATTCAGCCCAGTGAGAAAAATACTAATAATAGAGAGACCTGGTGAGAAGTAGATGGGGACCTAAAAGAAACAGAAAAACTTATTATATAGTTCCATGCTGTGTTACACCAGAGATTTCTTTCTGTTGATTTCTGAACCTCCATCTAAGTATAATCTAACAAGATCAAAGGGCCCAGAAATCAATAGAAAGTTTCTCCCTTTCAAAAGCCTTTTGATCAGTCCTAATAAAATTTAGATTCCTTGAGCCCAACTTCTGTAAAAAGTTGCTCACTTGATCACACTTTCAAATAATAATTGGGTTTACTTTTCAGTGGTTTTAATCCCCCTCTAGCCATTCTAAGGTTGTGCCCTTCCTCTTTGTAGTTCTATGTTTGGCCAACTGGCCTTAGGTGCAGTCTCAGATGTACAAGATTAATGAGACATGACTGTAGCAAGCACCACACTTACGTATTTGAGGTCAGACCTTTGCTTACTAATTTTCTCTTTATTTGTAACCAAATAATAAAAAAAAATCTTTTAATTATTTTGCATCTCTGTGTTCCATCATTGCTAATCATGCCAGCAAGTGTGTGCACAGGAAAAGGGCTAACAGTACAGAGGAAAACTCTGATAAACATCCACATCTTACCAACACTGAATTTTGAAAATGTGCATGCAAAAAGTTCGTGTTTCTGGGTAATTCAGGCTGGTAGTGAGTAAGTAGCAATGGAAGAACAGTGAAGGATGAAGTGTTGTTGTGCAATGGGTTGGGGAAGTCAAGAAGAGTTTAGCTCTCGGGAAAGTCTGAAGGCAAGTGTGAGATGGAAGGAACCCAGGGTAACTACTGCAGGGAAATCTCCTAGGAAAGCCATGTCATACAGCCAATTAAGCCTGCTCTAATGACATCAGTAAAATAATCAGAAATTGCTTTAAGCCTGAGCGCTCTGGATCTGAAAGGCAAACTTTCAACAGGGCCCTCCTTAGGAGAACCCAAAGGATTAGTATCTATATCCAGCCATCAAATGGGACAGCTATATTGCACACAAACATTGCAGCTGGTCATCATGGGTTGTAGAAGGCAAAAGCAAAGGGGACAGTGAAGAGAAAGTGCTGCAAAGGCCTGGTGACTGACAGCATGGTTGCTCAATAAGCAGATTTTGCCCCACAGAGGAGTAAGCATAGGTGAGCATAAAATAAAACACTTGTCAACCAGTTTTGGAAGCTTGAGCACTACCAGTTCCTCTGAGAGGTAACAGCAGCATGCAAACATCAGAAACAACACAGCAAATGTTCCCCATAAATTAATAACTTGATTCCTCAATTTGTTGCCAAAACCCAGCTAGGGAGCTCAAATAAACCCCATCTCACCTAGATTCAGTGAGGGTGCTTAGCTTTATCCTCACAGGAATCTGTTATCAAACAATGCTTGCAAATGACTGCTATCTTACTCAAACCTGAAATAGTAAATAGAGCAAATGATCCCACTGACCCACAATCTTCAGTTCAGCATTTGCATAAATAATTCCGTGCGTGTTTTCTGCTATACATTGGTACATGCCGGCATCTTCGAAGGTCAGACTTTGTATTCTTAGTTCACCTTTCCGGAACTAAAACACAGAATCAAAAAACCAACAAGATATTCATATAGACTACGTATGCTAAAGAATTCACACCTATCCACATTTCTTCATGTATTTTTTTTTTTTTAATGAAAGTGCTCAGAAGAGAGTCCCTCACACAACATTCAGGCACTGATGAAATTTTATTTTTTTCATGTTACATTTCAGTCTTTATGACAATGTGTTCACCTCCTTTTTTTAAAGAAAGATTCAGTGTCGATTGGTATTTTTCTGGAAAATTCATAGCTGAGTGGCACTAGTCACAGCTATTCTTCACTCCACTGTTACCATACCAATGCAAACACTATTGATTCAGAAATAAGAATAAGAAATTAAATTAATTTTATGCACATAAGCTTTGTTTCGCCATACTCAGTGTTTAGTATGTTATATTGTATGTACTTTGTTTTACAACAGTACAAGTTCGAAGGAAGTCCCAATGAGGTAGTTTTTCAGAAGATTCTTCTGGGAAGTAGTACAGATTATTTTCTATTACTTTGCTTTAACAGCAAAAAAAAGAAGATTTAGTAAATCAAAATGAAGTACTTGAGCTATTTCTAAAAACTGTGTATAAAAATGCACGAAGTGTGGTGGGGTATTTTGTAAATTACAAATAGATGCCAATTAGTTTTTGAAATATTGTGTTAATAAATGCTGTTTTCTTGTGAAAATGAAGCTGAAGAGCTTTACTTTTGTATATGAGTCAACTGGAGTGTACAGAGTAGTGGAAGATTAAAAGAACGCTATCTGAATAAAGAAAAGATTAAAGGAATCGTATTTCCTGCACTGTTTTACAGAAAAACATTTAAAACAGATTTTCTAGAAGAAAACTTTGTTTTTCGTGAAGTGAAATACCTAATTAAAAATTACCTGATGTAGAAACAAGCTATATTCTCAAGGCAATTTAAACATTTTTGCTATTTTCCATTTGGAAATCATCTCATAATATTAACACACAGCATAATCTTCTGGTGTACTACTGGGGAATTGCACACTGCTTTCTGCAATCCAGTATGCAGATTTTGTCACTGAAAATCAACTTCAGTGGAGACCATCAAGCAATTCACTTGCTCAATTACTTGCTTGTAATAACTACAGAAGCTAAATTTTTTTTTTTTTTTTTTTTTTTTTTTTTGGTTTAAGCCATCTCCATGTGGCAGATGGTGATATCTCTCTTCTCCCTCCAACCTCCCACATTTTTCTTAAGATACACAGCCAAAACAACACTGCCTCGTTGTCTTTTTTTGTTTGCTTGCCAAGATCAGTGTCACCACAGCTCAACAGACACAGCACTACATAGTGCCCTCTTCTATTCTCTTTGTTCTTTAAAGGCTCATCATACAGTTATAAACAATGGATATTAAAGATGTTGATGAAATGCCTGGACAGAAAATCTACTTTGTTTAAACAAAACATCCAATGCATTAAGATTAAATTATCAAATAGTACTCATTCAAACTTCACATTACCTAAAATAATGGAATTCTACAATATTCTGTGGCTAGAAAAAATATGAAGTACACGGTATAGGAACACCACTGATCATTTAAAAATGATCATTTAAAAATTATATTTTCTTCTTCTGTCTGTACTGATTCCATTTTTTCTTACATTTTTAGACACACTTAAGTTTTATGTGGTAAAGGCGATTACTTTTAGAGAGAAGCCGATACATTTGTTATCCAGGGAGAAGAAAATAGCGTTTACTTCTAAAGGCCTGGAGAACAAAGGATATCCACCTCCCAAACATGGTAAAAAGGCAAGTTCATAATTCAGAGCTGAATACTAAATGGCCTGAAGAAACGCATTTCAAAACTGAAGAAAAGTTTGAGATAAAGCTTCAAAAAATAGATTTTAGTCTCTAATGCACGAGGAATCAGCAAATATTTATATCATTATAACTAATTTTCTTTTAACCTTTTAATAATGCATGCTTCAAAAAATAATTTCTTTCAGCTAACCAACCAATCCTGCTTTAACTATGGCAACGTACTTACCGAGGCACCATTTTTCAACCATCTAATTGTTGGAATAGGCTTGCCCGTAGCCACGCAAGGCCAGTATAGGTCACTGCCTATATCCTTCTCTGTGTCATTGATATGTTCTACCCACTCGGGAGAGGCTGAAGAATAAAAACCATGATGCCTTGTAAATACAGCAGACAGATATTTCATTAGCATTACAATCTATAATTCCACTGCTTTTTCCATGGTACTTCAGAGACCACGTAAAGTAATGATGATTACTCAGCCATGCACCAGCACAAGAAAGAATGAAATGATGACGTTTTTGTCTTACCACACAGAGTCAAAACAACTCCATCCTGTTTTTTATGAGAAGAAAGTATGGAATTGAAATAATGCTTCATGAATGTCCAAAGATACAAGATGTTACTGCTTACACTGACCTATGGAAATTATTCAGTAATGCCATAAAAATCATAGTCAAATTACACAAAATTGGCAAGATCATCTCTGTACTGAAAGGGTCTCCAAGAAAAATATTCTCTTGGTCCAGAAAAGATAATGAAGAAATTAATATTGAAAATGTCTCAGCTTTGACTAAGCAAATGAACCTATTTATTAGCTTTACCTATAACAACTAGGAGCAACCTTCCCACACAAATTTTGATTTTATCCCACTGAAATTCAAGCACTTAACTGAGGATCTTAACCCAGGAAGTGTTCTGTACAGTCAATGAAAAGAGACAGAAATCTTCTGAATCTTCTATGATCTTTTCATGTAACAGTTTTGTGGTATAAGTCTCAGTCAGGAACTCAGGTTACTTGGGATGATTCCACTATGAGCAGTAAGATACAATTTTTTGGTTCCCCCCTTTAAGCAAATGCATGAAGGGAAGGGACAGAGGCTGAAGGAATAAAAAATTGACTGTAGCTAGTAAGACAACTAAGATAGCTAGAAAAGACAAACAAAATGAGGAAACAAGAAAGCATAACAAACTTAAAGGTCTCTTTTTTTTCCTCAATGTTATTTTACTTCAAGTACTGTAAGTGGATTTAATTTCCACGATGCATAATTTTATTAATACTAACAGACATTGCTGTCAAGGTGTGTATATACAGGTATCATAACCAGACAAATTGAACAGTTGTTCAATTAATACACAGATGTTATGCTTGGCATTCAATGCACGGGGTTTGAACTTGCTGTATTAACTTGAGCAGCAGTGTGTCAGGATGATGCAATGAGTCAGCACTGGCATCAAGTGTGAGAACACAGATACTTCCAGCATAAGTAAAAGCAACATAGGTCATGAAAAATAAAATTGTTCTACCTACCTTGTACATAAACTCTCGCTTGATGTTTATCTTTTCCTTTATAGTTTTCAGCTTCACACTCATAAAGCCCTTCATCTTCATACTGAATATTGAAGATCTTAAGAACTGCACCAGACATGCTTATCTCAGCAGTGGCTGGCATGGGTTCAAGGTATTTACTCCATCTGAGTTCAGGAACCGGGCTTGAAAAGTACAGTAAAGTACAAATCAGCATGTTCAAGAACTGGCTGTTAAATTTCAGACTACAAGAAAGTGTTTGATGATGAAACATGTATTTTCATTGCCTGAAATATGAAAGCAAACAGTGCTCAACAGTAACTTTAAAACACACTTACTTCCCAAGAGCAAAACACTCCAGTGTCACATTTTGCCCCAGGAGAGCATATGTATCCTTGAACTTCACCTTGATATCAGCAGGATATACTTTTGCACCTAAAATGAAAAAAGATTCTCAGAAAAGGTGTAGTAGAAAGGAATACAGCTATTAAAACTTCCACAGTTCAAGAAAACCATTCTTAGGATTCCAGCCAAAATTCTTATTTACAGTGAATAAATAGCCTGGCCATCCATGAAGTCTGATTTTGCACTGAACTTTTAAGTAAGGCATAATTGTTTTACTCAGCAACTAGTTATTCTTCTCTGGACAGAAATGGCTAACATTTTTTACAGCACAATGTTTTAATGTAAAATTATTTACTTGCATTTCAAGCGTGATGATGTACTGGGTATGTGGGTAGACAAAAGCCTGAGTCTCTATTATCTACAGATTCTTTTACTGGATGGAATATTTTGAATTATTGTAAATTTAAGCTCAATATTATTTAGTAAGGGTATGAAGGAACTACAGCCAGCAAATCTACAGCTTAACGAGGACACAGGGATGCAAATGTAATCAAATCTACCTACTGGTGATCCCTGTAGGACTCCTCTTGTAGTTCTAAATGAAGATCTTAGCGTGAGTATTGGCCATGGAAAATTCAGACAAAGATCACTGATTTGTAATTACCCAAATTCAATCACAGTTCCTCACTGTAATAGGGGAAATTTAATAGATAAAAGGTCACTGAAATCTTGATGATCAGTTTATGAGACTCTAGAGACTGACAGCCTGAAGTGTCAAAAGGGAACTTGGTTACCATTTTGAAAACATGCAGTTTTCATGAAGAAATGGTGGATGATAATCTAGTAACAGAAAGCCACATAGGTGTCTCAAGGGGACTGGCCATGAGACACAAAGCACTTAGGCCACTGTTGATAGGAAATTTCATCAGGGGAAAAGGATTTTCCATTTTTATGGGAGATTTCCTGGGAAAAAAAATTACGTCCTCAAGCTGTTTATCAACTTTTACTTAGTTTCTGCTTTACAGTCATGCCCCTTTGAACCAATGCCAAGACCAGAAATTATATTAAAGATCCTGGGATGAGTACAGGGGCTTATCACATAAAAGAGATAGAGTCTCTGGGGATGAAATTCTGTTCACAATGTTATGAAAGGAAATTCGTGAACGAATCTGGGGTGATTTCTTTCACAGTGTTTTCATTGTGGATGGGAATGATCTGGACCTCTGTATCCAGAAAACTAAATAACTTTGTGCTGTACCAATTACAACTTGACATATAATCCTCCTCACAGAGTTGAAAGTAGTTACGAATGAGCAAAATGAAAATACAAACAGAACACCGCACATATGTAGTATTACCAATAAATACTTACGATCAGACTGTGGAATAAGTGGGATAAATTTACTGAACACACTCTTTGTTATTGAAGGGCTGGACACAAAACATGAATAATTGCCCTTATCTGATGCTTCCACATTTGCAATGTAGAGATTGCCGTTTGTCTGTGACACAAATCGCCGTTTGTCCAAAGGAATGAATACTGGGAACTCATTCAGAAGCCAGCGATAACTGAGATCATCTGGAGGAAAATATTTTCCAGTCAGTCAATATTAAAACACAATACTATCAGCTACTTAAGCCATGGAACACTGTCTGCATAGAAATTACTTCACTCCGATTTCTAGCTTGTAGATCTTTTCTGTGGGATAGTCAGCTTTGTGAGAGAGAACATACATGTGTCAGTAGCCAGCTAATACCCGTCTACACCGAACCATCAGGGTACTGCTGCCGTGAGAGCAGATTACTGGGGATCCAACTACAGCACTCGTAGCTCCCCTTGGGAACAGCCTTCCCACAGGAACCGGAGTGGGGTGAGAGGAGACGGGCAGCTGGCTCTTGACCTCATGCAACTGAGAAGCTGGGAAGCCCTCACCAGTCCTGCGATTCAGACAAAACCTGAGAATATTTTAACCAGCATTATGTCTCAATTCTTCAGTTCCTTGCAATATTTAGACCCAGAAAATGAAAACTAAACTAAAAAAAAACCCCTAACTAAAATTTTAGCCCATTTTACAAGGTAAAAGAGATGCTAACAGACAAATTCAGCCCTCATGATGGAACGGCAGATATTTGAGTTTGCAGGCTTAACCCCTGCAGAGCTCTTCAGTAGCTAATGATGAGAAAAAGGCACTTCCAGAACATGTCACCTCATCTCCGACCCTCTGGGGGTGCCTAGCACTGTTCCATGATTTAACAGGAGCACATGATCATTTCTGTTGAGGTGACTTTATTAGGTGGAATGAGACTGGGCCCTGTCCAAGGCTGGCAGAAAGTCTGGGATGAGGGTGACACAGTGACATGCACTCAGGTTTTTTGAATGGTAGGCCAAGTCTCTCCTACATTATCCAGATTAGTCTAAGTAATTTTATTTGTAGTGTCAAAACCTATTTGCAAATTCAACAATATCCTTTACATATGGTCAAATACAAGCATATGTTCAAAACGGAAATCTAACCTAAATGGTGATTCTCAAGCTGCATAAAAGTTATTGCTTTAGTAAGCTTAAAGAAACTTTTAAAAACAAATATTAATCAGTCTTCTACTCTTAAGCAGTTGAATACGAAGCACTTTGAGCTGAATTACCTGGGTAGTGGTAAGGGGGCTCACAAAGAAGCACTGCTCCAACACCTTCTCGCACTTTAACCTCATAGCGTTCCTCAGGTGGAAAGGGATCCAGATCTAGTTTAAAAAAAGTGGGGGAAGGAAAACTGGTGTTTTCACTACAATAATTTTTTTTATTATTATTTTCAGCCCTATAGAGATTATTAAAGAAATACAACAATACATGGCAGATAGATACCTGTGGGTCCATAATACCAGTTTTGCTCATTTTAACTTTGTGATTATCAAGTGCAATGATTTTTTTACAGTATTTTAGTCATCATAACTGCAGATGCCAGAAAGAAATAAAAAAAAGGAGTGCAGATTGTATCCGTAGGAGTAGCCAGGTGAGCTACATTTGAAGAAGGAATCCCAGGAAGGGAAAGGAAAAGGATTTTAGGTTATTTTTCAACTGGTTTCTCCAAAATGCAAGTTTAATTCTTTACCGTAACTTAAAGTGGCTTCTTTAAAATGACCTGACAGTCCTCCCTGACAACTCCAGCAGCCAAGGACTGGTAAGCAGTTAGCTCAGACACACTTTTTGTGCCACAGGTTTGGGACAGAAGTCGCTCAGATCCCAGGAGAAACCTTAGCTGACCCTCTTTAAAGCAACTTCCATGCAGCAGGGTAAAGGGACTGTTCTAAAAGGATAAAGAAACAAGTCGTTCATGGAGCTACCTACCACTTCACAGACTGTGGGAGAACAGTGATGGTACTTGCAGTGATAAGACAACAGTTACATGAGTAACCTTCAACTAGGTCAATAATTGCACTTTGCTGCTTCTCTTCGGTCTCATTTTGTGTATCCAGTCTGAAATTAAACCTGAGGTAGGGAATGCCTCTTGCAAAGCTTCTCTATGTCACCAAACACAGGGAGATTGTAGAGATCCCGACTAAATTCCTGCTCTAAATGCTACTGTGGTGTAAACAGAACATCAGTAATAGCCAAGTGCACAGCCTCTGACCGCAATATTCCACCACAGAAACCACCTAAGCTGTCTTCAGTCAGATTACTTCAGTCCTCTTCAATGGCAGGCAGCTACGCAGTTCTACTAAATTCCCAAGGCTGGCTCTGAGACCTAACTAAAACTTAAGTTCAAGAACGGCCAGCCAGAAATAATACAGAAAAAACCCATGACAGAGCAACATACAAAAAGAGATTAAGTAGATCATTATTAAACAGATACTATTCGCTACTGTAAATTACAATGTATAGCTAGATAGATCCAGCAGACACTTTGCATTATCTAAAAATAATTAATTCTTTTACTTTTACTAAATAAGGATTCCTACAAGGCCAACCACAGCTGTCAAACCTGAATGACTACAAGTTTCTAGGAAGAGAATGTCATTATGCTTTGTCAAATGCATGAAAAAAACTCTAGGAGAGTTACATCAGTGTCCAGGAAAAGACACCTCTCCCAGCTTCTGAAATACTAATGTTTATTCTGCTCAAACAGACCAGAAGGTAATACAGATCCTTCCAGTGACTGACTGGATCTTGACTGGATCAATGGCTAAATGGTAGGCATTCTAAGGAATGGGCCTAATCTAATCATGGGCCATTCTAAGGACTTCTGATTATTATTTTATATAATTTTACCCTGCGCCTTAGCACAATGAATGTATTCAGTTCACCACAACTAGCTCCCAATTAGTTTGGAATATTATTCTTTGATAAAAAAGAAATTAGGTGTACCAGACTGATTTAGTAAGAATTTGCTATTTGACCAGAAAGTTTTGTAATCGAAGACAAGTAAGCTCTTCACACGGACTGGAATACCCCTATTCATGCAATATCTGCAGTAGTTTGAACATACTCCCATCCCAGCATGGACCTAACTACACAACTACTTTCTAGCTTCAAAATATTGACTCATCTCTCCTGAAAACATCTGTTTCCCTTGTTGCAGACTTTTTGGTCGTTGTTTTAACTACTTGCCACTATTATTCATTTTTGCCTTCATTGAAACAGATTAGTGCTTAAAATCTGTTACAAAAATACAAAAAATTTAAAAATTACAATCATTGGAATCTGCTGCTAATTTGATGCTGCTTTGCATATGGGCAGTTTGGTGAAAAGAAAACCTATCACTGCTTTTAAGTTATTTTAGCTATTTCCAGTTTACATTTTAAGTCTAGACATTTTGTTTATAATGTTCTTGAATAATCTTTGAAACTCTAAGACAGTCACCACAAATTTAAAGACATGGGATAGGACAAGCAATTTGTATATGTAAAACATTATGTTAGTACTGAAATAGAATGGTCTATGCCAGGTGCAGGGGAGTCATACAATTATTGAGCTGTAATTGTATACCTTCTTCCCACTTACGAAATGCTCTATACTCTGATTGGGTCTTGATGTCTTCTTTGTGTAAGCACTACTTGCTTGTTACTCAATAATTATAATAGGTTTGATTCCAGGAACTCTTAATTGGAAGGCATTTATTTTTAGCTAGAATGAAAGAATTAGCATAATCACTGCACTCCTATAAGCATACAGTTTATATCTAGTGAGTACGGAAATTTCTCTTCCTTTTTCTTGCAGCCTCTCTGCTACGAAAATGCTGTGTTTTACTATTCTGACACTGTTTCCCAGCAAATAGAACAATCTATCAGCTTCTGATTTTGCTCAGCACACTCCAAAAAACCCGTAAGTATTCCTGCCGGACAAAATTCCCTCCCTCAGGAGTGTGTAACAGCTAAAAAAGGTTTTAATAGATTTTAAAGCACTGTATCTAAAAAGAACCAGTTCTACTAAAGACAGTGTTTTCAGATGGATTAATTGACATGAAGTTTATGAAAGAATGTGTGGCTTTTGTTCCATAATTTCAGCAAATTTGACAGTAAGACAAAATAAAAGGTCTCACTCATGTATAGCTGGTCAAGATTTTTTTTAACTCTTCTAAACAGTTGTTACCATTTTTCAATCAGTTTACACACAAGAAAAAGGTCAGACCTTTTCTATATTAATTTTAGCAACTCTATATCAAATTTTTTAGAAACAGCAGTTGTGGAAGGAAAGGTTTTTTTACAGGTGACCACAAAAAGGAGAGGGGAGCAAACACAACAGTGTAAAGAAGAATAACAGTACGATTTTTTTAACAATTATTTATCAGCTCCCAGCTATCTTTTCACTTCTATTCCTTGCCTCTTTACCCTATTTTCATTTAAATAGTTAAGTATTACATATTAGGTTTCTGTTCAGTATAATTGTCCAGTACACTAACTATCAATGTCCTGCTCATGCAGTCTGTTAGCTGGTAGGCAGAAAACATGCCTCAGACTGTTTTGGTTCTACTTTTTTTCATCTATTATGGGTATTGGTTTCATTTTAAGTAGCTACAGTTATTCTCACAGCTTTTATCCTACTGATGGTTCAGGACTGGCACCACTGATGCCTGCTCAATTTTGGTGTAAATAAATATCCTGTAAACTGAATTTTGATGTCATCTCCATTCAAATGAAATAACAACCTGGCCTTCTATTCATTCTAGAAAATACATCAGGTAAAATACAGACTAAGACTAGATCAACTATTATGCAATCCATCAGCCTCTTAAGTTTTCTTGAGCTATGCGGTCCCACGGTGTTATAATCACTAGCAGAAAACAAAACTTTTCCCTTCATCTCTGATCTTATACAGTAAGGAGTGAATTCTGGTCATGGAGGCTGCTGAAAGACAAGAGGGGCACTAAGCATTTAATGTCAGGATTAAAGGGTGCATAGGGCTTTGTGAATGGTCACCAGATAAAAAATTCCCTTTTTTGGGATTCTTCTTTTGTCCTCTGATGAAAAAATATATCCAGGGAAAAAAGCATCGTAAGGCAAAATAAAATAAAAATCCCAAACTCTGTCTTCAGTCAGCAGAATTTTACGTTAATCTTCATGTAGCAGATCAGTCCTTCACAACGCATGTATTTGTTGACAGTGAAGGTCTGTGCATGCGCGTGCATTGACAAGACTAGTTCATGAATGTCTGAAGCTGACAGAAATGTCCCCCAGCAGGGTCTTCACGGTAGCCTAGGAGTCAGGGAGCACGCTTCCCTAGCCAGTGCCATGCCTTCCTCCTGCGGGCATCCCCGTCGCGCCTGCACAACAGCAGCGCCTCACCATCATATGCCCTCCCTTGCATTTTTCCTCTGTGACTATTTCCCCTCAGGTCCTACCACGATTTAAAAAGAGTCTGGACATTATTATCTCAAGATCTGGCTCCACGAGTCTCTTCAATTAATAATTTAACAATAACTCTCTGAGAAAGTTGTCATGTTGGCTGAATGCCGAAGAACGTAAAATGCTTACAAAACTTATTTTGTGTTGATCTCTGCAGACTAAGGCACGTAAAATACCATTTTTACAGAGTAATAGAGCTATAGCACGTGTTAGCTAAGACACTGCAGTAAAACATTGGGCATTTCAAGTTAACCATAACGTTTTTACGTTTTGACGTAAACATTGGCTTACATCCGAAACTCAGAGTGGCTTCACTGCTTCTGACAGTTCCAAAGATATTCGACACTACGCAGACATATTTTCCAGCATCCCTTGATTTCTCTGGATTATTGATAACAAGTCTGCCTCCCACCATACTGTAGCGATCCTTGGTTAAATCAATATCCCAGTTGTTGAGTTTCCACCTATTGAAAAAGAAAAGCCAGACATAAAGTTTGGTCCAGAAAAACAAACCCAGTAAGAAATATGATTTGAAAAATAACTTATAATTTGTGATAAAGTATACAGGAATTTATTAATATACTTCTATATACGTTTTAAGTTTTTCTTCAGCACAAGCAACAGATCTGATGAACTTCATAGGTCTTTTAAACGTAACAGTCTCAGCCTGCTTCAGCCTTGTGAAGAGGTGATGTAGGTTAAAACGTGATTGCTGGCTGTACAGCACAGAATACTTGAGCCAGCTCTGAGCGAGCTAGCTAGTGATCAAGCACAAACATACCCTCAAATAGTTCTCTAAGGCCAAATTGTCTAAGAAAATACTCCCTCCGCACCTTTAAAGTACGGACTAATGAAATTTTTAAGAGCTTTCTGCAAACTTGCTGTAGGGGATGAAAATATTTCATAAAGCCTAATGTGCCAGTGAAGTCTGTGCAAAAACAGTGGCATGCCTGACTTAAGACCTACATGCTACATGAAAAACGTATCTGGACTTTCCCACCTTAATTACTGTAAAACTCCCCAGCCAGTTCATTGAGTCAATGTAGCTTTCACTTCAGGGACTACAAGAGGAACTTGGTGAACCAGGTCTGGCCTTTACCGAATTCTACTTATTTCAACAAAGTTACAACACACGGAGTGGGAACCAGTCTTCTCGATTTATATTTTTTTATATATTACTGTGTCCACAAGGGGGAGCCCATAACCTTCTTTGGAAGGAACTGCATGTTTCCTGATCACAAATAGGGAAAACGCAACTTAAATACATTTAAAGAATATAAAATTCTTCCAGTGTAAATTGGCTTTTGTCACAAGTTAAAGACAGGTGGTAGTATTTGAAAATGAGAGCGCATACCCCATGTGTTACATCCTTAATTAAATGTTCTACTGAAATACACAGAATACTCATTTGGAAGCTGAACTTGCACTTGTCATAGAAAGAAACAATAATAGTAGTGGTATTAACAAAAAATAAAATAAAAATAAATAAATTAAAATTAAAAATAAATAAAGAAATATACCAGTACTGGCATAACAACACAATTATTGTGAAAGAGGTTATGCATGAATCTCTACTAAACTAGTTGAAACATTTTCCCAGAAGAAAGTTTTTCATGTCTTCAGTTGCATAGCTGACACATTCACAAGCGTCTCTCTACAATATGGCGGATGCAAAAAGCAAAACAGGATGTAGAACAGTGGTCACAAGTGGTGTTACCCAGGGCTCAGTATTGGGGCCAGTTCTGTTTAATATTTTTATCAATGACCTGGACAAGGGGATCGAGTGCACCCTCAGTAAGTTTGCAGATGACACCAAGTTGGGTGGGAGTGTTGATCTGCTTGAGGGTAGGGTGGCTCTACAGAGGGATCTGGACAGGCTGGATCCATGGGCCGAGGCCAATGGTGTGAGGTTCAACAAGGCCAAGTGCCGGGTCCTGCACTTGGGTCACAACAACCCCAGGCAGCGCTACAGGCTTGGGGAAGAGTGGCTGGAAAGCTGCACAGCAGAAAAGGACCTCAGAGTGTTGGCAGACAGTTGGCTGAATATGAGCCAGCAGTGTGCCCAGGTGGCCACAGTGGCCAACAGCATCCTGGCCTGTATCAGGAACAGTGTGGCCAGCAGGACTAGGGAAGTGAATGTGCCCCTGTACTCGGCACTGGTGAGGCCCCATCTCGAATACTGTATTTGGTTTTGGGCCCCTCAGAAGAAAGACACTGAGGTGCTGGAGCGTGTCCAGAGAAGGGCAATGAAGCTGGTGAGGGGTCTGGAGCACAAGTCTTATGAGGAGCGGCTGAGGGAACTGGGTTTGTTCAGCCTGGAGAAAAGGAGGCTGAGAGGATACCTTATCGCTACCTGAAAGGAGGTTGTAGCGAGGTGGGGGTCGGTGTCTTCTCCCAAGTAACAAGTGATAGGACAAGAGGGAACAGCCTCAAGTTGCGCCAGGGAGGTTTAGATTGGTTATTAGGAAAAAAAAATTCACCAAAAGGCTTATCAAGCACCAGAACAGGCTTCCCAGGGAACTGATGGAATCACCATCCCTGGATGTATTTAAAAGAGGGGTAGACGTGGTGCTGAGGGACATGGTTTAGTGGTGGTTTTGGCAGTTAGGTTTATGGTTGGACTCGATGATCTTAAAGGTCCCTTCCAACCTGTATGATTCTATGATTCTACGATTCTATATTCAGGTTCAACAGCCAGTCCTTCTTTCAGAGTAAAGGAAGATAAAAAAGCTGTTCTGAATCAAAAAGAACAAAGACTTGAACCTCAGTCATCCTTAGCCTAAGCTAGAAAAATAGCCTCTTAATTATTTAAAGGTCATTACTTCTTTGTTTTGCATCTGTATCAGTATTCCTTTCGAAAGCTGAAAACATTTAACATTACAGGAATGTACTACTTTCAACACTTGTCTAGACGTTTTTGCAAATTGAAACAAGGCTGATTTTTACGCAAAAATTGCAGATCTCCCCATTTTTATCCTGCCTTGAAGACTTTCAATAGACCTGTTAAGACCATCAATCATTTAATACCACAACTTGAAACAATCACTGAATAAAATATATAAGATCTGAAAACAAAACCAGGAGAATTACTTGTAAGTAGGAAAAGGAATTGCTCGAGCCCTGCAGTTCATTGAAACTTGTCCATCTGAAGATTCTTCTGGGTAGATGGTATCAATGGGTTGCTCCTCAAAAACGGGTCCATAACCTTTGTTTCCTTCCTCTGAAAAACAGTTTGAAATTAATCATTTTTTGATTAGTAGGCAAACTGAACATGAATTTACATCACACCTTCCACAGTCAAAATGCGAAGGCTAAATAGTGAGCTCTGTAAAATCAAGTTTTATATGCATCAACAAAACCAGAGCAGTACAGATAATAGAAGGCTGGCCTTCGTTCACTGACTCCTGCTTCATTCATGCCCTCTGAGAACAAAAGTAATTTAAACTACGCTCCTGTAAAACTACCTCTTCTGTCTTCTCCGCTGACATTGTCAATTATTTGATGGAGGTAATAATGAATTGAGGATACGTCCTTTAGAAATGCAGTGAGACCAACTTATTTCACAGAGGCCAAGAAATTCTCATCAAACAGGTCCACATGCAAAACAACCATCAAAATATTAAGTGTTTCTTATCTTATAACCTAATCAGCTCCAATTGTTTCGTACATTTGGAAAGAATCTTTATTGTATGAGACAAAGAAAAACTAATGTTGGAGATCACAGCTGAGAAATACAGTGTTTCCAGGGCATATTTCTGTCCTTCCTTTCATGCCTAGGTATATGTAATATGTTAACTCTGTCTCCTCCCAAGTAAAATTTTAAAAAAGCCACACATCGAAAATGTGAAAGGTTTGTAAAGTCAAGCACTTAAAGGTGAATAAATGCCAAACAGGTTTGACAACGAATTTTTTTTCTAAATCTTTATCCTCCATTTCTGATGCTGTTGTACAGGTTACAGGGTCTGCCCACCCTAGCTGCTTTCCCTTCTCCTTTATCTCCTCTGTGTGTACAAGACTGCTCTTTGGGGTCTGTCAAAGCAAGAATAGCAAAGGTGGAATAGAAAGAATAGCAAAGGTGGAATGCGATGGGAAAATTCTCCTCAGTAAACCCAGGATCCAGCTGCTTTTTTTCTGTGAAGACAGCAAATATGCATTCTAGCTATAGAATGGCACTGTGAGAAGATGAGGCATGCTCCGTATAGATAAAATTTTTAGACAACACAGCTCAACAGAGGTCTCTATTGAGACTGAGCTGACAGTGTAAACAACTGTAAGCAAACTCATGGGAAAAGCAAAGTAGTACATGATTGCTACCAGGTTCACTTTCCCTTCAAGTTCAGAGCCTTGCTCCAAGTCCTACAGATGCCAGAGATCTGGAAAATGACTGCAGGAATCTTGTAATAAAAGGGAAACAAATACAGTTTTCCTAATATGATCTTTACAGATGGCTGAATCTTTTTAGCTTAAAAATTTCCGAAAGCAATGGTTAAGCATGGAAAAATCCTATTTTTCAACAGTATCTGTGCTGCCTATAAAAAATCTGCTACATGTCTTGCAATGCTACATTTAAAAAATCTTCACAAATCAAGAGATAAACTGTCAATGTAACAGGTGAATGGGCTTAAATCAAATTATGATTTTGTACTCATCCCCTTAAAATTCTTGCCTTTGGTTATAAAACATTTTAGACTAAATTAGGCAGATCTTATAAAACCTAGAAGTGAAGAAAGAATCTATCTATATAACTAAAGAATGTAAATCATGACAATGTTAAAATATCATGTATACATAAATATATACAGATATACTCCCGCAGACATCTTTTTTATTGTTCATATTCATAAATAGACACTGGATTACAGTCTTAGCAGAAAAGTGCTTACAGATAAAAAGCAAGTTCCCTTTCCAATTCAAGTCTGGGGGAAATATCACTGTTTCCTTTGGGGACAGGAGCAGGCCCAGAAGGCAGTGTTATGCTGTGACATGTGCGGTCAGGCAACTTCATGTTTTTAAAAATTAATTCGTGTAATGAGAAGTCTTTCAAAGAAGCAAAGAAGTGCAATTAGAAAGGCAGAGCTTTTGCAAAATCGTCTCCTTTCTTTGATATTTTAAAGCACACCACTATGTAAAAACCTACATATTACTAGATCAAAAGAAGAAGTAATTTCAGACTGAAAAGGCAAGAGTCACGTATTTGCTCAGAGCCTGGAATGACTAAGCCACAAACCTGATGGCACTTTCTGTACAGTTCTGAACTATGAATACAGAAGCACAACAGCCTCTAGCAGCAGATAGCCATATCATATGCAGCTGACTCTTCCCACCTTAAGACTCAAATGATATTACAGACCACTTACGCATTTCATGGCATGCTTTTTTAATGCTGCCAGCACTATTAATTATACTTAGTGAATGTCTGTTTCTCACATCTATCAAATATGCTTTATAATGGCACTTCTGCTGCAATCTATTATGAATCTGGTTTCAGATCTCTGAGCAGAAGAAGATGCACAGACTGCATGTCAGGTGTGGCAACCAATAAATCTTTCATTCTCAGTAGTAAGCTGAGTGTGAACCATTGATATGTAAACAGCATGAGGGAGAAAAGGGAAGAGAAGAGCTTTCTTTGTGAAAAGATCAGCAAGAAAGGTTCACACTTTAAGTGAAGTACCATGCCTGTGTGACTAAGTTTGGAGAATGAGAAGGGCAGACTAAGAGAGCAGATAAGGAAAAAGATCAGTTGATTGAAGTTGTACCTACAAAAAAAGGTAGAAGTAAAAGTAAGGAAAGGAAGAAGGAAATGGATGCTTTAGATAAACTGTGGATGAGAAGAAAAGCACATTTCATCTGTTCTGGTCCTGCTTTAGTCATCATCTCTATGCCTGTGAAGATCATGAAACAGATCCTCCTGGAAGCTATGCTAAGACACTTGGAGGACAGGGAAGGGATTCAAGACAGCCAGCATGGCTTCACCAAGGGCAAGACCTGCCTGACCAAACTAGTGGCCTTCTATGATGGAACGACTATGTCAGTGGACAAGGGAAGAGCTATGGATGTCATCTATCTGGACTTCTGTAGGACCTTTGACACTGTCCCACACAACATCCTTCTCTCTACATTGGACATGATGGATGGACTGTTTGGTGGATGAGGAATTGCTTGGATGGTTGCATCCAGAGGGTAGTGGTCAAGGGCTCGATGTCCAGATGGAGACTGGTGACACGTGGTGTGCCTCAGGGGTCCATATTAGGAGTAGTACTGTCTAATCTCTTCAACAATGATGTAGACAGTGGAATGGAGTGCACCCTCAGCAAGTTTGCGGACAACACCAAGCTGAGCAGTGCAGTTGACACACCTGAGGGATGGGAGGAAGGGGAGGGAGGGACCTGGACAGGCTTGAGAAGTGACCCCGTGTGAACCTCATGAGGTTCAACAAGGCCACGCACAGGGACCTACACCTGGGCCAGGGCAGCCCCCAGTATCAATACGGGCTGGGGGATGAAGGGATTGAGAACAGCCCTGCCAAGGAGGACCTGAGCATACTGCTGGATGAAAAGCTGGATGTGAGCCGACAATATGCGCTCACAGACCAGAAAGACAACAGCATCTTGGGCTGTATCAAAAGAAGGGTGGCCAGTAGGTTGAGGGAGGTGATTCTGCCCCTCTACTCTTCTCTTGTGAGACCCCACCCGGAATACTGCATCCAGCTCTGGGTTTCTCAGCACAGGAAAGACATGGACCCGTTGGAGTGGATCCACAGGAGGGCCACAAAAATGATCAGAGGGGGTGGAGTACCTGTCTTACAAGGACAGGCTGAGAGAGTTGGGGTTGTTCAGCCTGGAGAAGGCTCCAGGGTAGACATTACTGCAGCCTTTCAGTACTTAAAGGGGGCCTACACAAAAGATGAGGACAGACTTTTTAGCAGTGCCTGTTGCAATAGGATAAGAGGTAATGGTTTTAAGCTAAAAGAGGATAGATTTAGACTAGATAAAGGAAGATATTTTTTATGATGAGGGTGGTGAAACACTGGCAGAGGCTTCCCAGAGAGGTGGTAGATGCCCCATCCCTGGAAATATTCAAGGTCAGGTTGGGTGGGGCTCTGAGCAACCTACTCTAGTTGAAGATGTCCCTGCTCGTTGCAGGGGGGGTGGACTAGGTGACCTTTAAGGTCCCTTCCAACCCAAACTATTCTATGATTCCATGCTTCTGTGAGGATGGACTTCATGACCTCTCAAACACCCTTACTGACCTATTTTCTGGGTACTTTTCTTGTGATTTGTATTTATAATCGGAGCAAAAGCTATCATCTAATTCTGATTATTTGAATCATTCTTCAGTGAGTTCTACAAATGAGATCCAGACTTTTTAACAGTGCTAAAATGTATTAGGAAGTCTTCGCAGAGGTCAAAAAACCCTCTACACAGCTGATGAGATCATGGATACTGTATAAGAACCAGTGCTGCTGGAAGGTGGCTCTGTCACCCCTTCTTCAAGCGATACTCTCCAGCTGGGCAGTGTCATTCTCCCTCTAGGCATTTCATGCCTGTCTGACTTCTTAGGCAGATGCTGAAGCTAAAGAGAGTGGAAATCTATTCACTTCCAGCTTTCTGGGTTAGCCTTCTGCCAGTTTAGTGAGGTGAATTTGTTCACTGATGAAGACCTGTGCCATTGCAAAGGGTGGAATACGAGCAGGGGTCTAGTCTTCCACCTTTTGAGTGGAAAAAAAGTTGTCTAATTAACTGAACCATCTCAAAGAACCACTGCCTAAGTAAAATAGATATATCTGAAAGCCTTATCACTACTTTCAGATGAGCTACAAAATTATATTAGTACATCTTTATGTCCCTGCACAAGCCTGTGAGAGATCATAATATAAAATATCCACCACGTTCAGAGAAAAGATACCAACGGGATGTCTGAAATTAACAATCAGAAACAACCTGAAGCAGTCATTTTCAAGTCATCTCAAGAAATATCATCAGAAGAGGGGGAAAAAAGGCACAATAAAAAGTCTTATTCAGCGCACTCCATATATATCTAATTCAAGAAATATCCAACTTTTCCATAGAAATCGATTTTTAAAAGATAAACTAGCTTTCAAATGACTTAATTTTGCACGGTAAATACTACTGTAAGAACGTAGAGACAAACAGGTTTCCCAGGCCATATATCCTCCTGTTGTATTACTTAGGTCATAAAAAGAAACAAATCAGTCGCCCATCATCCTTGTATCAATCCTGCATGGATCTCCCTTCACCTCACATCTTTCCACATCACCACCATTTGCCCACTCAAATGGTCTTGCAGCCTCTACGCATCCTGCTCCTTGTTCTCCCTCTCATGCCCTTCTCCTCTTTGATAAGGAAATTATGCTTACCTGTAAATATAAAGGTAACACAAAACTTTCCAGTATAGCCACCATATATGCAAGGTACAAATTTGGCACAAATTTAACAGCATAGCGGACAAATCCTGACTTGACTTTTGAAAGATAAATAACTTGAGCAAAGCTGCTCTGGATGTAAGTCACCACAACATTGGTAGGAAGAAGAGAAGGGACTGATTCATCAAAACCAAATGCAGTTATTGTACATTAAAAATACCCTAAATTAGCCATGTAACCTTCCAGCTTAGCTTACAGGTTGCAATTTAAAAACACATTTAGGGAAATGATTCATTTCAGTTCATGATACTGGAGGGTCTCCTTACCTGTCCTTCATACAGGCTTGCTGCAGAGAGAAAGAAGGTTAAGTAGGGGTGGGGAGAGGAGGGTCAGGAGACTGAGACATGGAGAAGATATGTGGTACGAGCATCCCAGGGATGAAGCTTGGGATGCTGTGAAAAAGGGAGGATGCAGGTGTTAGGTCTATGGCTATTTTGTGGGAATAGCAAAGTGATCTTGGGCTGCCTTGGCATTATCGTGATAAAAAGAAATAGATATATCTATGGAAAGGAGATGACATAACTAGAAAACTGCTTGAGATACAACTGGGGAGGGAACCAGAGGAACTGAAACAGAGAAAAAGGAAACTTCATGTGGTATAAATGAGATGCCAGGACAATACTGTCCAGTGTAGACATCATCATACAGATACAAATTTTTGGCAGAAATGTGGACTGTCTGATGGGAAAAGTCGAGCAAATTCTCACCATCTAGGGAAGGGTGAGCAGGGCTCACCTGCACACAAACATACATGTACAGCCCTCAGCTGATTCTCTCTTCCTGACTTCTTTCCCACCTGGTCCTGTTAAACAACGTTTGAAAACCCCTGTTCTGAACAAATACGCTGTGTTTTAATATCTGGCTGATTGTATTACTTGTTCAGAAAATTCCTTATCAGTTGCATTTTCTCCATTTGCCATTACCCCCTTTGTGACATCACTTTTTTGTCAAATTGCTAATTATCTAGAATTTTCATGTCCAGGTCCCAGCTTGTCCAAGACCTGCGGCCAGACATACGTACTCCTAATATTCAGGGCAACATGCCTTCAATTTTTTCACTTTTAATTTTCCCAAATACATTAATTCTAATCTTTTTAAATACAGCAAATGACCTGCTGGGTTTTTTTTTTAATTGTGAAAATCACTAAAATAGGGGGACTTATTAGCTGATATTTCTCCCTACCTGACCTTGGTAGATCCTACCAGATCTACCATATCGAATCATGTCAAGAGGTGTTTTTTTGACTGATTCTAAAAGCCCTCCAATAAGTAAGACTTCGTAATTTATTTTAGCAAATCTATTCCAATGTCTAACAATGCTTACAATTAGAAGATTTTTCTTTTTAACATCTAAATGTTAATATCTAAATATCTTCAACTTTTAGACCTTTTTAATGAACTTTATAATTTTACTAAAAGTTGTCATATTAGATCTGAGTTTCATCTTCTGATATTTCACCAGCCTCTTTGGTCCTTCCTCTTATTAGTAAAAAATAATGAAGAAAAAATTGCACCAAGTGTATTTGCATGCAACCACTCATATTGCTCTTCATGTGCAGTGGAAGCCTTTAAACAGAAATATATTATTTACATTCTACGTACTATTAAGCAACTATGCCAACTTGTTACTACCATAGACAATATAAAATATTGAACTCAAAACATCAATTTCAGTGGGTTGGAGTGCTGAGAAAAAAATCCTCTGTCAAAAGATGGCAGGCTTAGCTTGCTTGTTTTAACACCAGTCATCCAAATCACTTTCAGACAAGCCAATTTATTTTATTATGAGCTAATTCAGTCCTTACATGCATCTAATTAATTTTGAAAATCAATTTTACTCATAAATTAAGGATAATGTCATGAAGTAAAGCTACTTATAATTATGGGAATGGCTGTATGTGAGCAAAAACAGAAAGGGAAGTTAAAAATATGTAGTTTATTAAAGAGAATTGTCAAGTTTTTTAGTTCATAGGAGAAAACAGCAGCTCTTGGGCTTTTTTCTTTTTTTGAATACAGAAAATTATATAAAACCTAATTGTTTACTTTTGTCTTATTCCTAGCCACAGATTGCACATATTGCATCTGTTTTTAGGGATTGTTTTATGTGTGCCAAATCATCACAAAATGTCCTTAAAGGCTTTTCTTATAGATAATCTGGGTTTGCAGCACTCCAGTATCTCAAACTTTAATGAGATGACACAGAGAAGATAAAGTTCAATAAATGAAGTTACGATGAGAATAGTAACTCTTTCCTTCTTTCTTTCTACTATGTTTACTTTCTGCTTTACTGTAATAAGTTCAAAGTAAGGCTCTTGACGTTAAGTGTAGGCTTTATCTCACGTAATTTTAAAACTTAGGGATTTTGCCCAAACTAGTCATACGGGCTTTCTTTAGAGGGGTCAGACAAGCGTTTCCAGCGAGTAACTCGGATATCCCATTCTCTCTTCATCAACCACAGAGAAACCTGAAACCTCTATCACGTACCCAACCTTTAGAGGGTTAAAGTAAAGGACGATGCATCTTCTCATGAGAGAGTGGATTTACCTGACTGTATCTGTGCAACAGGACCTGCAGTCTCTCAGCCGAGCCCACTAGCCAAAGCCTGCTCCTGGCACTGAACCCAGAAACCAAGCCTTCTCCTGGAGCTGAACCTCCCGAGGTAGCTGTAGCATCATCACTAGCAACAGCAGGAAAGCTAACAACAATTTATCTCCCATTTCTTCAAGCGTTAAGATTCAGGAGAGAGGGTACAATGATGGCACAGCCCACTCCTACTCCCAGATGACAGAGCTATTATTATACACCCAGTTTTACTTGTTTTGCAGCAGTATCTAGAAACCTCTGTGGAAGGTCAGGGAGTACATGGTCAGGCAGTACTTAATAAAACAGTCTTTGCCCTAAATAAGTTATTGTTCCACTCCAGTGCAGCACTAGAAGTGCAGCTGCACTTTCTGCTTCTTACTGGTTCTGCAGGGATCAGACACCCAAAGAACATGGAGAACGTCAGGCACGAAGAGCTACTACTGTTCTTACACCCTGAGATGTCCAAAGACAGCAATGTATCTGTTTCTTCTTAGCCAAATCTAAACATCCTCCAGTGGATGTCATAGAAATACACATTTTTTGTCCATGAACCTGATGCAGAAATGTATTAAAACAGTGATTTTATCGATACATATAGGAACATAATTTCCACCATACCAGATAACTCATCAGTTCCTTTTCCAAACCTCCCAAACATGTTTTTTGATGCAATACCTCTACAGATCATTTACTGCCAGCGCAGATGCCACATTTGGATCTACAAATAATAAATCTCCAAGTGTAGGAGATGTTTAATCCAAGTTTAATCTATGAAGTTCCTGGGGTTAAAACTACTGTCTCTTTGGATGTCTGCTTTCATGGGACTGTAAAGTCTGGAGAGCTTTCCTAAATCCATTTATGAAGCAGAATTTAGTTTTTGGATTAAATATGACATTAGATATTATAAATATGAAGCTGAAGACAGCTCACGAGTTCAGCAATTTTCTATTTTCTAATAGAGCCAAAAAAATGGTAACCCCAGCAGGTGGCACATCGTGCCTGAAGTAAGGCATCTTACTCATTGTACTACTTTGTTTAACAGAGTCAGACTCATCACCACCACCAGTTTTTAATGACTCTTTCTAGGTTCAGTCATGATCTTCTCTCTTTTTTTTTTTTTTTTTATCAAATCTGCACTCAGATAGCTTCAGAGAGTTAAGAATTTGCTGGATTGGCAATGACAAGGTGAGAATTGGCCACTGAGAATTGGCTGCTGGTGCATTGTTTTCCAAGACATCAGGTTGAAGGAGCAAGTTGCAGCACAGCAAACCCCGTGCAGTTCCTCTTGTTGTAGTAAAATTGATATTAACTAGAAAAATGAAATGTAAAGTGTAATTGAAGCAACTAAGGAAACCTGCTGCTGCTAGAGTTCTCTATACATCCCCAACCCTATTTAATTATTTACTTAATACTAAAATAGAGGAATAGTAACTGGACATGATTTATCTGCGCTTCAATTAAGGAACTATCCACTAGTTAATGTAGCTTTGCTGATCAGTAGGATATTCCTGTCAAGAGAGTGATGAACTGTAGGCCTGGTCACCAAACCAAGAAAACCTCCTGGAACTGCCAAGATTAGATGAGAAGTACATAAAAGGTAATTTCAGCAGGGGGAGATCGCAACCACTGACTCATTGACCATCTACCCAAATGATATAACATACTCAAAAGAGAACAATGGAAGAAGATGACAGAATTTGCATACTAATTTGCATGGGAAGTGAAGAAATCTTGACCAGTCATTAAAGAGAATAACAATGAATATGTACTAATTCTCTGAATATGTAATAATCAACGTATAAATGTCAAGATTTTTCAAATTGAGTTGCGCTCACGTTTTGGGACGAGCACCCCATTTCTGCGCATTAATGGAATAAAATTGGAAATACCTCTACTCTGTGTGTTATTGGCTTGCACACCGGGTGAAGAACCGAGATTTGGGACAACACTCTGACTTCTGTTGCTACTTTCAGCACTGGGAATCATGAGGCTCATATATGTCACACAGGCAGAGAACACACACTAAGAAGGAAAGAGCTGATGACCTTAATCAGGACTTCTGTACCACATGGCAGACAATTTGGAAAAGGGAAAAAAGACCACTAGCTTTACTGGTAGATACAGCTCCTCATAATTACACATTACTTCACAGTTACCATTTAACAACCACCCTAATTCAAATACATTTATTTTCTTCTGCTCATGGACAGTTGGCATAAATACACGGGGAGTTACTTTATACCTGGATCTGAGATGTATTTTGTAGGGACCCTGAAATGGATGGATCATTCCTTCAATTTATTTATTTAACTTACTTGTACAGACTGCTACCTGTATTTTCAATGTACTCATTGTCACATTTTGCATAATCAATTCTCTATCTAACCTGAATACAGAGAAGCAGAATAAAACAGAAAATACCATACAGAATAGAATATTGTAATTTTTCTGTTAGTCTTTTATAACAATGTCTCTCAAAGACAGGTCACTAAACCATGTTAGGACACTTGTGCATAATTCTGCCCTCATATGGCTAGTGTGAGAATAAGCAAAAATGTTATAAATCTCACTTTCTAATTTGATATACTGATTTCAAGCACGGCTTCATTTTCTACATTCATTACAAGTATACCTTTTCATGTTGCCTTATAGGGTAGTTATAATCTATTTTTCATGCAGGAGCTGTGAAATATTTTTCACTTGGGAATGAAAATAATATCTTAACTTATTCCTTATTTACAAAGTTATTAAACCTTTATGAATTTTTTTTAAAGTTATATACTTCAAGTGATTCATCAGAAATGGTGGATATATAGTTACGTGGGAATTGATTGGGAAAGCAGATTTAATGGGAAGTCAAATGTAAGATCAAGTCACTTCATTCAAATGATTCACATACTGTGATTCACGAGCAAGAGATTTTTAATGGATGTCTATTTGTATATTAGCTGTATTTATTCTAAAGTGTCCTTAATCTCACTAAATCCTTAAATTAAACACAAAAAACCAAAGAAAAGTAATTGACTCTTAATAAGGGAAACAGCTGATTAAAGAAAATGGAGCAAGCTTTCCCTTAACCAATACTTAGGGCGCTCAAGCTTCTGTAAGGGCTCCCAGATCCAGCATCACTGAAAAGTTGCTTTACTCGGAGGAACAACTTGCATGTGTCAAACAGAAAAATATTAGTGCGTAAGGTACCATATGTAAAAGTAACTATCAGAGGAAATTATGATGGATATTACTGAAATACAGTGAAGGGCTGGCAGTAAAACATGCAGGACTATATATGCCTACAAATCCATGTGTTCAGAAGCTACAGAGGATGTACCCTAAGGCCCTAATCCTGAAAACACATTCAATTCCATAGTAAAAAAAACCCAGGCTCCAAGACTAGAAGACCAAACCTCCATATATGAGAAGGGAGTGCTTAAACATAAAGGGAGAAAGATCTGAATGCTCTTCACGGCCTACAGATTGCATACATTAACAAATTACCATTTTGCTTTAAAAAAAGGCAAAACAGTATGACTTTTCCTTTCAGAATGTCTGTGCATAAACCAATTAATTTTGAACATAATTGTAAGAAGGTTAGCAGTAGTGCTTTGATGGAAAAGCACCTAACAATTCCACTATAATGAAAATTTATTTTGAATTGAAGACGGTAAGTTTTACTAACAGATGGCTACAAGAGCTTCTTCTGGAAATATTAAGATCTTTAACTTCAACTTTCAGGTGGGTAAAATGGTAATATTGTTCACTTAAAGCAAATAATATTGAGACAGCATTGATTTAAGTTCATTAAAGGCCTCTCATATTCTTTCAGGAACTCAATGCATCACAAAATCTAAGCACATAACTTGAGCCAAATCAACCAGCTTACTTATGAACACGATGGTTCAGCACATGTTCAAGTCCTCTGCTGGATAAGAAGCAACTGGATTCTAAAACCACCACAAATAGAGATGTGAATATCAATAGCAAATTACAGTGAAAATTTTCCAAAGGTCAATGTCAGAAAGATGCTAAAACACATGGAAAACCTTAAGATCCTGTCACTCTCACCGTGAACTGATATAATTTTATTTTAATTACCATCCTAATGTTTCTAATGACCCTTCTCTTTCTCTTTCTCGTCCTGCTTCCAGTACACCTCTCTATTTCCCTGGCATTTAACATTGCCAAAGGTGGCTGCTCAAGACAGTCATTTGGTATCACTCTCATCGGTATTGATCTAATGGACTTTGTTTTATCCTGTTACATATTTTCACATGAGAGAGGGACAAAGTTCTGTTGACGCAGCGCATGGCTAGATTAACCTTGAGTGCTAATGGACACTGAACAGAAGAGCCTTGGACTCGTTCATTATCTTCACTAGCATTAAGTCATCAAGCTCTGCATCAGCAAGCCTAGAAACCACTTGATATTTAGAAGTGGATCTCGTACTGTTTTCAATATGTCACAGAAATGAGGACACCTACTAGTAGCTAAGAAGCTCATGCTCAGAAACAAGATGATCTGGGAATGAGTAAAAATATCTCTACCAGGCTCACAGGAAGGAAAACAAGGCACTTCCAGGTTTCTGAGCATTATGATCACAAAACACATTTTGATTATTTATTTGCAAATGTCAGGCACTCTGCAGTAGCATGAAATGGTCTTCTAGGGACATGGCAGACAAGGTAAACAGATATTAAGTATATTCACCCACTTTGTACTTTAGAAGAAAATTTCTCTTTAGCAATTGTGAATAATGCTGTATGTTGTGGTAAAAAGCTTTAAATAATGTAGATTCTGACCCTCAGTTTGTAACATGTATTTTTGAACATACTGTTCCAGAGAAAATCCAAGCTATTTATAATTTAAGGGTTGAGGGTTAGCTGTTTTTTTGACTTCTCTCATAATCAAGTGGGAAAAGTTGCTCTTGGCATTCACGGGAAGCTTGTGTGCTGAAGCTGAAATGTGTTCATGTCTACAAAACACATGACGTAGCATTTTGTGGTCTATAAAGAAGATTCCGGTATCCTGATGGAGAATAGGTACCAGTGTAAGCCAGCAAGACACTAAAGAGACATCAGTTTCCGAGAACCAGTCAGCACTCAAGCAGAAAAAGTAACCACTCAAACAGTCCCACTCCCTATTATATGGAAGGGTTAGTTTGTCTTTGGGAAGGCTGCCTCTACTTTTCTGGACAAAAAGAGCAGGAGAATTACTCCTATCTCACATGTGCCAGTGAAGTCCTTGAAGAGCCGCATTGTTAATGACGCAGTTTCGCCTTTACGGCAAGTTTCAAGTATGAAAAGCTCCAACCCTTGGCAGAGCAAGTTTCTCCACTTATGCCTAAGAATGGTAGGCTACAGTTTGCCTGTCTTCTCAGACTGCCAAGAGGAATGCCAGCCAACACCACGTATAGTACTTTTAAACATATTCACATTTGCCTATCAGATATTTAAATTATTTAGGTGATTTTTCATTAAGAACAAAAATGTTACTTCAAAACTGACTTAAGAGCCGAACACGTTGATCTCGTGGGAAAGCCAGTGCTCAGCAAATTAGGGCTGAACGCAGAATGCAGTAGCTACCCTGCGCAATCTCCCCACGCAATACCGTCAATGTACTCAGAAATTCAGCATGCTGTCTGATCGCATCCGCATGTACATCGAAATAACTGCCCTGCGCTGAGAGGCACTCTCTCTTACTGACTTCCTCGCTTTACCAGCTTTCACTAAAGCTTGGTGTCCTAGTCATTTTTGAAAATAAGGCATTAGGTTCCCTAAAAAGCAGAAGTGCTTTTGACTTTTTTAGTCCTGGACTATTAGTTCATTTTACACAATCCAAAATAATCATTAGAGTGACAAGCTGCCTTTTGAGGCCTGATCTAGGCCAAACTCAGGTACTGCCTGGCTCTGCACTGTGGTAAAAAGTAGAACAGTTTGATTAGAAATAAAATATTGGAGGAACGCAGTACCATATTTTTGCTATTGATTCCTCTTATAGCCAAATGTAATCAAGTATTCATTAAGCGTAATAAAATATAGGGCCTTTGCAGCTTTTAATTAGTGTTTTGGAGGAAGAAACAAAACAAGCCTGTTGCTGAAAACGACTTAATTCTTTTGGTGCAAGGTTACTATCCCAAGTGAAGATACACTTTGGTTCATTGATTTATATGGGATGTACTAGATGAAAGAAAAATTGAAAATTCAGACTTAGGAATAAGTTATAAATTTAATGGGGAGTAAAAGGTAACTTAGAAGCATGCTGGAGAGAACCCAGATGTCAGTGAAGAGAGTCAAATATTACCAGTAACAGGCATGAAATAACTTTCTTGGCAGTGGACTGACAATCATCCCTGTGTTCCCTGAGGAGTGATTTGCTGCTCTCACTTGCCTTTCACCGCTCAAAGTGCACTCTGTAAAGCAACCTTTATTATAACTGTCTGTTCTATCAGTAAGTGAAAGACCAAATTACTTATAGCTTTTTCATCAATTTATACTCACAAGACTACACTTCAAGCACTAATTTACCTGGAAAATAAATATTGCTCCTGTCCTATTGAAGAAGTCTAAATTTCCAATGCACCGATTCGTGTAATGTTTGCTTCCCTGCAGTCAAGTAAGTGCACATTCCCCACTGATGGGAAATGGCCAACCACTGCAACAGTTCTCAGCTTCTGCCTTCGATTACCACAAAACAGAACTGGCTAAAAGTCAGCAATTTTATTCCAAGGCAAACTCCAAGTTTATAAAAAATATGTATTTCAGTCTGGGAAAATTTCTTTTTAAATATGCTGGAGCAGGAAAAAGATCAATTTGAAAACAGGTAAAAATCCTTAGCTTACAGAGTGCCAAAATAACTGTCACCCTTTCAAGCCAAATTCTGAACATCTCAAGTCAGTGCAGCTTCAGGTTTTCATCTTTCTAGCTCCTTGTTTCCCAAATACTTCTGGCTGGTAAGTCTGAAAGTTCTTGACCCTCAGTCAAATCTGTGAATTCTGAATACTTTCAGGCTTTTTGGCTGATATCTTTGAACTTGGGACAGATCATATGGTGAGACATCCCAAAGGACATTGACTCCGGAAGCTATCCGTTTCCTGGTCCCAGAGCAGTTAATACAGTAGGTCTGTTTAGGAGACATGGGTTGCAAAAACCTTGACCGGTGACCCCAGAGTCATGGATCAGTTTGCCTGAAGGCAATTTACAAGGTAGGACCACCTAGAACTGTGGGTCCAGCACCTTTGGCAAGGCGAGCCAAATATACTTCCAAAGAAATCCCATGTTTTGTTAAAAAGTGCGAAAACAACTTTTTAAATATTCTGCTTTCAACATCTCCCAGCTAACTTATCTCTTCACTCTGGTGGTGCTTGGTGTGTCTTGTTATTGAAATGAGAACTCATGATCTTTACTCAAAAAAATCCCTGATTCCCACATTCTCCATTACTGTTGACATTGCCAGCATTCTCCTTGACAGTATCGTGTCTGAAAGAACACCTCCTAGAACTTGACCTGATCATTCTAATTATGTGCTTTCTTTCTCTACAGTATCTATTTCTCACTTTTTAACCATACCATGGACACTCCCAAGCAACCCCTTATATTTTATCTTGGTTACTGCAGCTACGTACTTTCTGGTTACCATGACATTTTCATTGCCAAGAAATACATTGAAAAGGAAAAATTTGTGAAGACTGACTGCCAGCAGCTCTAGCACTCATTTGAAATGAGAAACCCTCCAGCAAGATTCAAGTGCTGGGGCCGAGTAAAGACTGCAACATCAGATTTACATAATCCAGAGGGGCACCATAAACCCTAGATGACAGAAGCAGACTTTCTCTCAACTGAAATGGATATTTAATTATTTATGCACAGTAGAGCAGGTCCAAGAGCAGAGAGTATGTGCACTACTCAGCCTTGCAATAATAGTAAAAAAAAAAACCACAACCACAAGCAAGTCCTGGATTTATTCTATACCAGAAGATAAGCTAGGACATTTCTTTGAACTGGGAACGGCACTATTAGAACCTGGTCCCATTCAAAACCCTCCACGCCAATGCCTCCTATTCTTCTTACAGGAATCATAGCCTAACATAGCTAATTACAGTCAAGCAAAAGATCAAACTAACATTGCTATGAATATATCAACGCATACTCAAACTGAATGCAGCATCATCAAACCCATCTTAGTTCTTCCTATGCCACTTACTCGTGACCCTCATAGCACACAACCTTCCCATGTGATCCTAAGGCACTTGCCAGGAGCTACATTCTGGTGGCAGGAATTCTGGCTTCTGGGCACAACTGCAATGTGCATAATACACAAGTAATAGCATTAATTCTCTGGTCTGGCCTGTCAGGAAATTACCTCAACATCTGTTCTAAGTGATTGGCTCAACTCTGTTATCAACCAATGTCCAGCACTTGCTTGGCTACTGCAGCTGGTTATTTTGTTTGATGTCACCACGTCCAGCATGAAATCGCATATGTAGCAGTACCAACAGTAATTGATGGATTCTTTTTTCAGGAGAAGGCCAGTATTAAAGTGATGAATTTTTATTTTTAATTTTCATGCCACCAGCAACCCTCATATCTTAACAAAGAAAATGCCCTTGAACAAATATAATAAATGCACTGTAAGCATGAGATCACAACATTTTACTTTTATTAGGTGCCAGTATATCCTCCAGAAAACTCAGATATAAAGAACTGAGTTCAAACCCTTCATAGAATAAAATAAAGTTCTCATTAAACCAAAAAGCACTCCTGTGAGCTACTGAGTCATTTCTTAAAGGCAATAAGCTTACATCACAATATTAATCAGATTTTTGGACTCAATAGTATAAACAATATGGTCTCATGGCAGTGAAATTGACGTGATGCCTGAAATGGTAGGCCAGATTAAGCAAGACTATGAACAGTTCATTTCAATTAGGGACTTGTTAATTACATAAAGAATCCAGAGAAACACAAGAATGTTTTATGAAATGCAGTAGAACTAGCTTTATGAGTAACTTTCCCCTCAAAGTAGGGAAGGATCTAAAGCCTACCTTGAAAATAACTGAATCATTAGTACACAATATTTGAACTTCTCAGACCTTAGTCAATATTTCACATATGCACAATTTAATTATTCCGCTTTTTCCATTCCCAGGTCTCAGTTCATGCACTCTATACATAAGCAAAACACTTCCTTTCTTGGGAAGAGCTCTGCTTATGCTGGCAATCCAATTTATCATAGCAATAAAAAACAGCATTCATTTAAATTGTTATTGATGTCCGAAACAGGTTTTACAAATCTCCAAGTTGTTCAGAACTGTTGGAATAGGAACTAGGCTTTAATCCTGAATTTTAAGTTTCCAAAGAGCTCCTTCCATCTCTTACAACTGAAACAAAATTTCAGTTGCAAATATCTCTGTAATTTCAGATGTTAGAAATATGATTCATGAATGTTTTAATATTTATGGACCCATCTCTATTTATGAAAATTTTTACCATTTGTAGTTTAAAATTCAGGTCAGTATATGCAGCATTTCCCCATTGCACTATGAAAACAACCACTATATTGTGCTGGTAGGATTTTACGAATTTTATGAATTTTAGATGGTGTCTATATTACAGAATACTGTGTTTGGTATCTCTTCTTGTGGGCTTATTTCTGTTCTTCTAATGGATCATCTGTTGATCACCTGTGCAGAAATAATAGATGGTTGATACATTTTTTATAATCTAGAGAAAGAAGTAATTCTATGTACTGAATTAGAATAGACGAAAACAAATTTAAGGTCCAGATCTCTATTTTTTCAAGCTTTGAATTATGGCTCCCATTGTAGTAAGTATGCTTCCTTACAGCTTCATTATTCATATTTAGTAATTCACTGTACCTGCAGAAATAAATTAAAGCCATACAAACAGCAGAATTGACCTTGAAATAAAACTGAAAACAGTTAAATGAATTAACATGGGGGGGTCATCTTACCTGCCAGAGAGAAGGCTAAACAGGGTGTAATAAGATGACAGAGGAAGAGCCACATCATGGTTATCTTCTGTTCAGCCATTATCTCAAACTGAATTGTCCCTTGCAACACCAGCATTCAGAAAGCTAAAAATACCTGATCAGAGAGAAAGAAAACGCTTTATCTCATATCACATTTAATTTGCCATATCATCTGTCTAAACTGAACACTTAAGAGTTAATATAGGATAGAGGCTTTTGAATAATAATCAAATTTGCTGGATCAAATTAATGATCTCTTTTATTCAGAGAGAACACTATTTAAGAGTATTCACATTTTCCAGTGATAGTAAGTAACATGGCAAACGTTAATACTGAACATCTTTTAGACTCGTCTTCCTAAACCAAAAGTATGCTTTGGGTTGGATCTAGGTCGTCTCTCTGAGAACACTTCACATTATTAGAAATATTAAAATAATACATAGTTTAAAATAAAATAAGGAAATTCCAGATTCTATCCTCCTTCATCTGAGAAAATACTACATTACAATTAATGATTTCAAAGTCTGTAGAAAGAAAATCACAGTGAAACCTAAGTACATTGATCTCATTCAGGATTCACCTATTTTGTCTAGTATGTTTCTTTTAAACTTTTAACATACAACTCATGATCCTCTGGAAAGGCAGTATTAATTTTTGTGAGTTTCCTTTTACATGTTGAATATAATCATTGTTGCAATGTCATATTTGAAGTTTTCTCTTTTCCCTGTGGGAGAAACTCTGTAAAAAAAACACGCCGATTCTTGTGAATATTCTAAGACTTTAAATACCATTTTTCAGAATACTTTACTTCTATAGTATTTTTTACTTTTTTCAGAGTATTTTGCTAACTTTTTGTTTCTGGTTGGTGGCCGTTATCTATTTCTTTAGGGCAAGGCGTCCTTATGTTTGCAGTGTGCAATTTTCCATTTTGTTTAACGGATTTCTGGCCATGAATATATAAATGCATCCTTTACATCCATCACATCTTGTTCATACTTCTTCTCTTGATTGGTTCTGCTGTAGCACTGGTTAAGTTACGACCTTCACACAGAGCTTATCGTTGTATCTCAGGCACACACTGGTTCCATCCATTCCTCTCAGCATATAATTTTGTCTAGTATTTCGTTATAAAATATGCTTACACATACTTGAATAGCCTTCAGTAACATGCATTCCACGACATGTTTGCGTGCTAAGACAGCATTGTCACTTTTTTGCAGGATGTAACCTCGACGCTACTGTTTTCTAGCTTCCCATGCCAAGTCATCACTCTGAAGCGGCTTCTACCTTTTACTGAGACTCTTGCTCTTTCCAGGTCAAAATTATTACTAAATTGTTCTCTCTTTCCAAAATCCTAATGTTTTATATCTTGTTTTTAAACTGCCCTGTTCCCCACTTCCGACACCAAGAAGTGGGCAGTTTGGAATTTCAAAGCGCGTGTACAAACATACCTGACTCCCCAGGTGTGCCTGGGATAAATGCTGATTGACAGAGAGCCTCTGGTTTGAGCTGCTGCCAAAGAAGCCTGTCTCGGTGACCGTGTCTCATGTCTCTCTTTGAGGTGGCTAGGAACACGCCTTGGCCAGTGCAGCTTTACACTTGTCCCATCCTCCTTGGAATAATGCTAAGAAGATGTTTGTTTGAACATGCCTCAAAGAGTGAGCTTTCCTTAGAGGACAGCTTCATGGGCTGTTTTATTAAACTTGTAGTGTAGGAAAAGGGCAAGAAATATCACAAGAAAATCTTTTGGCTCAGAAATTTCAGGAGCTGTGGAGCTTCCCATTTTTCCTTTTTTAGCAGATTAAATCTTTAAGAAAAAGGTCAAAACTGTATTAGTTGCCATGACCCTAAAATCATGGCTATTACAGGAAAACTGTGCTCAGCAGAACACAGACAAGAGCTAAACAGGGATCCTCAGAACTAAGATCTATTTAGAAATATTCCCTGGGAAAAGGCTCTTATGCTGGCAACAAATGCATACGCTTACTGTAGCTGGATCCAAGGGGAAGAATTTACTAAACATCTTTACCCTTCCACTTCTGTTGGCACTAAGGTTTCTTCAGACTCTGTCACACAAAGGACATCCACAACTGTTTCAGACATCTGCCTTTAATGACCAAGGTATGAACTAGCGTGTCTCTATGCTTCCTCCAGAAGACAGCGGTAGGTTAGATCAACAAACGACTTCATAGACTTTTCCAGCAGCCATAGCCTGGCTACGCAGCTTCTTGTGTTATGACACTGCCTCGCCTGGAACATTTATTTCCAAGTGACATGATTTAAATTGCATAGTTACGCTGAAATAATGCACATAATTAAACAGCAATGAAACAGGAACTCTGTTGGGAACAACGGTAATTACGCAGTAACTCATGGTGATAATAACTGTGTTCAAATGTATTGATGGATGAAACCGTTCAGAGTAAACCTGCGTTCTGTCTCTGACATGACAGGCACCGCTGCAGACAGAAGATCCCTCCTCCCTCTCTTTAGGAGAATTCAGGTTTGATTTTGGAAAGTTGCCTTGTCCTCTAGCTTTTCAAAAATTCCTTTCTGTTGGCTCAGGAGAAAATGGTTTGAACACTGGTTCACGTTACAGTAAATAAAAACTGTGTCAGTAAATTCTATAAATACCTCATTTTATTCAGATACAAAAACATCCACCCTGCCAGGCTTAAAATCCTTTCCTTGCTCTTGCTTCTTTTCGGCTGAGTGGGTTCTGTATATAGAGCACATCCATCCCTCCTGATTTATCTCAGCTTGTGGACGAGAAGCGAGGCTGCTTCACATCGCTCTGCTAAATCTTGGCAGAGCTGCCTGGCTATGAGATGAGACAGCACGCAGGTTATGGTCTGCGTGTCTGGAGCAGCGTGGCTGCACACGAGGGTGCCACCCAGCCGCCCGAGGACGCGTCCAGGCGTGCGCGAGGCTGCAGCGCTCGGGCTGGAGGCAGCGCTGCGGGCTGCAGCGCTCACACAGCGTTATCTACCGCCTCTGCTGCTTTACAGATCTCAACCTTTTTTTTTTTTTTCTTCGCAGAGTGAAAAGGATATTGTTGCCCGAGTCAAAACCATTCCCGAGGAAAAGAACAGTCATTAGTGCGACTCGCTGTTCTCCCTTGTGAAAGCAGAGTGATCGCATGCCCGGACATACTCCTTTTAGCCTGCACAGTACATTCCCCTTCTTTTCTCACAACAAAGCATCACAATTTTAGCAAATGAGTAAGAAATTTTTAAAATACGTAATAAAATGAGCCAGCACTTAACTGCAACTGTGCCAAGTTTAATTACTACCTAATGCTCGTTAACACACTTAGGTCCCTTCTGACGGTTCAGTTTCCCAAAAGGGCCAGTCACCACTACGGGGCCTTTGCCTTGCAGATTCATGAAAACTTCTGGTGAGCTGTCTGGAGTGTGATCCTCCCAACGGAGGTGAGGAAAAACTGGGACGTCGCCTGCTGAATAGAAAACACTTTCCATTTTGAACACAGGGACCTCCCAGAACACTTCTGGAGGCTTGCACTGTCTCATGATGCTTCATTAGGATGAGGGGTGTTCCCAGGACACAAGGCTAAACCTGCCTCTCTGTGCTACTCCATCGTAAGGATTCTTTAATCTCTCAAAATGCGCTTCAGGAAAATGTCTATATTTTCTTCCATATTCCATGTGGTCGTCACCGCACACTTTGGTCTTCATGGAGAAACAGACACTCGTTTTACAGCTATTAAAAATAGCCAGCGTTTTGCATCCCTTCCCTACTTAATGCAAACATGTAAATGACATCATCGCTTTGCAAGGGTATAAAGCACTCATAGTCGAGACACAAAAAGAAATTACAAACAGCAGGTGACGGAATTCAGATTAATGAAGATCATAAGATCAAAAGCAGTGCAAACAGATATAAACTACTAGATTTTAAATAAAGAAGGGGTGGGAACAGACAAGGCAAGGCACCAGTGGGGGGGTGTTAAAGGGGTGAGGAGGAAGGGAAGAGGAGGGAGCTCAGCGTCACGGAGAGGGGGATGCCATGTGGGACATGTAAGTGCTGTGTGGGAGGATGGAAGCAATGAGCTAAACTAAAAGAGCAGTCAGAAAAAACGGCGGAGAGGGAAAGCAATGGAGATGGAGATGCAGGTAGATGAAGGTGCATGAGGATTAGCAGTCGTCTCTGTCAGTAAATCTCAATGTTTACGATGGCAAGATCTTCCCTGAACTTTCCTTCCCAAGGCTGTCAGTGTGGGAGCAGTGTGATCGCTGCATCAGCCCCTGACATCCACTCAGGTCTCCTCTCAGGAACCCCAAGTGCTGAATGGGCAGAAGGGGGGCAAAGGAAAGCATTTAGGAGCTCTGGATTGGTACACTTTGCTAGGAGAGGTAAATCAAAATGCTTGTTACAATTTTCATTTCCTGGTATATTACGATAATTATACACATTCAAGTTTTAGAATTGGTAGAGATTCCATCCAGATTAGACTACAAATAGATACAACAATCCAGAAGAAATCTCTGGTTCTCCACCCTTTTTCAAAACATGAATATATATAATTGCAATAATTCACTTGTAAATTAACACAGTGGCAAGTTATAATCAAAGCCTTTTAGGAGCCACACAATATGTCAACCTAATCAGTGTTTTGTGTTTGCTTTTACTGTAGGCTCTTTTAGCGATTTTAGTAAGCATCTAATTGCTTGTTATCTTGATTTTCATAAAAAAGTGGCTATGATAACTAACTTCTCATAAATCTTATTAGTTGCTCAGTGTTTAGAATAACCAAGAAACTTTTGAATTCAACAAAAATAATGATGTTCATTGCATATTATTTATTGTATCACCCTTCGTCCTTTCCTACTATTTTGGTCTTTGCAATTTAATTTTGTGATCAATCAACAAGTTTTGGCATTCTAGGTTAGACTGTGCCATTAGAAGGGACACTACATCTTATTCAAAACTCTGGCTTTTCAACCATAATACACAACCCCTTCATCTATTTCTGAAACCAATACCTTAGCAACTAGTATTTACCAGTCTTCTCTATTACCAGAATGTGATAACAGTCAAATTCCTTACCACTGCACAGATTTATCTCATTACAGTGCTCTGGGATTACCGTAAGTAAACTTCCAAGCCAGCCCTGCTCTTACACCACTGCTGCAGAAGATTGCTAATGATAGCTGGCTATCTCCTAGAATCCCAAAGTGGCTTTAGTTCCCTTCACAAAGGCTTGTTGAAACGCTTCATTTCCTTTTGATCATCTTTGATTTCTAGAATTATACTCTTTGTTTTTGCCAGATTTGTTCAAGTGGAAACACAAGTTCAAATCCACTGCCCCCAATACTGCCCACTGGCCCAAACAGTCCGTCACCAGCAGATTTTCCACATCATCCTTTTTAAAGAGCATAGCTACTCTCTCCATTTCACATGAAGGAAAGCCAACTAAGAAGCCCATCAATTTGATGTCCCCTAAATAAGATACTCTTCTTGAACAGCATTTACACTTTCAAGGACAATGTGCAATAACACAACAACCAACCACTAAGTCAGAGCAAAGAGCACGCTAATCCACTCAAAATTTTTTTTCTACTGCTTGCAAGTGCTAAATAAATAAATAAATAAGCACGAGGATCAGTTCATTAATATATTTAGACAGTGGGCAATTCAACCAGCTCTGTATTTCTGCTTCATAAACATTGACTTGGAAACACAAAGAACCAATGTGTCGGAGGTGACAAGGACTCTGGGGTTGTTATAGGGCTTGGCCTACATTTCAATGGAAAACCTTAACTTTGGAGTGCAATACAAAACTTCCATTCTTTTACAAATATTTATAAATTTAGTCTTTGTGCCTTCTTTTTCTAGGCTTAAAAGAACTAATGTCCTGGCACACTGATGATCTGCAGTATACTCTGGCTCAGAGCTACACTTTTTCCCCCTTCCCTGCCCCCTCCTTTGGAAGCTGTGACTTCTCTCCAAGAATCAAGCACCAAAAAGACAATAAATTCCTTCTCTAGATGTATTCTGAGCCATGCCTTTCGCACTTGAAAGCAACAGTGCCTATTCTACAAAGCAAGAAAACAGCGCCTGTAACAAGAAAGAAAAATGTTAAATATATTTGCAGAAGATTGTTATAAGATACAGAAGGTACCAGGGATCTGAATGGCAACCTTACAGTTACAAGATGTCTGTTTTCCCTGCCAGTTTTCTAATGCAGCATTTTTTCAAGTAGGACAACACGCTGGTAGTTAATCACACTGTGCATTTAACTCTCCTGCTTCCTTTATATTACACATCAAAGAATTCAGACCTCAAGAATCAGTAACTTCTTCAGTCAGTTGCTCAGTAGGCACTTTTGCTTTTTTGTTAGGCAATTAAGAATCCCTATGGGACTTTTCTTTGCTTGCCTGCTACATCATTCTTCCCATTTTCATTTTTTTCACTCTTTGTTTCGGTTTTCTGTTATTTTGTCCTCTCAGATAGTTCATGCAACTAATGAGGTGTCTTGTTTTTCATATTTGCATCCACAGATTCATTATGAATCAATGTTAATTCTTTTCCCTACAAGGGTTTTACAGCAGTCACACATCTATCTCATCTTGCAGTTAATCAACGACTCTGTAACGAAGGGTCATTTAGTACTGCTATTACAAACATATTTTTTTAGGAAGGCTAGGCAACTTCTAATTTGTGGTAAGCTCAGCAACTCAGCTTTACTATTAATTATGAATACAGTTTGGTTACTTTTCTTGAGTCGTTGAGCTGCAAAAAGGTTTTGTTTTGAAATACCTATAGATAATGAAGTGTTGCTTAGCGGTACTTAAACACCGTCTTTAATCGTCATGTCAGCAGCAAAGGGTCAGGCAGCCAGTCCTCCAAGTCCCTATTCACATCGTTTCCTCTATCAGCAACTGGCTGTTCTTTCTTCTAAGGTAATAAATAAGAAAAAGATCACTTACTGCTGCCGTAACTCACAGGCATTACATTACTTACACTCTTCTGAAAGCATGCTGTAAGGGCTTTTCTGCCTAAAGATTGCCTGGCAAAAAATTTCAGTACACAAAAATCAATGAACCTCCTGCCAAGCACCGAGCATCACACAGAACAGCATTCCACTTGGTTCCTATACTTGCAAGTAGCTTCCGTTTGCGTCTTAAAGCCTAATTAGTTTAACTCCAAGATAACCAAACTCACACAAGGCTCTAAAAGCAGCATGGAAAAAAAACAGCCATGAATACAAATAAATATCCCTTGTTAAAACTGGGCATTTTTTCATACAATAAAGAGGATTTTTTGGTTACTTTGGCCAACAACTTTCAAGGGACAAAAAGCATTAACTTCTTCAGTAAAATTAAGTGTGTAATTGCTGTTATCTTTTGGAGTTTCAATTTTGTTAAAGTTTATGAAAGAAAAGAACAGACTACTGAGAACATCTTCTTGAAATGAAATCTTAAATAGATGCCTTTCTAAAATAAAATATTAATTTGATGTTTCAGAAAAATGAAACAAGATTATATTAAAATCTTTATTACACTCATGGCATTTTCTATGTCATTTTCACATTTTCTTGAACTTTGTAGTACCTTGTTACTCATCAGTAAATGAAGATATGGGAATGAATCATGTGTATTCAATAAGTTTATACCAGATGCATTTATATACATAAAAATTTAATAATTTATCCATATAATCTGTAACTTAGGACACTCTATAATATACTTTTTATTGTACAGCCAAAGACAAGATCAGTGGGAGAGTTCATCTTCAAACTGCATGTTTCCTAGCAACTCTCTTTAAATCAGAGTAGCTCTTTTTTGAATTTACATCAATCACTTGGAACTGTTAAGAATGCTTAAAAACATCTCTTTCATCCTGTGAATAAACAGTTCAAATCAGACTAGCAGCTGCAAAAAGCAGAAAAAAGGAAAATCAATTCAATGTTTACTAGAATTTGCTGGTGGATTTTGGAATAATACGTTATTTGTGCCTTTTGGTTTTAAGCTTACACATTTCAGAATAGCTATTGGTGAGATCCATGGGCATTTTTTACAGCTGCCATCCACCACTTCAAAGATCCTCTGTGTTTTAAAGACTATTTTTCAAGGATACTTACTCATGAGGTAGACTTAGTTGTACTCTGAAGATTTTAAAAGACAAATGATCGCTACTATTGGTTTCATTGCTTACAAATATAGCATTGTTCCTGTAGTCTTCAGATTTTTTTGAAGAAAACCCCCTCTTTTTGAAAGCTTTGTTTATTGCCTGCTAATTATCAGCTGATAGGTTTCATGCACGTATTCTCTGTCGACCCTAGTATGGCCTCAGAGGCACAGAGCATCTACAGAAATCTCTCTTAACACTTAGTCAGCAAGGGGGGACACATGGAGGTGTAGCATCAGGACAGCCTTTGGATGAATCCGAGAGTCAAACCCGCTACACCTGAGAGATGACAGAAATCACATCTTCCTGTGCTAATCGGAAAGAATATTGATGTCATGATTGCGCTTAGATTAAGTCAAGGTGGACTGGGGAAGAACAAAGGTGGGAAAAAGGATGGGTAAGGGGACAAGAGGGCCCAGTTGCATATGGCCTGACCACCAAAGCATGTCCTGTTTTCTCATTAAATTCTATCTCTGGCTCATTTCCTGGGTGAGGGGCTCCCTATTCTGTGTGCATGTGTGTGTATGGAAGTGTCAGTGCCATCACTGTGGTGGGACCACGAAGCCAAGGGGCCCAGGTGCCCATGGTGGCAGCAATTGGAGAGACTGGAGTGTGTGAGGGGTCTTAGTGGTGACAACTGGACAAAGGGCCACAGGGCTCCGTGTATCCAGGGTGCCAGCAACTGCTGGCTGGTCCTGGGCGCAGGGAGCTGCTGCAGCCTCTCTCAGCTCAGGTGGCCGGCTTTGGCAATCCCCAACAAAAACAACCAAAACGTTTGGGAGATGCATCTGACCCCAAAGTTCTACAGTGACGGGCAGGACTGGCTCCACGAATGTGTGTTTTATCTTCGCAATGCAACACATCAGAAAATGCCAGTGTTTTATCTTTGTGATAAGATAATGTTTATTCATATAGAAAGTAGTTTAAAGTATGAAAATTATATGATAAAAAGTATGAAAAATCAGTTTAATGACTGAATCCAGAGAAACATTTAAGATCACTTCTAAGCAATTAATAGGTCAATAAATAAAGCCAAAATAGAGAAGCACTTGATTTTACACTTCTAAGTCATTCTGCTTTACTTTCAATTTTTAAATATCAAGCAGAAAAAAGTTAAATAAAAAAACCAAACAGGCATGTGAGAGTCACAGGCCTGATCTACTGATGTGTCAGCAAATATTTAAGTATAGGATGAACACACACAGCAAAATCACAGGAGGCACTCGTCAGTTTGCAGGACTGAAGCCTAGAAAACTGCATTTTAGAGATCTTGTTCCAAGTCTCAAATCTTTGTGACAAAAAATACATTTTGATATGTAGATAAATACAGCTTAGGCAAGTCAGCCACAAAAAAAAAAAAAAAAAGACATTTCTCTTTAGTTATCAAAGTTGCATTAGTAAGTAATTCCATTCCAATACACTAATTTCAAATAATTACAAATGTTTTAGTTGATAACTACTCTGTTGAATGTAACATATGAGTGTATTCTTTCACAGATGCTATTTCGGTATGGCGATATGCCAAGAAATCGAAATAACCTTCTCATTTAGAAGGCGCTGATTGCAAAGTGATGCCGTAGCATCTTGCAGCAACTCCATGTTCTTCCTAGCAATAAAACGGAGTCCCTACAGGCTCCGTAAAATAACTGCCTACTGCTACTGCACAGCTGTTCTGTATTTATGGCACTCCTGACATGGAGCTGGAAGCGTTCACCCCAAGGAACAGGTGGTCTCCAACATGGGGGCTCTCCCTGTGTAGGAGCTCCTGACAAAACAGGTATAATGAAAACTGCAGTAAACAGATCATCCTTTCAAAACATGCATCCTACCTGCTTTGATTAAATCTCTAATTTGAAAGTATGAGATGTCGTATGGAGTAGTGTTGGGGTTCATGTGCTTACTACTCCTGTTTTTCAGGACTAAAGAGAATGCAAACATTACGATGTCCATTGTCTTTGCTTACTAAAACTTGAAGAGACTTTGTGAAAATGTACTGAAATTTTAATACTTTCCACTACTATGTCCTAAATTTTTCATATTTGGCCAAAGAGTAATACTTCCTAATTCCTGATACCCAACTTTTGTGTAAAAGAATAGAATAATAATAATATTAATAATAATATTATTAATAATTATTATTAATATTATTATTTTAAATTTTCAATTCATTTAGGTTTATTCGGGAGTTATATATGACCAAATGTACTCAACATACAAGGCTGGTCATTTAAATTGTAATTTTAAGTACTCACACAATATTAACTGTTCTGATTTTTCATTGCCTGGCCCCACGATTCAAGAGTTATATACTTATTATATAAGGAAAGAGAAAGCCCATCATCACCTGCAGACATTGTTCTACCCACTAAAAGCCAAGTAATCAGTATATATTCTGATATCTCAGGTAATATCTTAGTACATCTACAAATCAGCAATATCCATACATTAACATCTTTAAAGAAAAGCAATTAGAGATGCTTTAATCTATTAACATTTACACATACTTTCTATTAGGCTTGCCTTCATCCTTCTTCCCTGACTTCTTCCCCAAAGTGCCCAACTTTTCTGAATTGCCTCAAATTATCAATTGAGCTAATTTAACTGCAGAGGCATGTAAGGTACCTCTCATATTCAATTTACCTGGAAAAAAATTGATAAAATTACCTCCCTGATGCACAGCTGAAATGACAAGAGAAGAACAGACAAAATGTTACCGAGTGTAACCAATATCAGAAATTGAAATAGCATCATTATCTTCACTGGGTGCTTTCATACTGATGGAGATACAATGAGAACATAGTCCAGCATGCATTATTAGTTCATTTTAAAAGGCAATGTGAAAGATACTGGTATTTATAAGTACCAAAACCTGCTGTATAGCACATTCTTTGGTCTGATAATGCATCTGTCAAATGAATCATTATGGCAACAGAAATTTGGTCATTTGGTCTTTCTATTTCTCAAAATATGACAATACATAATTTTTTTAATGTACAACGTACTGCAAAATTAATTCTCTTCTGAAACATTCTAAGAATTTTGGAGGTCTCCGTCTTTTTATAAGACAATTTTCTAATTCTCATTACAGTACCAAAAATATGAAAAAATCTTCTAATGGGGGCTATGCCTGCAAAATATTTGATATACATAATTAAGCTCACCAGACATTTTGCAACGCAGCGTTATATATCCCCTTTTTCTTTTCATTAATACAGAGTAGTTCCAGATCACAGCAAAGATAGCTTCTATGCTGATGATATAACTGAAAATTCCTTTTCTAGGATATTTAAATTTGAAAATAAGTCAGTATTATCTTAACTGAGAGGTGGCATCTTACATTACTGTTTGATTCAGTGGTTTATTTTAATGCCGCAATCTGGCTTTTCTTTCATAGTAATCACAGAAATGCATTGGCAATTTTGAAGAGCTAGAATTTCAGTATTTGTGAGGATCTAAAGACCAAACTTTTCCACATCATTCTTTAGACTCTTAAGCAGAAACAAGATGATAAAGAGAGACAGGAGCATAGAGTCCTTTGTCAGTATGGCATATAGGAACTGAAGGGTTTAAGTAGAAAAACAGTGGAATAAAGGAAATCATATCATGGTCTAGGATCTCAGGACCAGGAAATCAGGAATCATTTCTGTGTGATCATTTTGATGTGTGCATTTCAAAGCTGTAACTTTTCAAATTTAACTCCGGCTTTACACTTTAAGAGCAGAAGTAGAATTCAGATCAGATACTGGCACATAAAAAGTGTTGAAAGCTAAATGTTTGAGAGGGAACTTGTGTTAGGTTTTCTATGGGAATAAAGTCTTTTGTGATTTCATGAAAAGATGAGCTTCAGAAGACGTGCAGCAACCTTCACTCCAGGAGGCACCAGCTCCCCTCATAGAGCGTGTACCAAAGACAGCTTTAAGATCGACCCTAACAATGCAGCCTCCTTCCTGCTTTTTCCTGCATTATAGCACTGCCTTGCATATTTGCTTGGCCTGAACAGACTATTCAGTCGTTTATAAGCTGAACTATACAGACATTATCGTGAACGGAAAAGAGCAAATGACAGTCCAAGCATCAGCAATATAGTGATAAATAATGTACTTTCATTTACTTCTTTGTTGTACATGAAAATTGAATAAATGCTAGATTTCTCCTGTGTGACATGGGTAAGCCCCCCTTTGCCTGTAACTACAGCAACATGGCCAAGAATGGATTTATCGATATAGACAAAAAGAAAAACTCTCTTCATCTATGCTACCATATCTGACACTTGAGATTACAGTTGAGGAGATTATTTAAGGCACGCTGCTATACTCTTCCAGTAAATTATGTGGAGAATACAATTTATACTTGCCTCGATGTCTTATCAGAAGAAAAGCAATTTAGACTGAGGAGAAAGAATAGAGTAAGCAGGCTTTCTTTCGTCTGCTAACCTCTGTCTTGATGTGCGTTTTGAGGTGTACAGTTTGAAGAAACCAGTTACAAATGTACAAGGTTACTACTCACAAAATAATACAGTGCTAGATCTATAACGTATAATGGGTCGGATGATTTCATTAATTGCTCATACTTTTTTACCGCCATTATTTTAGGCTTCATGGCACATGTAAAGATTATTTGTTCTAACACATCATTAGTGTTTTTAATAAAAATGGTTGCATTTAGCAATTTGTATTTATTCTGCAAAGAATCACAGAATCATAGAATTGTCTGGTTTGGAAGAGACCTTTAAGATCGTTGAATCCAAAAGACTCGATGTCTTAAGAGGGTGCGAACCTATGATGAAAATAAAAAATACTTGAATTAAATAGAGAGAAACGGTCAGGTGATAGTTTTAAGTGACCAATATCAAGAAGTCTAGATCTCTGTGATGTTCTGAAATAAATGTGAGTAATCCTATGAGTCATAAGTTTGATTTAAACCATTTAGCTAAAAATTAAATGTAAAAAGCATAGAAATCTACAGTTATTAATACTACATTAAGAGCAGAGCAATGTATTTGTAAATCAATGCTACATAAACAAGCTAGTGTCAAAATGAGACTTAAAATATCGAATCAGTTAAGTCTTCAAGTTGGCATTTCATTATCAAGTAATCAATTCTTTTAAATGCTAAGAAGTTTTATCTGGAAATTACTATCTGCTGTTGTGAAACAATTTAATGAATTTGTCTAAAATCCATCTACATTTTGAAGGTATTTTGAACATCTTTGTGTTCAAAACTGAATCTGTATCTTGAAGATGGTTCTAAAGCGTTATTTAGTCCTTAAACCACAAACTTCTTGTTACTGATTTTGCAGATTTCAATTAATTTTTCATATTTGATGTGGTATATAACCCTCTGCTCTCCCCAGTTCCCAACAGATGTAAGATAGATCTTAAAAAGCGACACAGGTGGAAGAAGTCTGACAGCTTTTGTTAGCCTCTTACAGCAGGCATTGTAAAAGTTTCCTTCAATTCAAGAAGACATTTTAAAGAGAATCTTTGCGAGACTATACTTTTAGGTATTGCTTTGATGCAGGAAACTTCCTTTCTGATGTCTTCCCTTTCAGAGCTTTATTGACATTTGTAATACCAGGCAGGAACACAACTGTGTGCTACAACCAAAGCTAAGAAGTCTCGGGTATTTCCCACCTAATAATGCCAAAGGAAGGAAACGGGAAAGGAAATTGCATATCACAGGAAGTTTTTGACCTGTTTAGCCTGATAATATCTGCTATTTGGAAGTTAATGTAAAATCAGTCCTGTTATACTTGCAGATGAAAAAAAAGTCTGGTTAAAAAAACTGCAATTAACAGTAAGAACAAAGCGGTCACAGTGTTCTTCAATGCTTAGAAAACCACAGTATTCAGTGCAGAAAGGAATAAATTATGGAGGTCATAAACCAGAATGGGTGCACTCTGGACAGCAGCAACTCTGAAAAGCATCTAGGGGATACAGTGGACAAGCAATTTAACTGGGGTTTCCAGGACAATGCTGCGGCTAAAAGAACTGCGTGACCCTTAGGGATTAAATGACTAAGATGTACAATCATCATGGGAATTTGCTCATTAGAAATAAGCAAATTTGCTTGGAAGTAGTATGACTCATATTGAAACACTGTAAAGAATTATGATGCTGGACGATATTTATTAAAAGTGACTGGGGGAAAAAAAAAGAGTGTGCAGAGATATAAAATATACTTATATATATAAAAAGAGTGGAGAAAATGCCTTATGGCAAGAACTTTCCTTGTTCAACCTGTCTGGCATACCAAGGAGATGACTGAGGAATATCCTGGCTACGGGACATAAGTATGGGTTGAAAATGCTGGAGACAAAAGAGTTCTTTAATCTATTAGAAAAAAGGCATAATAAAACCAAAAAGCTGGAAATTGATTCTGGAGTGATTTAGACAGCACGTAAGGTGAAATTTTAGCAAAGAATACAGTGACATTTTCAGTTCTTGAGGTCGTCAATAACTACTAAATATTTTCTTGCAAAGCATAAAGTACTGGACTAAGCACTGAGGCAGCTGGTTGAAACTTACTGAACTACCTCTGAGCTCTCACAGTCTTTTAAGAACTGGAGCTGCAGAAAGAAGACAGATTATGACGTTCTGGCACAGTGCTTCCCCAGAGTGTGATCCTGTTTTTTCAGACTGGCAAGCCTTGTTACCCATTCCCAAAGCCAGCATCTCCAGTTCTACTCCATTTTATAGCACCTCCTTTTCATGCTTTCAGGAAAGGCCACTGTTAGACGACAAATTAAATTGCTAGGCTCCACTGAGGTTCAAAGCGAGGTTCAAAGTGAAATTTTTTAGTGAGCAGCAATTTTTATCGCTCCTAACAAGCAAAAACCCTTCAACCTACTTCATGTTTGAGTACTACAAACAGCTGTGGAAACTGCAAACAAAGCTGTGACCAAGAGATCAAAAATACAGAAAGAACTGATTGTAAAAAAAAACTTCTTGATAATAGCTACATCAGTAACAGAAAGGCTTGAGAAGATACTGCGTTATGAATTATATTGAAAGATGTTCAATTCACAGAGAAACAAAGTACCTGCATGAAAAAGATCTTTATAACCAGCGGCCACTCATCATTCCATCAGCAGCAAGATTAAAAATAGATCTCAATGTATTATGGCTAGATGTCACTGCTTCTCTCTTAAAAAACAAGCTTCATGGTAAATTTTAAGTTTATGCAATAGACTTTATGTCAATAAGCTTATTTTGAGAAATTTTCATCTTGGTATTTCCAATGTTAAAGGTAAAGATTTTCAAGATTGGCTTTTAGGTCTATTATAAAAACTATAATTTTCAAATTTTATTTTGGCCACTCCCTCCTTTCCCTTTTCTATGTATTTTACCCATTTTCAGCAATGCATTTAGTGCTGACATTTCAAACCCCACTGCTCTCAATGAAACGCTGCTCACTCTTGGACCTTCTACACTTCCACTGATTCCCCAAATGCAACTCACTTTTTATTTTTGTCCTTTTTTGCCTATATTCAAGCACATTCAGATGCACACGTGCACGGCCATTCCACTTCTTGTCCAAATCTGTCTAGGACCAGGAACCCGTAGCATCAAGAACCAGCCTTGTTACACCTTTGTTTACTAAACAAAAGGTTTCTCTTACAGCATGTGACCATTTCTTACAGGTATTAGCTGAACCTTGGTAAGTCGAGTGCTCTGTGGTATGCACCCCTTACCGTAAGGCGTACTTTCTGATGCATTCATTATTCTCATGACTTTCCTGTGAAGCCACTCAGATATTTTAAAATCTGCCTGAAAGGCATCCGCAGCATTTTCCTCAATCTTATTTAGTATTTCCTGTTTTATTATAATTGAACATCAGACAAGGCACAGGACTAAGGTACTGGTTATCTCTGAGACTCCCCATGTCTTTTTTAAAGCCATTAATCTCACAGAGAAGATGAACTAATCCACAGAAATTACTGCATTGTACAGATACCTACCTGAGCATGGCGGGGGGGAGGGAAGAACTGAAACCCCCAGGAACTGCTAGTCTGAATACCTTTCCATTCTGCTCTGCATTGTACCTATTCAGTACTAAGGAAGAAACTGTTCATTCCTTAACCTGTTTTTAAAAATCTTGTGGCATGATTTTCGTTCTGTGAAATGCAGTTAATGAACTGTGCACAATGATTTTCTGTTAGATCTTGGCCTTCCCTATTATTTAATTGGCAATTAGTTCAACATACCGCATTGCATGCACTGCGGATGTTACCAGGTTACCAGGACAGAAAGTACTTTTTCTGAAAGGAGTAAAAGCAAAGGAAAAGGGTATATGAAATTCCATCACTGGAAAGGGTGTTTGAAAACCCATCGCTACCAGCACTTGGCAAAGACTAAAGAAGGCTAGCAGATTGCGAGAACAGTCTCAATAGGGAGTATCCTGCCAAAGGTCACCGTGATGCTGCATAAAAAGAATAGAATTAAAAAAGCTTAAAAAATGACCACCACATTCTTCAGATTTCTTGGCTGTAATCAAGTTATAAATCTCACAGCTTTTATTTTTATTAGTTCTCCCTCCTTTTAATCAAAACTGAAACACAACGCAACCATTTATATTTGCAATGTTTCTGGCTGCAATATAACAAGTGGAGGATAAGGAAAGAAATGACCAATATGTTGGCTGCTACTGCCTTTTCTGCATCAATAAGACCATTATGGCTTCAGACTATAACCTCAATTCTCAGCCAAGTCAGCCTAACTGAATCTCAGATTTTTAAAGTGTCTCAGGAAGCCGCCTGATTTACCACTGAGTTGCTACACTGTTTGTATAAGGTTATACAACTTAAAAATTGAAGCAATGAAGCACTGAACTAGGACTACATCTTAGCTGTACAATTTAAAAGCTCTTTGCTTTTAAATAATTTTTCACAAAGGTTTTGTGGGATAAGAAATGTCATTTCAGGAGTTAAAAAAAGAGTGCAGCTGATTTTAAGCACTATATGGACTTTTTTTTTTTTTTTCCAGATAGAGAATTATAGGCAACAATCTGTCCTAGTGTCTCAAAGCAGATAAAGAGTAAGTGATGTATATAACTATTGTGCATCTCTGCCATGAGGCAGCTGCTGCTGTTGTGTTACTAATGGATTCCTCTATTGGCAGAAAAGGAATCTTCAGTCCTTTTTCAACAGGTGACAGGCAAAAATAAATTGCAAATCCTTGAGCTTGCCTGACAGGGAGCCAATTACCATTTCAGCTGACCAGCATTGCTTCAAAAGAAAGCAAGGAAGAAGAAACATGACAGAATATGACAGAAAGATGACAGAAAACAAACAAAATTGGTTGAAAAGGAAAAGTGGATTTAATGCTGAAAGTAAGAGAAGCCTCAAAATAAAATTAGGATAGCCTCCTAGTAGTCGTGCTGTTTTCCTTTCTTTTCTTCTGCATTCGATGGGAGTAAACGCAAAGACCAGGCCCCTGTGGACCTGGTGTACGGATCTTTTCTGGTATCTTAACAAAACACACTTTGCCCCTGGCAAGTTATTCCAGTTCATTGTTTCAGTGATTTGGGTTTTAATGGAGTGCTGCATCTTATTCACCAGTAAGTATTGGCATGAACTTGGGAGGCAGCGTGGGTGGAAGAGGGGAGGGGACAGCGGGAAGGTTTACTGATCCCTGCAATTATAAAGCCCTGTGCAACTTGCCCAGAGGAGGGAAGGGTACTGGCCTCAGGGACAAGAGTGCAAAGAAAAAAGGGATAAACACGGTGATTTGGCTTAATAATATGCTGCCTACTATATCAAACTGGATTAGATACAGTTCATTTCCTGCAAAGGTTTCCCAAGCTTTGCTTTGCGCAGCCTTGTGCCAAATAAGAGAGTTGCTTCCTGCTATCCCATAAATGTGGGTTTAGCAGAGGGATACAGCTCTAGTAGAAAGCTGACTTTCGCACGGTCCTGATGGTGCGCAGCAGGCGGCACCTCCTCCTCTGGAGCTTGCCCGTAGGCGGCCCCCCAGTTCCTCAGCTGGCTGAACAATGACAGGCAGATGACAGAGATCAGGATGCAATTTTACCACCCATAACAGCTTAGAGCAAACCAACTTACAGATGCTATAACGAGTGGCACTCCTAACACAATACCTACATGTTTCTTTCCTTCAGAGTTTGCAGAAAACATGCCAGTACATATGGTGTTGCTGGGTTTGTAATATACAGCATAAGGCACTTGATTTGATTTGATTTGATTTGATCTTTATGTAAAAATGCATCAGAGAGAAACATAATTGAAAATCACCACTTTTCTGTCAGCTGCTTATCTTGTTGGAATGGGTATGAAATCTAAGTCCCTTGGGAAAGGGAAGGAGTGGTGCCACGGGAGGCTAGCCAGTTCAAGGGTCAGATGATAGGCAGCTCAGACAACACATTCATCAGCTCCTCTAGATCCCGTTCTTCAACCTGCATCACAATGAGTATCCTGCCTTTGCAGACGACAATAAATAACAGGAGATTTGTGTATTCATAACACAAATACCTTCTATCAGGAAAGAGTGGCTTATATTACCTAGATTACGAAGAAGCAGATCCTCAGGCAAATTTAAATGTTCATAGCTCCCAACATGTCTGGCATATTGCTTGCCACCAGACAGAAACCAATTGGCTTTTTTTCAAAATATTCCATTAGAAGTAAAATATACCACTCTCTACCGGATTGCAAAACACTTTTTAAAAGCTCCTCCTAAAACTTAATTTCAGGGGAAAGAAGGTTACAGGGAAAGAAGGTTACATAAGTATTCTTATTCTTTAGCACTGGAAACACAGAGCTGCCATTCACTCGTCACCACAAAATGGGGGGAAATAACAATATCTGAAGGTGTGCTTCTGCCTGCCCTCCAGAACTGTTATACAGAAAGTTATTAAAGGTAAACAACAAAAGTGTGTACTGAACAAGGTCGCAAAAATATAAATGATGAAAGCAAGAGAACCCCAATTCCAAGAGCTCATGAGATCTCCTGCTAGAAGAACAAGCCAAAAAAAAAAATAAAAGAGGAGATGTAGAAAAGATCAGATTGTTAACAGGCTTCTGTCTGCCAGGTACCATGAAAATGCTTCTCCTATGCATGCTTTCCATGAAGTCTTGGTAATTCCTCCTCCGCTCACCATGGTAGGCACAGATAAGGTAAAGCCCCAACCTCCCGTGCCCTGTGCATGACAGACACGCTGAGTTTCTTCGTCAAATTTCTTTGCCTTTACGCTCGCTGTTTCGCATCTGTTCTCAGCCCACAGCAAATGCTGACCTGTTACACCAGCCTCTAGCTAGAATGTCTGTCAAAAATGAATTAGTCTTTGCAAAAATACTACCCTCTTTTTAGACCAGTTTCCCTAGGAAAGGAGCTGTAAGCAATCAAGCTGCTTCCATGTGTGTCTCTGTCCGAGAGCCTCTTCCTCCTGAGTAACCTCCACCTTCACCAAAGTTATTTCAACCAAATTTGGTATTTCAACCAAAGTTGACAGAAGTCTGCAGGACATAAATAAGCTACCTAAAAGTGTCATGGAAATGTCTACCTGGGCGTAGGAGGCATTAACGAATTTAACAGTGAAATATTGTGCATGCTACGGTACTGGACCCTGTCCCACCTGAGGTTCACACCTGCGCACTGCAAAACCATGCAACCAACCAGCGCTCTGGGAAAAATGCCATAGTTGAGAACCACCAGGTGTAAGAGTTCTCTCCAGAATTAAGATTACAGATGTTTTCTGCTTAGTCTGATGAGACAGTTCGGAGAAGAACTCTTAGGAAATCTATGCAGAAGTATGAGAAATTGTTTCAAATTTATCTCACAAAATAAATTCAATTTATTTTATCATTGATATAAATTACATATGAACAGGGTTTTTTCTCCGCAATAATAGATTAACTTTTATTTAAATCCTCATTAATGATGTAGACATAGAACAACATCGGCCACATGGGTTTTCAGCAGAAAATTGTCTGTCTCCAAAGAATTTAGTTATCATCTAACTAAAATTGCATTTCTTCCACTATTTTAAATATCCAATGAAAACCTGTATCACATAAGAGGAATATTGCAGATTTTAAACATGTTACTTTCATGGTATTTTATATATATGTTGAAGAAGAAACAAATAATTATACTTCATGAAAGCCTATGAGGAACTAAGTCTCATGTAACTAAACAATAACAAAGCATCAAATTAAAAGTAAATAATATAATATAAAAACTGAAGATGGTCTTACAAGCATTAATTATGTTCTTATCCTATGGCTGCAGGTTACTTGGAAAGAAGTCAACCATCTATTATTTTTATAAACAGGGTCTATACAGCATACTTGGTACTCTAAAATTCACCTGATTTCAGCTTTAATGTTAAGATGCAAGATTTTGTTTTATTAATGTATCTCAAAGTTCAGAAGATTGTATTATATATCAAAGAAAAGTAGAATTTATACTGTTTTAAACCTCAAAACCAAACTGACCGATAAAGTTTACATTTATAAAATATTTATTGGGGGGTTGAGGACTCAGCTGACCTTATGAAATGTAGGCATCAGCAGATGATTACTGTGCCAAGTTTGCCGTTAGGAAGCTTAGGGTACATTGCTCAGAGACACACAGAGTTAGTCTGATTCCTGCCATACTAAAAAATCAATGCTTACCACAGAGAGTGGGAATGCCCCTTACAAAAGTAACTTTTGCTGTTCTTAACCTCTGTCTCTGTATTTTGCACACATATGTGAACACAGCTCACAGGGTTCACAACCCAGTTATTAGAAATGGCTGTAAGAAGCCTCCACTGCCTCTTGGGTTGGAGGCTGTGTTGAGCTCAGGCTCTTGCCCAAGCAATGCCGCAAGCAGCCGTGCCCAGCCCTGACCTTGCCTTGCTGACTTGACCTTGGACTTGCCTCATCCCTGCGAACCTTCTGGCAATGCAGACTCTTGCGCAACTCCTGGTCTCCATCGGTGGACCTCCTCTGCTATTCTTCTTCAGTTACAGACAGAGGGATATATGTCTATGTAGCTATACATTCCAGAACAAGTATGGTTTAAGTGGTAAGAAACAGAAGGATTCATACGTTTGTGTGTATGTGTGTGTGTGTGTGTGTGTAAGGTGAGTGGGGAAGGCTGTGTGTGTAAACAGGGACTGTAATGAGCTGATGCGCGTGTGTCCAAGCTGGGCATGTGTTCAGAACAAAGGGGGGTGGTGGTCTCGTTGAGGACACTGCCCCTGCCTCCTGGCGTGCAGCCCACTCTTGTGGGCCCTAAGAGATTACATGACCTCCTTCTAAAGGCAAACAAAGAGCTGAGCTTGTACACAAGGGGAAAAAGACTCAGAGTAGGTAATTTTTATAGACCACAGCAATTTGCATCAGATATGATGAGGTCATGGAGAGCCATTCTGAATTTACTGCATCTAACAGTTTAGTACGTTTAAGTTAAGATTAAGATGTTTTCTGAAAACAACTGGCTAATTTTCGTATCAAGGAGACACTTCCACTCTCTGCATGTCTTCAGGAAATAAAATGAAATGAAGAGTTTAAAACTTTGCTGTGCTCTGTGTAAGCATCCATTATTACTGTTAGTTGCCAGCCAAACTTCAAGTTCCATTTGCAGAGCCAGAGAAGAACTCCAGGACGATCACTGAGGCATTATCTATGCTTTTGTAGTCTGGTGGCAAGCTTCCTACGTCATGAAAGCAGCTGGGGACTGCTCAGTTCCAAATGCCCCAATGCCAGGCTTGTTTGTCCCAGTTTCAGTAAGTTACAGAAAAATAAAGCCGAAGCGCACACTTTAATTCCTAGCTTTCTGCAATGGGTTCATCTTTAACAGCCTGTGTTGACCTACCAACCATTTACAAGGGAAGATGATTTTCATCACAAAGGCAGCTGTTCAAAAGTTAATTTTAGAGATATCCATTACTTGATGTTGTCTACTGCTAGTATATAAGACATTCTACAATACCTCTACTGTTGAACTGCCTGTAAAACTGTATCTATATAATAAAAGAGACAAAAGTATATATACAATAAAACACATGCAGGAAAAATACTTGTGTTTTGCTTATTTAATGCCAATCTTGTTTGTAAAAATTCCATCATTGTAATTGACAATGAAAGTGTTAAAAGCATTCTACCTTTACTCATGCTAATAGGCAGAATTACTCTTGTTTTACAAGTTCAAAAAAATTCAGGGAAAACAATGATGGTGAGAGAGGTCTATCCTCTTTTAGGTGATGTTCTGACAATATTTAGTTGTCATTATTCTGTACACACTGACAGAAAGTGTTCCACTATCTACTGACTAATCTTATGTTTTCCATACTTCCAGGAATTAGAACAATACTTGTACTTAATAATCCAATAATTTAAAAATGCTTATAAATATGTGTAGTACTTAGTTCAAGGAAAAAAAATGCATCCACATTGACATTCGTTCAGGTGCAGATGATTCATGTAGTGGTCCTGCCTCATCTTGCTTCCAAAGCTGAAGTCTTGTACCTGGCTCAGGCTGACTGAAAATCTTCATAGAGCTCTATGCTGCATTTTTTTCCAAATGCTGTCACTTCAAAAATCCTGCTACAGTCCCTGTCTTTTCAGGGCTAACTAAACATTCAGCAGCCATCGTTCTGTATCTCAAAGTTCTTTGTATAATCATCCTATGTATCATCATCATGTCCCTTCTTTGACACCAAATCAGATGGGTTAAACCTGAAGACCTGGCCAACTACTTGACTAGGAAAGTAACCACATTAACATGAACCTTTATTTAGTGGTAAGGTGATAAAAAGTAGAAACCTATTTCTGTATAGCTAATTGGTACAAGGCCTTTTAGTTCCCCCTTGAGCTTCTAACTTTCCCTTGTCATTCAGTCTGTAGTAAAGGATTTCCCACGCATGCTTCCTTTTAAATGTCTCAGAAGAGCAACTGCTTATTTTGCAAAAGCACAATAAAAAGGTCCGTCTCTACAATTTAAAATAAAATGCCATCATGAGATTAAATCAGAACTCTATCCATTTCATGAGGTGTACGAGGTAACACAATTCCCCAAAGATAAATTGCCTTAGGACATCTATATCTTTCTTTGATGCAAGGAAAAATTCACACGAACCCACAGATTGTCTCACAAAAGGAAGCTGTAATTTTTACAAGGATAAATTGACATTCTGTTCATGATGATCATCTGCATTACAAATGCCAAAACAAACCCAAGACAAGTAAGACAAAAAAGACACTAGTGATGGAAGCTAGATCCCACAGTCTGTTTTATTCTGGTCTCTGGCAATAAGAGAGAAGAAATATTTCCTTAGCCCACCACCAGAACAAGCTCCAGAATAAAGTAACCAGACTTACCCTGTCATAGCTGCCAAGCCCTGACTGGCCTGTGCCTGCCTCAAATACTTAATGTCCAGGAGACCAGTTCTCACTGTTCTGCCAGGAACTGATTGTGCCAGTCATGAGCCAATGTAGGATGTTGTCATGAAGGGGCATTTTCTATAGGAAGAAAGCCCAAAAGGCTGGCCATCCAAGAAGGGACAAAAAAATGCCTTATACAACTGTTGCGGTGTAACCTACCTCTTCCCAAGGGGAAGATAGTTGTGATGCCTTTGCAGCCCACTTCTTTGTTGTCATAGTATGTCAGACATGATGGTGATGGACTTTTTGCAGGACCTTAAGGGTAGGATAATCGGGGACTCCAGCAAAGTTCACGCTTCGCCAGTCTGCTCTGTTGAGTTCTTCAGTGACGACAAAAGTCTGCCCATGTCCACGTACTGGGGTTTGGTGGACCTGCAGGCCACCTTAGCAATGCTAATTACAAGCTGATTTTGCTTTTAAACACACTGTAAACATGAAGAGGAAACATGAAATGTGCCACACAGCACTAGAAACCAAGTCCTGAGTGGGTTAAAAATAGTAGAGGGAACATTGATGGCAATTCCGCCCTAATTACCTCCTGAAGAAGAGAAAGCCATTGGCAAAGCAGGCCATCTACTGTGATCAACAACATCAGATAATTTCAGTGGTGTTTTCTAGGATGGGACTTCTTTTCCCTTTATACGGTATAGACTAATGTACTACTGTAAATGGTATCAAACATCACTATGTAACTAACTGAAATCTTTCCGTGCCTCAGATTTATTCTCTTCAATTATTTATAGCTATTCACATTTGGACTTTTATTCCATTTCATTATCATTGGCACAGTTACGCAAAATTGGCACCTTACAGTGATCCTTATGCATAATCATTTAGACTGAATTTGGACACTGAGTCATAGCTAAATTGATCTGAATAGAGCTTTGTTCATTTAAGCTGGAGGATGAACAGTTCCAGGAGTGGAGCACGGAGCCCATTTCTTTGATTGCTTTAATTTTCAGTAACTGTATTAGTGTCATTGCTCAGCAGCATCCAATAACTCATTCATGTATTCTTGTAAATAATTTTGGTGCAAACAGCAACTGTTGGGCAATTACCTCTTATAGAAAAGCATTTGCAAATGTTTGAGAGAGATGAGGCTGAAGATTAGCAAAAGGTATTTCAATAATTACCTATTATAAAATAGAAATTTCTTTAAGGGTCTGTGTGGAAAAACCATAACATACACTATATGAACTGTACTGTACTGAATATTACTTAAGTGCCATAGCTTGTCTATTAAATCCCTTTTCCTTCTTGCTGAAGAAGCTTAAAGGTAAAGAGGGACAAACTCCAAATCACAAGGCTTCTCCCTAAAGCTCTGGGAGAATGTGCACTCCTTACTCATTAAGATAGCCCGAAATTGCAGTATAGAATGCGATTTTTCCTGATGTAGGCTTAATCCAGAGCGGCGATGGACTCATGTTATTCCCACCAAATGGCAACTTCCAGGGATGCTCATAATCTGACGATTCATTCCAATAGGTGTGAGTAGTAGTTATAGATGTTCAGCACCTTTTAAAATAAAGTCCTTTGTCACTGTAAATCATTTGATTGCTTTAATTTTAACATGTGTCTGGCCATAACATGTGCTTTTGATGAACGAATGAAAATACATAGTAAATACTACAGTAAATGATGATTGTAAGGAATATATTTAACTGACTTAAAAGGTGAAAGGAAAGAATTTCAGAGAGACTGCCTTTGCTGGTGAGTCTGGTGCTTTAGTTTTTCCTTAGAACTAAAGTTTCTGTATGCAAATTTTGTTTTTAAATTTTACATCTTTTTTTTGACAAAAAATGCCAGACTTCCAGAAAGAATGAATAAACAATCTCCATCATGGGTCCAGAAAGCAACATCTTTCTTCGCCTACTCTCCTCTTTATACGCAATAGCTCTTATTCCGGGAACAGTTGGACAAAACCTATTTATTGCTAATACAGTTAAGCTAGCTTGCCTTTGTGCTGCAGAGGAGCTGCCTGCATGTAAGGTTTTCAGATTTAGTAAATTTGTTGAAATGGGCAAAAGAACATGGGATTGAAAAGGAGAAGACCTATGGAATTAGAAAATCTTACAGTGAACATGTAAAAGATTCTTTGCCTTTGGTGTGGAGAACGGCTGTCTTCTCTCAGTTACACATTAGAGTGCTAATGCTTGTGATGCATTAGTCTGTTGGGATTTGGAATATGTTTTAAGTAGAGGAAACCTTGGTAAGATTTCCTAACGAAACCTGCATTGGGTTTTTTTCAGTTTCATCTGTTTCACCTTACATGTTTCATATGTAATGAAACATTATAATATTTCATGTAATTGAGACAGAAATAAAAAATAAGTTAGATTAAATCAAAGGAATACTGGTTCTCAGGTTTGCAATGCAGTCATTCATATAATATAAATAGCTAATAAATGTACATTATCATATTTGAAGACAAATACATTTAGAAAATTGCTCTTTGGGGCTTCCCCCCAGGTGATGTTATGATTAGTGCTGGGATCTTCTTTTCAGGCATGTTGGAATTGCGAATATGAGAGAACTTGAGTGTTCTTACAAATGACACATATTATATCAATAAAGACATTTAGCTTATATTTTGCTTTGATTGTTTTCCCTCTGCCAACAGATTTCTCCACTAAATTGTTACTGTTAAGACAATTGAATCTAGCAAAACTACCAGACATAGCAACACTAGTAGTTTGATAAATAATTTAGAAACCTACCTACATTGCCATGGAGTCCTAATTTTGGAGGTTTAGAGCTAAAGTTCTTAGTCAGGGAATGTTTGTTCTGCTGCATTAGAAAATATACAGAACACTGGTTATCACTGTAATTGGGCTATAAACAATCAGTACAAACCCCAAGATTTGCTATAGAAGCTGTAATATCCCATAGTTTATAATAGCTATTTACATGTTCTACGGACTCAGTGGAGAAGAAAAACAAATGCTGCACTATATTAAATTATCTATTCCAAAAAAGCATTCATGGTTTGAAAGTGTAATTAAATACAGCTAATGGTTTTAAACACGCATTTTTTTACAACCTGATCAAGTTAATGTTTGGGAAATCACATTTTAATGGGTGATTTTTCAAATACATTATTTTTTGTGGTTGCATAATCTAGAAGCAAAGGCCAATACGCCGAAGTGCATCCTGAAGCCCTGATATGTCAAACCTAAGAGCAGAGTCATTCAAGACACCGTCTATAAATGGAGGACAGAGATCTGCCCATCTAGAAATCAGGTTTGCCTACCCAGGATCAAAACCTCTTAGTAGGCACCGATTGTCTTCTTTCACTTGCCCCTCCTAGATGGGCAAAGCAGACTATACACCTAGCTCATGCACCTCACTTAAAAAGTATAAAGTTAGATGTGACAAGCCTGGTCCCTAGCTCTTAACATTTTGCCATATTAGAAATGATAGGATCTGTATCTTCTATTCCTTTTAGGAGCAAACCTGCAAAGAGTGAGACAAAGAGCTTATAAAAAGCATAGTTCTCAAACTATTTCTGATTTAGTGACAGGGTCTGGTTTTCAGTTTCATCTTCTGTGCTACTTTGTACTTATCTACACAGTCTCAGTTATGGTCCCTCTCAGAAAAGAAGATGGCATTCAACAAAATAATGATGATGCAAAATGGGAGTAAAGACATGAGTTCTCACTTTGCAGGACCAGGCTCTTCATGAGTATCTCAGAAAGATTATGTATCAGGGGAAAAGGCAAAAACAACCCCATGATTTCTGTTTGAGCTGCTACTTTCAGGAGTTTTTTATATGAAAAACCCTACTAAAAAATGAATATTCTCAGTTCTGCTGCCAGTACAGACCCAGAGACACTGAAGTACTGAGAGAAGAATCTAGCATTTAACTGAAGCAGATTCTGCTCTCATTTACATCTCAAACAGGAAACAGCAACCTCACAAACTGCTAAAATTATTTTTGAAAATATATGCATTTAAAAATGAGTCAGTCCTTCTAATTGTTATAATACATCTAGAGGGCAGCTGAATGCCAGACAGGTGTTATTGCCATGAAATTATCTTCTAGTGTGACAATTAACATCCTAACTGCATTTGTCTTGTGCTAACACTGACTACCAACAGATGAAATTGAGCACGACGTGCTGCTGACCTGGAGAGAAATGTAATATAGGAATAGCAGTCTGTGAAGAGCTGAGATTTAAGATTTCTATTATGTATTATTTCCTACAAATCTCAGCTATTTTTACTTCATAATAAAGTGTTAAAAATGAAGTAAAGTAGAAGGCTAGGTGGTTTCAGCTTCCGTTGTCAACACTACAAATAAACATGAATTCATCCCTAATAAGCACTGCAGGAAGTCAGCTATGCAATCTTAATGATCCTAGAGTCTTTTGCTAAAGTATACAGTTCATAATCTCAAACAGATTACAGAATACTATGTCAATTAGGATATTATGCAGAGCAACAGAAAAGGCAACACCAGCTGGAGGCATTCACTGAACCTCATTGTCAATGTAGCAATAAAAGAAACCCTGTTCTACCAAAATGAAAACAATAAAACAGAGATAACCTAAATCGGGTCAGGAAGTAGAACTATCCTGAGTTGCCAACTTCAAATGGCTGAGTAGTAAAGATCTTTGGTTAATCTATGAGTTTACAGATTGGGGGTTGTCTAATGATGCTACTGCTGGATGTCACTGGTACTTCAAAGAAAAGCCGCTGCATGTGCATTTATCAGGCTGGACAGCTTGGAAATAGCAGTATTGGAAGTTAGAACTACTCTCATGCTAACACTTTTCTTTAGCTTGCTTTGCACTTTTATCATCTCTTCAACTTATTTCAGAAGTTGAAATTGTTCAGTAAGCCCCAGTAACACTTAAACGAAGGAAGAAAATGCAATTTTACAGCTAGCAACCATACCACTGCAATTATCATAATCATGTTTTGTTTTGCTTTAAAGTATACCGGGCCTCCTGGAATATCACCTGTTGCATTTACTTACTGTGTCTACCCAACACAGACTTGAAAATTTCCTTATTGTATACTAGCATCTTCCCAGTTTACCACACCATAAATTTTACTGGCCAGGTAAAATGGGATACACACGTACTACAAATCTAAATAGCAAGTTTTTGCGATAGATGTGTCCCAACAGCTAAAGACAGAAACATCATAATCCATGCATCTACTGTTATCTTCCTTCAGAATTCAGTCATGATACAACCTTTCTTTCACCTACATGGGATATACCTATAATGAAAATCGCATCTTTATACTCTTCAGTGTTTTTTAGTTCAGTGGCAAATCTAGAAAGAAGGAAAAAACCAGCTTAGTCATTTAGGCATTGTATTGAAGCATCCTCCTCTGCTGACTCAGGCTTTGTGAAGAAACCAAACCCACAAACTAGCAAAGCAATGGATACTAGTGACCTGCACGCAGCCTCTACCCACAGCTCACGGTGCGCTCCATGGCAAATAGTCTTTCCTCTCAAAATCTCTTTCTGTAAATTAGTAAATATTAAAAGAAGGGAAGCAAAGTGTAGGCATAATGGGTTGGTTTTGACAATGGCACAAGGCTACCAGAGTGATCCCTCACATATTCTGCTTTTCAACAGATCCATAAAGGAGAGGGAAATGGGCATAACACTGAGATGATGAAGACTGCTGAAGACACAACACTTTTCAAGGCAGTAAGGTCTAAGCTATCTGTGAAGAATTACAGGACATCATGGTACAGAGTAACTGAAGGCAAAATGGTGAAATAGCAGGTGAAATTCAGTTCAGATAAGAGAAAGTGATGAGCACTGGGAAAAATAACTACGTACAGAAAAATAGAGTCTAAATCAGTCATTAACACTCAAAACCCACCACATTTTAGCATGAATAGAGTCTCTAAAAATATCAATCCAGTTCTCAGCAGTGGTCAAAAAGTGAACTAGGCTTGGGAATACTACTGGTCATGTTGCAGCTGTGATGACTTCTAGATAAAGGCAATGGGAGTTTCGTAACCAGTGGTATCTCATATAGTTGGAAAAAACTAAAAAGCGTTCAGACTTTATGACTCTTCTTCGGTTCTTAGCAGTAGCAGCAGCCTTCAAAGCTTACTACAAGCTGAGAACAATAATTTTGAGTTCAACTTAACTATGTCATGCAGTTACACCATGTTGAGCAGATAGGGGCTGTTAAGTATGCTAACTTTAATGGGCAGCTTTAAATGAGCTTTCCAAATGCCATGTGTGAACTTGCTTTGATGGAGAAAGAAGCCTCACACTGTCGTATATCCACAGATGCCACATACTGCCTTCCCAGGGAAGCTATACAGAGAAATCATTTAAGAATGATAACCCACATGGAAAAATGATCCTACCTAATGTATGTTTTTTCCAGAACATCTGCTCCTACTGCTCAAGCAATCCCTCAGCTTTGTTAAGCTCCTCGTTAGAAGCAGACTCTCCTCACACAAACATACGCTGCCACTGGAACCAGCTCACGCCAGGGCAGCAAACGCAAGGCTTGGTGACCATCTCCACAACCAGTAAACAGAAGTGCCGCTCCTACAAGAACCACACAAACTCCTGTATCCCCATGGCTGGCGACACATGTAATGCAATGTACCAAACGCCCTTACCGCATGCACCCTTGTGGCTAACACGAAACACCCATTTTGCACCAGAACAAACTCTACCCTTGATAAAGGGTAGAAACACCTCATCGTCAGTGGGAAAACACATCTTACAAAACAACAGCTTCTTCTCTGACGTCTCAGTGTTGACGATCTGAGATCTACCCCACGCCTTTTAAAGATAAGCCTCAGAGCAAAAGCTCATATATACTAAATATCTTGGACTCAACAGGGTTACTCGGTCTTTGGGCTGTATTAAATTCCCAGCTAGCTGCTAGCAAATGCTGCCACTTTCTTAAGGCGGTAAATTGCTTCTCTTTCTCGTAACAACTAGTGATCTCATCCCTTTTCTGTAAGTACTCCCACCTTGCACCACAGGTTACAAACTTTTGTTCTCACAGCTAGTCTAACTGATTTAAGCACTGAAGCGGAACTCAGAACAACTGCTCTCACCTTGCATTTAGCCTCTATGACTGAAGTTTCTAATTTAGGAGAACAGAAAAAATCATTATGCTGCTCTGTAAGTCTGTGCTATGCCCACCTTTTTTATCCAGTTGCCATTGTGGCCACTCAAAAGGAAAGAAGCATAACTTGAGAAATTACAGAGATGAAGAAGAAAGAGGACTAGGGGTATGAAACATCTTCCACAAAAGAACTCCATAAACCTCTACTCTTTATTTCGTAAAAGCAGTGACTGATAATGTTTGGAGGTCTATAACCTTGGGAATAAGGTGGAGAAAATGAAGAGAGTGATTGTTTACTATATCTTGCAGTATAACTAGTGATACCATCCCGTGCTGGATTTTGAAGAAATGGATAATTAGGGAACTTGTCACTGAACACTGAGGAAACTGCAAGTATAAATAGACATTCAGACTTTCGGTGGTTATGGAAGATGATGGTTCAGATGCGATGTCTGGCTCACAATGCCTTAAAACTGCTGCCTGTGGAATGATGCCCAGGGAGGATCCGTGCTGGGTATGCACCCTGTGTCTGGCTCTCTTGCCCTAACTTCCCTCCTCAAACCAGTGGAGCTAAACCAGGACCAGGATTTTAAAGAGGATATGCGCTACCGCCTTCCTATTCCCAGAAACTGGAAAGCATGTGCCATATAACAAATGCAGGCATCCTCTCCCTACATCCAGTTCACACTCTTCTGGGTGTCCCCCTATTACATGAAGAGGCTGTCACCCAAGGTGACCTCAGCACGCACAGAGACAGAGATATTATTGAGACTATAGAGACATTAGCTTCTGCTTCCTAATTTAGGAAACGGCCATTCCAATTTCTACAAGCTTCACATTCTTTAGGATTTATCCATTTTCTACTCCCCAAAGAAGGGAAAGAGCTATCTTTCATCGCAGCCACGGCAAGGTCACTTGCTGCAGATTGGGAAGGGAAAACTGGCTGCAATTACTGGATGTAAGCACAAGTACTCATTCTCCTCACTTGAGAAACTGAGCTGTTGCTATCAATTACACGTATTTAGCTTTTCCCTGGCAAGCGTAAATGCTTGCATACAGTAATTACAGCTGCTCCGATGTCCCCAGAAGGAAGAAGGGGAACAAAAATAAATGATAATAGTTTGGTTTAATTGCCTTTCACTTAAGTTTTATGCCATTAATTATAATAATGGTACAATTAATAATTTAAAATATATTTTTATTTTTTTAAAAGAGTTTTCTCTAGTATTTTGTAAATGTAGGCTACAAAACACTTCAGCTTTGTAAAAACGCCTCAAAATCTACTTCATTGCTTGTGGGATCAGAATAAATAACTTGAGACTCACTATTAAGAATACTAATTGATTTGATACACCATCGTTCATTTATATGTATTATGCCTAATAAATTTACCATTACAAATTAATACAAGTGCATTAAAATATATTCTTTTACACCATAATATGTTTGGTATCCAAGGCACAGCTGAGACTTAGTAAGAGACATTTCTCTGTAACATTTCTTTGTGCACAAACTAAAAACTGAAGCATTTTTATACACTCCTTATGTATTCTATATTCTTTTGCAGTCACTGATGCTACATGTTTAGTAACAGTAAATTATTAGAAATTGAACACAGTATGTAACAGTATCCTTTTTTGTTAAAAATACTAAAGAATTTAAGGTATTTATGTATGTTATGAGAAAAAGCAGCAATTATTCCTTTAAAATTGAAGTTTTTCATGGAATTGTAACTCAAACTCGCATATATGTTCTTGTAATTTGTTGTGTGATATATCAGTGAAGATTATTTGGAGTTTTTTTAGCAGGAAATCATGCCTCCCAGCTCTGCTGGAGCTCTTTGAGGGAGCCAATAAGAAAGTCAACTCATTGCTCATTAACAGTGAAAAATAAATTTGCCAAGTGTTAGCAGGAAAGAAACACAAAACACACCAGAAAATGTCACGGTGCCATTCGACAGACGCCTGATGTCCTCAGCTTAGGCACTGCAAGCAGTTCTGGTCTTTTCATTCGCCTCCTCTCCAAAACACTATAGGTGGAAGGGTACCAGTGGCGGATGCTGCATCGACACCAGAAGCAGCGGGGAGGAACTGGCACAAAGGACCGAACACCCACATAATGTGCACTTTTTGGGTGTTTTCACTTCTGCCTGGCTCTAGCGTGGTGCCAGGACCGAACCCCCACTGCTGGCGGTGCCCCCCTCCGCTGAGGGACTCAGCTGCCTGTGGGGCAGGACCCAGCTTAGCAGGGCTCGGCTGTGCGACCTCCACTCCGGTTTATTCATAGAAAGTGTTAGGAAAGTGTGAAACACTATGTAACCTAAAATTCTGCAAGATAAGAGAAGGAAAAGCACAGGCAGCAGCGTAATTGTTGAGAAGGTAATTGACAGCAGCTCAGTGGTTCAAGTGGAATAGTTTAAAATTAATAGTTTAAATGGTTTAAAACCCCAAGACAAAAACACAGGAATCTGGAGATGGCAACTCGGCAACACTGAAGATGATGCAAGGCATATTGGAGGCTCATCATTTTCCCGTGTGGCTGATGCCTGCTGTGGAACAGCAGGACACACGGAACACCTTTTTGAGAGCGGTTGCTGGTAGCTTTTTCGTCCTATCTATTGCATATATTAAGCAATAAATTACTCTCCATACTCCTAAGCTGCGAATATCCTGCTTACAGAGTGTCTTGAGGGACAGTTTGCTCATGCAATGTGTTCCAGAGAGAGGCTTAATTTAAAATAAAGACGCAAGATCCACTTCAGTTTCATCAGAAGAAATTCAGTTTGTGTGCTCCCTGCAGCTTTATAGGGAAAGAGGAAAATTTGTTGATTGGCATCAAGAGTTCACTCCACGATAGCAACATGTGTACTGTGGATCTCAACGCTAATTATGTACGGATGTCAAAATTTTTTTAATTAATTCAAATGCAATTACACAACCGTGCAATACAGAAATCTCGAAAATACACTTAAGCCCAAAGATGGCAGCTGTGATTTGGGAATTCCCAAGTAACGAATTGCTGGCGACAGACAGAACATTGTAGGAGTATATTATGCAATCTTTTCCCTCCTTTTATACTCTTTCCTCACTATATGTTATTTGAAACTCCTGGAGAGAAAATACTAGGCCAGAAGGACCATTTTAAAAATGTTACGTAATTTCTGTTTGCGTGCAGAATTTTGCCTACATGTATTCTGATTATTCACAAAACAGTCAATCTTAGACGTATGCCCTTTGCATACAAAAGAAATAAGCACTAGGTTTTTTTGTTACCATATCCTTTCATCTTCCTATTACAAAATATGAGCCTTTTTGAAGATGGCTTCTTTGGTTTTACTTTGTCATGTCGCACTGCCACCTTACTTTGCCAGATGGATGACTTTACTCAAGTACTGCATGAAAGTTAGATACTGTTATATACAGCTATAAAAAGCCTGTTTATAAACAGTAAAACATCCAAATGTCAGTGTCAGGCACAGTCAGGATAACCAGGCCTCTTGGTTTAGCCACAAACAGACTAGAATATGTTTCTCCTTCCTGGCAGCTCAAAGACTGTCTTCCAGAGACAATTTACTTTGAACACAGAATATTTTTATACTCTCCCTCGGTCAATCTATGCTAAAATGACAAAAACAACCAAACTCAATCCACATTTGTGTATTCACCATAGGCTTAAACTTGTAGCACTGTGATTAAACATCAGCTGTGCAGCATACCGTCAGCGCTTGCGAGCTCAGTCCTGTTAAAGTACCTGTGATTACCTGGGCTCTCTGGTGAGCATCGAGCTGGGAACAAGAGGGCTCCACCAGGGAACTCCAAGCATTTCTGCACTAACGCAGGAGTAAGGCTGGCCGCATACAGCGTCTCAAATAGTGCCATGTGCTGTAAAGCCACTGTAATCGCTCTTTGGCTGCATGAGGTTTATTTGAAGGTGCACGTACGTCCTTGATGAAGGACAGGCCTTCAGTGCACATTTTACAATGAAATTAGCCCTCTACGGACATCTTTCTAAGCCCTGTGTCTGTTGGAGGAGGGGAAAATAAAAAAAAAGGATGCTGTTCACTCAGGTGTTTTCAAAGCCAGTAAGTCAATCAAAGGAAACGTTTTTTACCAGGACACTTAAAGTCATTTCCTTAGCTACGAACCTACTCCTTCTGAATTTCAAATCGATTGTTCCACCTACAGTCAGACCCTTCAGCACTCAGATTTTTTTAAGAAGAAAAAATACAATTTTTCAGTCTCCTGATCATCAAAGAATGACAAACTTATTTCAGCTCTGAATGAAGACCAGAGGTAAAACCACTTGTGTTAAGAAGGAATCATTTAAGAAAATAATTAAGGAAAGGAAACATCAGGGAATGCCCTCACTGCCCTCATACATGACTTGGTGTCAGGTATGACTTGTAGCTCATGGTTTTGCAAACCTGGGTTCTTAAAGGTAGGTTTAAAATTCACATATGTTCTTTTAAATAAAAATGGCTTGCATTTAAACATGTTATGAATCTACATATCCATTCAGAGTTGCTTTGAATTAGCTTGTCAGCATTCTTGAAAGCTTGATAAGGTTTCGTTAACCTAGGGAGTTCAGAGGCTAACTTCAGAGGCCCAGGAAAGCTTCTTGCTTCTTTTAGTTGCAAATGGTACAAATACAATCTCAGGTACACTCTTCCAGCCTCTAAAGGTCTATAGGTGACACAGCAAATCCATTCACATTTATCTCGGAGACACCCATCATTGCAAGGCTTCCATTTTGCATTTAACACTTCCAGTCTTATCAGTTGTCTAATTACTAATCTCATACTTTACTGTGTGGTTTTGGCGATGTTGTTGAGATTTGTGTGTAACAGAAAATGAATTTGTAATTTTAAAGTAGGGATAATTTATTTAAGTTCTGTAACATTTTCTAATTCGCCAGAATTTTAATATCAAAAATCTGTACAGATTACTCTTACAGGGAATTTATAACCCATCCAGACTGCAATTATGGGAATAATACACTGATGCACTGTATAATTTGAGATCAGAGAGGAAAACATCCTCATCTGAACATCTACTGGCATACAGTCATTTGAGGCTCTGCAGTTTTGGGATGCGGCACCGCTGGACTCGAGCCTTGGGGAACCTACGTGTGGAAGAGCGGTGAGAACTGCTGTACGTACCAGGGTAGGCACAGAGTCTGTCCACACTTCACCACCAGCTTACTGGGGCATGCTGCTGTGCCATTTTGAGGTGTGTGGTGTAGACAAGCCCTAGATATCTAATGTCTGAGCACCAACTAATATTAGCAGAAAACAGATGGGTTGGAGGAGGTTCCAAATGCCTGAAGCTCTTTTTTGGCCTCATCCTGCTTCTGCAAGGAGTAACTGGCAGCTGTACTCTAATGTTTTCACTTGTTTTGAATTAAACTTCTCTTTGCTCCTGCCCTACCCTTTTCTTTTTGATACTTTGCTTGTGACTCTGCATGTGGGTAGTGCCCGCTGTATTCATGAGTCTTCACCAACAAATCTGCTGGAGTAAGGCCAGCTGGATTTAGCCTTGGATCACAATATTTACCAATGAGTGGTACAGGCAGATTTTTTAAGCAGCACTTTCAATGATAGATTAATCTCCGCTACCTTGTTCCCTACTAGGGCTTGCTACAGAAACCCTCTTAAAGGTCTTTATTTTTACTTTTTTTACCTATTATTTAAAATACAACAAAAGGTTTGTGTTTTGGTTTTGGTTATGTTTTTAATACGGCCTCTGAGTTTAACTGATGTAGTTAAGAACACTTCTGTAAAATGCTCTGATTTGTGTAACATAAAATAATTCAACCCATAATTATTGTATTCCTACATCTCCAGAGATTTTTATAGCTCTAGGAATTTCTCTAAAATAGACTAATCATTCTGTGAAGACTTCATTAAAAAGTAAGATACAAAATGCTTCGTAAATTCCTTACGTATGCATGTGTGTATGTGTACGTAAATATATGTATACACACACATTTCAGTATCACAAATCTAGAAGATAAATATATAATTAAAAGAGTGCTTCACCTGTTCTCCAATTCTGATTCATTGCTTATTCGTTATTTCAAGCTTGATCAGTATATTAGCTTGCCTCACTATCGTAAATGACTATTTCTATAAATGTTTAATTAGGCATAAATATTACCGCAAAAAAGCTTTTCTGACCACTGAAATTTAGGGTTGCTAGTATTAGCATCAAAAAGGAAATATTTTAAAGATAAATGCATGTAATAAAAAGTATAAAAGTACATTTTCAACAATTTCCCACTTTTTCCATCTCTACGCTGTGATTTAGTCTCCAGTGTCTTCCCTTACAACCTCTTCCAGTTTTCCCAGTTCAGGTATTTCTTTCTGTGATTCAAGAAAAACTGAAGCTGGATCATCTCCTGTTCATATTCTTAATCTCTTATTTTAAGTAAATGCTAATAAGTAGCTCAAAGCTGAAAAGGAATTCCATTTCTTTTACATTACTTTTTACAGTCTCCATCTGTTTGTACCAAAATATGAGGGCTACCACTATGGCCGCAACACAGTGCATTGTTGCTGGGGTTGGCTAGCCAGCAGTCCCGATAACCTGAGAAATCTTACTGAAGGGTCATGCCCACCTCATTGCCAAGAGGCTCGGATGAAAGGCGGATTCTGCATCCTGGAGAAAAACAATCAAGAGATTTCCTGCTGTCAGGTTTCCCATCCCACTCTCATTTCACACCTGCCCAGCTAAGGAGGCCCCTAGAACAGAGTTAACTTTATATAGCTCTGGAACTGTCTTTTATGAAGAAAGCTGTGCAACAAAGCCTGAATTTTAAGAAGAAACCGGTTAGCCTCACTAAACAAACGGTTCAGTCAAAGGAGGACATCTTTGAGTTTCAGGACTAAACTGTGGTGGTGTTTGAATACGCTAGGCACCAGAGAAGGACACCATTGTACTTGCATTGGACTGAAATCTTCAGAAGATTGAGGTGAGCAAACTGAAATGAAAAAAAAAAAAAGAAAAAAGCCAGTACTGTGTCATTTCAGGCTTTGGTACAAAAAAGATAGCCTAACTTGCTGAGTTCTGAAGGAATGAAATAAGAGCGACTTTAAGAGTGTCGTAGACTAAGAGCCTACAGAGGAACCTGTAGCCCACAGGACTTAAATTCCTCTCTGTCTCAGAGGCCAGAGGGCACTTTCTGTTGCCATCTGAGCTGAACCCCAGAACTGTCACAATACTGCAGAGAGGGCTCCCCCAGATGGGGTTTTTGCCAGTTTGTCACTAAACATGTTTGACGAGCCTTCAGAGCCATGAGATACCAGGTAGGTTCACAAAAGCCTCTTCAATGATACATGCCTGATGTCACCAGAGTCAGGTGAACCTCAAGGGATGCACGAGATGGTTTACTGCCACTTACTCGGATTAAACCTGACAAACACTCTAGCTGACATCACTGTCTTAGGGCATTTTGTTGATCTGAGATTACCACACCGCATTTCACTGCATGTCCTCCCATCAGCCTTGTACTGGGAGAGCAACAAGTGAGAGCCAGATGTGTCCCTGCTTGTGCTTTAGAATACATCACTCCACCAGGCCTGAGAGCTGGGAGGGTGAAACACAAAGGCACGAAGAGATGCTAGTTTATAATGATATAACTCTGAGGACTTCAGCAGGGTTACTTCTGCTCTGGACAAATACAGCTGGGATAGAAAGATTACTTACAACTTCTCTTAACTGAAATCTTTAAAGATGTGCACTAAAAACAACCATCTGTCAGAGCACATTCAAACTGTGTGGGTACTGCACGCGTGTATGGCAAAGCCACAGAAGAGCCTGAGGACAATGACCTGTGTCTGAGGGATGGGGTAGAAGGAAAGACCTGGTTTGATGCCTGGGCACGCTGCCTTCGCGTGTCTCTGATTTAATGTGTAGTGGTGCTAAATAAAATCAGAGACCAGCAAAATTTGCAATCCTGGGCACATGACAAAAGGCAATGAAATGTGCAGAAGCACCTGACGAGAACAGGGATGGTTGCTAGAAACCAGACTTCACAGATAACTCTCCAGAAAGGTATCCGATTCAGGGGTTAGTTTTAGAAAAATAAATTGGCTTTGCCTAGAATGACATTTATAGCCATCAAGGGAGGAGGACTCTGGAATAAAGTTCCGAAGAAGGAGTGGGAGCCAACAACTGCTCTTAAAAATTGAGATCTTTTTGAAAGAATTTGAATAACATAATGCTTTCTGACAGCAGGAGGCCTTTCTTTATTCTACAATCCTCTGTTTTTAAATAAATCCATTACTCATAAAGCACTACAAAATACCATGTCCAAAAAAAAAATGAATTCAAAAGTAAACAAGTAACAATTTGAATACAGCAATGTTTTATGTTTCTGGGCTTTGATTACCTTAAGCCCTTACACAGGCACCCGCTGTTTTCCAGATCACTGCATCAAACTCCGTCCTTACCTGCTATTCGAATAATTACATGGAGGTGTTCAACTTTAGATTAAGATCAGCTTGTCATGCATCAAAGGTTTGAGAGGCCTAAGGAAATTATTCATGTCATAATGAAATGTAATGCCATCATTCTTCAAATAATCATAATGAAAGATTAACCACGAGAATCTGACTGTGCCTTCCCGCAGTACAACTGGCAGATGGGGAACAGAGGACACAGGCAACTCTGCAAACACCTTTTCACAGACAATTGTGGTGCGTGGGGGTCAGCCCAGGAAGCAACCAAATGGGTACAGAAATGCTCTTCCACATTTCAGAGCTATGTATCAACATGGATTTCTGCTTTCAGTCCTTCCTGTGGCTGGTCTCCTGCTTCTCCATCCTGGCTGCACAGCCCACACGCAGCCACAGGACACACTTTTGTCATATGTTATTGAGCTGCAGACATAAAGAAATATGATCTCAGAAAAAATTCCCACAAGATTTGTCATAATTGATGAGTGATAGAAACATTCTTACTTTCCACTGCATATTTTGGGTTGCTTTCTCAATATACTGGTGCAATATAAAGTACATGGACACAGCCAATCTGTTGGAACATCTTCTAAGGAACTAATTTATCTTAATTACAGCAAGGGTGCAGGATAACATAACATAACGTCAGAAAATTTATCTAGGTGACGTATTAGACCACTGCGAAGTAGTTAAGCGATGGTTCGTGAGCAAGACTTGTTAATTAATTGATCTACAGCTATTCCTTTTCCAGAAAGTACATTTAGAGCTGAGAAAATAACAATATTTGTAGTTAACCACTTCTCAGACCAAACAACAAAAGATATTTTTCAGTGTTTTTTTTTCTGGACCCCTTAGACAAAACATTTCATTTTAATTTCAACACCTTAAGGTTTTTTTTGTTTCGTTTTGTTTTGTTTTTTTTTAAATTAAAACCAGCTAAATTTACAATCTAAATATAATTTTAAAATGAAGTGCTGGAGAAAAGGATGTCTAAGTGTACTGCACAAATCCCATCATTTATCCATTTTGGGGAGAGAAGGAAGATAATTGCTTGCTGAATATGAAATCAGCCCAAGTTTTATTAACGATACATCAAAAAAAATTAACAGGCACAAATTGTAATTCTCATGGTATAAAGCCTTCAAGATGTTCAGCATTTTGTTCTCAGCATCATCATAAATAACTTATAAAAATCAAAAGAGTATATTACTTTGAAGTAGACTGATCAACATCGTATGGGTGCTGCTTATTGTAAGAATATTTTCTACAGAAATCAGCAGGGAAAACCTTAAAACTACTCTTAAAGTTTTAAACTGAATTTACGCCAAACTATTGAAGTGTTAATAATTCTAAAATTAACTGATTATCACCTAACTTGAGGCATTTCTGAATTGTCAAAGTAAAAACATTCATACATTTCTATTTTTCAGGCTGGTTTTACCTGTTATAAATACATATAAACCAACAAGAAAATCTGACTGGAACACAGGGGAAGGTCTTAGATGAACCAGCTTGCCTCATACTTTCCTACAGAGTTTGCCTATAAGACATTTACTTTAAAAAATGATTGGGACTCTTCACCACACCACACTCAACTCTCAACTATTGAGAATTTCTAGTTACATTTTCAAGGGAATATAGATAAACGTACGCACCTTGAAGATGAATTGCGGTTTTGTTCACTCAAAAGTCAGACACAAGCATGTTGTATGGTTTGACAATGAAGAGGATGTTAATCCCATTGCCTTTGAGATCCTCTGGCCATTCTGTACCCTGGTGGCATTCCCAGAGTCCCTCACTCCAGCGGTGGAGCCCACCACTGCGCACAGCTGTCTGCCAGCTGTGGCCTCATGGCACCTCTAACTGAGTTCGCAACCTGCAAAACAGGCCTGTGGCTACTGGATGGAAAGGAAGCGACTTGGTGAATTTTTTTCAAATCCAACTACTCACTATTCATTTATGAGAGGACAGAAATTGGTTCAAATAAGTAAAAATGTCCACACACTGAAATTTAACCTTCACTTTCAAGCTTTCAATTCAGCTTAGAAATCCCTCGTCTGTCTGCTGCACCAATGACATCACTTCTTTCCCTCTTATTTTACTTATTAGTTATTTATAAGTTATTATAAATAATCAAGTATTTACTTATTCCTTGTTCTTTTGGCTTCATTGAACAACTGTACCTTAGCCTGTGGTTTATCTACTCCATCAGGTACGTTCCAGCACAGACATTACTGCAGAAATCTCTCTGAATAATTAGGTACAGTGAGCAGGTTATAGGCAGCCCTTGCCAGCTGAGCTCCAGGCAGCAAGAAATACTGACAAAGATATACAGAATATTCACCGAATGACTTCTGACATCTCCCGGTGCTGGAGAAAGTCATTAAAATCAAGGACACGGTTATCAACTGTGCTACAGGAAAGTCTTAAGATTCCCAACGAAGGCTGAAAAGCTGCTGTTCTGGGTACAACAAAAATATAATTGAGTTCCCAGAGCATTTTTATTCCAAATAAGCAAGATGAATAAACGTGAGAAGAAGGAAGCACTGCTATTCCCACACTAAACATTATGAACTTGAGTAAAACAAGATGCTTAGCCTTTTTGATTTGCCCTTCATTGCAACCTACAGCAGAGCTAATTCCTTCTATTTACTGCCCATGATAAAGCCTCACTCAAGAGCGAGCCATCACACTGTGCAGCCACGTGGCACCTCCATCAAATGTCTCAATTCACAGCATCAGGGCCCCTGGCCAGGCATGACCCTAGTTTCACAACTGATAACCTCTTGCAACCTTACCTGCTGCAGTCACATTTTGCCAGTATTTCAAGCACCACTGCTGTTAATTACTCAAGGTACCTGCTCCATCAGAATTTTTGGCCAAAATTTCATTTAATGTAAGTGAAAGGGTTTGGATGCACACAAAAATCAGGCTAAGGATAAAAAGGGCACTACAAATGGTAATTCTCGCATTTAATCTTTCCTTTCACCCCTGAAAAAAAAATCTCTAATGTTTTTTCTAAGTCGCATCTTATCTTTCACAGTTTAACAGAAATTAATAAATGAATAATTAGTGAAAACCAGTAATATTTATGTAGGCCTCAATTGTACATACTTCTTTTGGGCTAAGAGCAAAAATAAACATGGATGGCAAGTATAAGAATTAACAGCACACATTTACTTCTTTTTTTTTTCATTTTCCTGGACTCTATTACAAATAGCTGGCAGTATAAGGAAGTCTATAATTCATGACAAGATCCACACCAGAATGAGGAAAACAAAGTCACCTACAAAGCCTCTGCAGGCACAGCAGCGATACAATAAAAGAGAAAAACTCTTAAAAGAGTCACCTTGAAAAGTACTGAGGCACAGCGTTCATCTTCACTGTAGGGAACAAAGAAACAGCACATTACAGCATCCAAGACACACTGTGGTAGTTAAGAGAATGAAGTTTCTCTGGGAAAACACATATTTCTGTTTTTAAACTCTTTTATTCTCATACTTTCCCTGTTTGAGGAACTAAGCTAAACTCCCATTGTCTAAACTCTCATTGGGCTGAAAATGAGAACATATTACAGGTGCAGAGAGGAGTGTCATGAAAACACTTTTATGAGCATCTGAAGAGATAAACCAGTTCAAAAAGAGATTAAACAAATTCCTGGTGGACGGGTTGATCAGCGGCTATTCAACACCCACCAGCTGGCTCCGGATCAGGGATCCGCTGAGCAGCTGAAGGCTGGAAGGTGGGGAGGTGGAGTAGGAGAAGTGTTTGTTGTTAGCAACCGTTCAAGGCAGGATGCTGGACTAGGTCTGGTCCAGTATGGCCTTCCTTATGGCCTTGCATTATGTCACCCAACAACTCTGCACCATATCCACCTCCACCCAAATTATCATGTCTGATGGGCCAGTCCTGGGCCTCTCATAAAGGTACGGATGCTCCGTAGGAGGCATGACAGCAAAGTAACCAAATGTTATCGGGTCTTTGAAAACTACTGAATCCTTGCTTGGACTCAGTCCTTGGAAAACGTTCTTTACCAGCCTCTGGAAAATTACAGTTCTCTTTCTTCTCAACAAAAGTCCATTAAAAAAAAATCTTCATGGTCTGGATGGTTCCAGACCACCAATGGACTTCTGTTTACTGTAGCCCAGACAGATCTTTCTAACACAAATACCAGGTAAAGGGGGTTCAGATTTTATGCCAGATGGTACTCAATTGTCTGGCATCTCTTTCTTTAATGTGTTAGCTCATTACTGGTTGCATTTCAGGTGAAAATTAATGTAGTCTGTTTTATTTTTAAATGTGTCCCAAATGGAGATTCAGAGGAGCAGATGTTGGGGGAAAGGGGGGAAGGGTGTTTCCATTTTTTTAGTGTACAGTGCTTGACATAGCTTCATTATAGCTCCTCTAGTATAGATTATATTATTATACTTCCATGCACAAGTGTGTGTGTGTCTGTTCCAATTTGTACTAGTTTATCTGACTCCCTGTGTGAACACGTGCCCACTTATAGAACATACAATGTCTAAAAGCATTTTTCATTACATATTCTCTAAGATTATAGCAAACTGAGCATTAAAATATTACGAGAAAAAATCCCAAAAGGCAAACCCCAAAATTATAGAAGATGAACCTGCATTGTAATTCTACTAGTAAGTGACAGAAGGTACAAATCACCAATGCCAGGGATAGTAACCTCCTAATTTTGGGCTGTGTTCTCAGCTTGTGGCATAACCCAGAAAGTCCTGAGGGATCTGGCCACATCCCAGCAGCCTGCGATCACCTGCATATGGAGAGCTATACTTCCCAGAGCCTGCACAGTGTCAGCTGCCAGCCACGCTGCTGGCACAACCCCCACCTTAAAATCTGGGAACAACCTTACAGGTTAAGACCGTGGCACATCTCACCTGGCTGTCTCTGCCCCTGACAGTGCCCCAGAGAATCCATCCGGGACACTGTAACTCTGCTGCTTCCCCAGAACACCCTCTTCTTCCACAACTACCCACATTGTAGGTAGTGCCTTTCTGCCTAATAGCCTTTGCTGGATTGCATTTCTGCAAATTTGCCTCATTGCTCAGCCCTTGTGAGAACACTTTGCACTTATACATCCTGTAGCAATAACACCAACAGTTTAGCCATTACTTACATGAAAAATACATTCTCTTGTTTATTCTAAACCTTTTGTCACTAGAGAACATGGGTGATTTGAATGACATGATTACAAGCAAGAGTGACAGTGATTCCTATTTACTTTCTGCACAGCATTCATAATATTATAGAGCTCCCCTCACTCTGCTCAGGTATCTCTTTCCAAGGCTAAAGACACTTATTTTACATCTGTGCTTTTTCATAGATTCTGAAGAGTCTGGGTATTACACATCACAATAAAATTCCTCCCGCTTGTTATTTCATGTTACATCAGGCTGCGTCTTTTCAGCAATATCAAAGAACTAATCAGACTAGATATGAACAACTGGAATACAGAAAATGATACATGATGAATCAAACACACATTTCCTTTCGGTGCTTGCTGTAAGTAAGCAGATGGACACTAAAACATTCTAAAACCAAAATGAGAATGATTTGCTCTATACGGGTAAAATTCAGGAGGAAAGTGCTACAGTGCACCAGAAATTTAGTCACCCTAACAACACGCCTACTCAAGCCCACCAGAAGTCCACTAAAATCATGTTTCTTTTTGTAAAATGTACATATATGTGTGCTCTGCTACTATCAACTCTAGTCCAGATTGGGGAGCTGAACAACTCTGGAGGAATTTACTGAAGTACAGCTGGAAAAGGCTGAATTCAGTGTTTTGTATTCAGCAGGGAGCTGCTATTTGTGCAGCAGATCCTGCCCCACCTCTGCAGGTACAGCTGACACCCTGGTCACAGAACTAAGGGTAAGTCTCGGGCATGGAACGAAAAGTATCCTTCGCTTGGCTGGCAGGCAGAAACGTCTACTCTTGTGTTCTTTTGCTTTCTTAGGATCATGAGAGGACATGTGAGCCTCCATAGAAAAACCTTCTTTACATGCATTTCCTCATAAATTAATCAGTCTCCATTTTGAAGCTGTTACGAGTTGCAGCCGCTTGCGTCACTGACATCAAGTTGAAGACACACGCATTTTAGAAGAGTTTGCTCAGAAGTGCTGCAGTCCTGCCTTGAGTGACAATGACACGCAACAGTACCCTTTCAGCTCCTTCCCATCAGGATGAGAACCTGTTCTCTTCTCCTGTATTTAGTGAATTAACCAATAAACTACAATTTCATATAGTACATGTGAAACCCTTGGGAGGCCAAAAATAGACTGAATGACAAATTTCTCTTTCTGGATTTTTCCATGCTTCTTACCCCTAAAATCATGAAGAGAAAATACACAGGAGAGTGTAATTCATCATAGGTGTCAAATTATTAATTAGCTAAGTCTAGCTTTTACAATGGCAAAGCTACAGGTTTCAGAGCAGCTCTGCAGGCTAGGAGGACAGGAGAAGAGGAGGGTGTAACACTCTTAGCCAGTGTGTTGAAGCTGCCTAGTCAGAGGATGAAGTACTCAAGGCTCAAGGGTTGAGAATTCCCGGAGAAAGCAGGGATGAAGTACCGCAGACCCAGCACTGATGCTTGGGGCACGTTGGGAGCTGAGGTTAGGTATCACTGCATGACACCTGGAACATGGGAGCACAGAAGACAGAGCAGGGAGAGCAAGCTAGCTCCAGGAGTAGGACTTGAGAAAGGAGGAAGGAAGAAGGAGAGGGAAAACTGAAATGCCTCTTATTTCCATGCCCATGGCAGACTGCCCCAGCAAGTGTAATGGCATCGACCCATGCCCTGCTGCAAAGCACCAAGTGCTTAGCTAGTAAAGGTGATGCAAAATGCAGGAAAAAAACAGGAGTTCACACACCTCTTACTTGCATAAACGCCTCATTCCAAGGTACTCCGGCAATGCTTATATTCTCATAAATGTTTACAAATACTTAAAGGGAGGGTGCCAGGAGGAGGGGGTCAGTCTTTTTTCAGTGGTACCCAGTGATAGGGCAAGGGGCAATGGCTATAAACTTGAGCACAGGAAGTTCCATCTCAACATGAGGAGGAACTTCTTTACTTTGAGGGTGACACAGCACCAGAACAGGCTGCCCAGGGAGGTGGTGGAGTCTCCGACTCTGGAGACATTCCAAACCTGCCTGGATGCCATCCTGTGCAACCTGCTATAGGTGGACCTGCTCTGGCAGGGGGGTTGGACCAGATGCTCTCCAGAGGTCCCTTCCAACCCTTAACTGTCTGTGATTTCTGTGATTCTGTGATATTCAGCTACAAAGTTGAGTAGTAACTAGAAAGCATTTCTCTAACACTAAAAGCATTTGTGTGCTCTTCTCTTTCTTCAGATATTTTTCAACTGCAGGCCTCAAATCAGGTACAGGAACAAGAAGAAAAAAAAAAGGAAAACCAAGTTTGTAGTTCTAAAAGGTAAATAGAGCATTCCTACTTCAGTTGCAGTGCACATTTCTGGTAAAAGATAAAGCATTTGAACCCCATCAGCAAAAGTATTACTTTCTTCTAGAACAGTAGTGAAACTATGTAACTGCTTCAAGCCCAGTATAAAACCAGTAATGAAACAAAATACATAAATACAGAAAAATACAAAATACAGAAAAGTAATTCTGCAAATGCAGCTATGATTAATACAATGCTACACTACCATTGCAAATTTAATAAAAGGAATTCCTGAGCTCTTATATTGTGAAACAATATTCATGAACCTGAAACACAAATTTGGAACTACTTGTACGTGGACACAACTCCATGACACTCCAAACAAATGAAGAAACAGCAGAAAGATAAAAACTTAAGCATATTTGTTATTCATATAATAATGACTCATAAGTTCAGATCATTTTTCCTTCTCCCTTTTTTTACCATGAAGTGGTTCAGAAAAAAAGATGTCATAAAAAGCCAGTTAGGGATTTCTTTGGGTCCTAAGATACAAAAAGCATTTATTTATGCAAGTTAACATCAGCAACTCTCTTGCTTTCCATGAAAAAAACTCCCAAGATATGATATTACTGCAGGCAAGAAAAGAAATTAGGAGCTGTAGCATTGGCAGTAATACCCAATGTGAGAATATTTAGCTGTGTGTAATTTATAAGCAGTTCAGGTACAGCTCTTATGCATGGCTCTACGGACAATGTGGTTGCTGGGCTATCTGAAACCTCAGCTGTGGGAGGAAACAACCAACGTCTTGTGTTGAGGCTGCCATTGCCAGTTTATACTCAACCCCCATTAACCCTGGTGCAGGGAAGCAGAGGAGTTTACATTTTTATGCTATGACTTATATTCGTACTGAACTTTGTTTCGAAGTGCCTAACTCAAATGAGATGTAATAATCATATAAGATACGATTGTTTGGGTTGCCTGGTGAAATCACAATTTGTATAAATGTGCATACCCAAGTATCTGATCAGCAGCATCAAATTCGAATCAATACTATCACTAAACTCATGTACTCCACATTTGTGATCCTAAATCACTATGAAAAGTTGGCAAGGCTGTGACTAAACAGACCTCACTATACCCAGATATCGCATGACAAAAAGGCCCCTTACAAGAGCTTCAAACCCTATGTCAACCTAAATAATCCTCCAGACGCCCAAACAGACCACCCCTTAGTTAGATGCAAGGGAGTCTGGAGAAGCCCTCACCTTTTGTCTCAAGGGTTCCTCTTCTCCATCCAAATCCTCTTCCTCCTGCATCCCACTGAAAGTCACTGCAGAAACAATGTCAGTGGAAGTTTCTACTGGTTTCATTCCCACTAAACTATGCGTGAATGTAGTAGAAAGGACTCAACGTGAGTCACTCTAAGAAACAGGTTACTGAAAAGAAGAAAAAAAAGTAAAAATACTACTGATACTTCTGTCCCATTTGGCAGGAGAAAGCAGTCTGCCAGTTCCCAGCTCATAGCCCTTGGCTGTTTCCCGGCTGAGACTTCTCCCCAGGGCTGTCCCTGAAGCTTTCCCATCAAAGAGCGCGAGGGAACAGCATGCTCTGCCCCAGGAGGAGGACAAAGACGGGCCAAATTTCTGACTGCTCTGCGGTCATTCCCTGCAGCTATGAAATCCTCTTCATCCCCAACTAAGAACATTTTCAAAAGGGCCCAGTCTTCCAGACCTAGAAACTTAAATAAAGAGTGTGTTTAGGAAGAGTCCGGTTCTGGCCCTATCATGAAAGGCTACGTACTTTGGTCCCTAAAAACAGTTGAACCTCCCTCACAGAGCGTAAGCTAGAATTGGGCACAGGCTGGATACAAGTTACTGAATGTTGTACAGCACTCGGTGATGACAGTCTCTAACACGTAAGCTCATTTTTTGGCTATTCTAATGAGTTAAAAGATTCAATTTATTCAGATGTCAGTGCTTTCCTATAAGGAAAGATGTCCTACGCCTTCCCAAAGTGACTGATGGGATATCAAAGTGATCATCATTACCGTAGCCAGATATGTGCACTTATTAATACAGTACTTCATTTCTATCCATTAAGCCAATCAAATTTTCTATTTCATTTCTAACACCATTTTTCCTGTCAGTAACAACCAGTATGAAGCCTTGTGACACAAAAATGTCCAACAGCTGGCATTCATCTGACGTCAAGAGCACCGGTGAGACTTTTGGAGTCTGCTGGGCTTCTCCACATGGAAACAAACAGGCAGCCCGAGGATAATTCCATCACATAACAGAGTGCAACAGGAACAGCTTTGTATCTAATGAATAAGATCATCGTTCCCTTCCCCTTTGAAGAAGGATTCAGGACAGGAGATCAGTTCCTGGGCTGAAGAGGGATGAACACTGTGGTCAGGTCAGACTCCAGCACCCAGAGGAAAAGCCTGTGTTTGAACTCCTTGTCCTGAACGGTTTGCAGATTCCTGTGCCATTATCGTAAAGTAGTCTTTCTGCTTCAAACACTGAACATGGAGGAACAGATTTTGCTGCCTGTGACTGACTGTTACATTTTCTGCCACACTCTTCCACCAGTTAGCAGGCCCCTTGTGCATTGCTGCTGTAGGAGGTAGAAGGAATATCCAAACTGGATCCATGCTTTAAGATACCATATGCATTTTTAAAATAAGAAATGAGATGTAGTTCAAAAAGCTTGTCTGAAAAACTATATAGTTTCACTGACCTACATTAATCAATGAGTTTATAGCTTCCAGCTCTAAAGGTAGGTGAAAAGTTATTTTAATAAAGTAATTTTTAGTGTGCCAGCCCTTTTTTTTAGTAAAAATGTTACGAGTAGAAATCCTAAGATGCTGATGCCTGTTACCTCTTTCTCTTAAGAGATTAAAGACCTTTTTTCCAACATACTGAAATATTACTGTAATCTGAACAATGTCTACAGCAAATGGGATAAAGCATTTTCGGTTCTCTTGCTGCTCTGCTAACTTGAACGAGTTTTTGGTGCCATCAGTGAGTGATGTTTAACAGAACTCATCTCCGTTGGTCCCTTCAGTGTTACTTACAGGGAAATGCTAACAGAGGGAAAACGTGGCTATTCTTAGTTACTGCTGAATAACTAGAGCTCAGGGAACAGATTTGTCAAGTAAGCAGGTATTACATACAGACACACACACACACTGACATATTTTTCTGTTAATAAGCACTGATGAAGTATTCATAGGTTACTTGCTTAAAATGATTCTATCCAATACCAATTTTTAACTCTCTGAAGATGTATACAGACATACGCAATCTGATTATTCTCAGTGATCTCTTCACCACAGTAGAAAATGCAAAAAAAAAAAAAAAACATTACTTAACAGTGTACAACACAGTGAGTTACAGGAAAAAGCACTTTTTACCATGTTATTAATAGCTTAGAAGCATGCTCTTGTTCACAAAGATACAAGCCAAAGTATTTTCTTTACTGCTAATCTACTATTTTGCTACTTTTGGAACAATTCCAACTACACGGTCATTTAATATCCATTAATTCTTGTTATTAATTCCTCTTATTAATATGCATTAATTCTGCTTTCTCTTTCCAATAACAAATGAAAACCAATATAGACCAGAACAAACCTTTCCTTTTATTTATCATAGACATATAACTCAAAAGTATGACAACGTCACTTTACTGCCAAAGGGAGTGAGGACTGATTTCTGTTCATTCAAGTTCACACAATGCCTAAGCATCACTCCTGAAGCTTCTAATTTTCTCAAGTAATCACCCCTTCAGTTATTAACTAGACTGAATGGGTCTGCTGTGCAGCCAAGAGCAAGAACAAAATCAATAAAATCTGCTAGGAGGCATCAATTCTCTGATTGCAAATGTATTTATTACAAGACAATTTTCCAGAATTAAGTCCAAGTTGGTTAAAATTTGCAAAGTTGTCATTTAAGAAAACCAAGTACTGTAATTGAATCTTTGACATTATAATGAGAATGAGAATATTCCAACAGGTTATTAATGGAGACTTCTGTCCACATTAAGCTGCTTTTTTTTAACAATATCCCTTACTAATAAGATGCTTGCAAGATCTTCCCTTCTTAACCCTTTTCTCTATATAGTACCCTGGGTTATTTCTTGGTATTTTAAATTATATAATTACCTAGTTATCTGAGGAGATTGGGGAGAACAAGCACAACAACAACCACCAATTCTTCTCTTCCTCTAATTACCTATATTAACAGCAAATAGTTGCTGGGCTGCCTTTGTTTTCCTTGCTTTTTATTCAAGCTGTTTTCTCTGTAATGACTGAAATATTTATACATGCTTCTCTGAAAACCTCAGCCAAAGAAACTAAAGATCCCAGTCCCTAGTGAATGTCAATGGACCTGGATACCTCTCTCAAATGCCTTGGAAAATTCCAGCCATTATGTCTTAGAGAAAATAAGTATTTCCATCTCTTTACCATTTATTAGTATATTTGTTTCCTCATTAAACACAGGTAATTTAAGTACCTTGGTTTCATCAGGAGAAAAAAAATCAGGATGTTGTTATAAGATTAACATTTGTCCGTGCCAATGTGAGCATAGTTGTGATGCTTTTTATTTATGACTGTCAAAGAATGTAAGTAAAGTTTATTCACTGACACATCTGGAAATAGTAACGAAGCACTGAAACAGCTTAGCCATATTTCAGTAAACCACATATTCTCTGAATTCTGTATTTGAATGTGCAAGCCTTAAGTGTATACTGTAATATATGTCATTCTCTCTCACAGAAATAGGTTTCTGTTATTTTACTTAGTTCCTTGACACATGAAGTTAGGTATTCCCTAATTAACCAAATGAGAGGAGTTTAGGAAGTTTATTTCTGCTCTTAGTTATTCTCTGTTTTATATCTGCTTTCATGGTTGAAAGCCTGCTCAATCTGCAAATTATGTTTTTCAGGTGGTATTTCATGGCAGAAGCGGAGAAAATCCAATCGATCCTCCGTGGCAAAGGAAGAATGACTAGCACATTTGCAAGCAGGCAGCTATGGTACACATCCTTCTCGTTACTACCGTGAGAGCTCTCCACTGATGTCACTGCCGTCCCCCCCGGGTTCCCAGCCTGGAGTTCGCACGCCCAGAAATGTGTTTGCACTCACCACACGCGAGACGCCGTGTTTGCCAGGGAGGACTTTCAACAGCACACGCTCGCTCTCGCTTTTCCCTCTGGATGCTCCTATCCCCTATACATGCGTTTCTCTTCCCCAGGCTTGATCTCGCTGCAGGAGCTGATGTGGCTACAGCCAGGGGGCCAGCGAGCACCTCCCAGACCTGCTCTGTGACTCAGCATCCAGCAGGCCTTCGGGATCCCAGAAGCCGGCATCCCCTCTCCCCACCGGCGGAATATATTCCTTATCCCCGAGACGCAGCCAGCCTCCCCCAGCGCGGGAAGGAAGGGTCAGGAAAGGACGTACCCCTGGGCGACAGCAGGTGGGATGCAGCTTGCCAAGGCGGCAGGGCAGCGCCTGACCTGCAAGGCACGTCCTCCCACGCAGAGCCGTGGGCTCAAAAAATGCCGCTTCAGCCCGGTGATGGCTTGACATGTTTGTAGTCGAGCAATATTAACAATGTCTGATCTCTGGTACAACATTTTCCCAGCTGATTATTAGGCAATTAACAGCTAAACACACACTGTTCACCAAGGAGGGGGTCCGTACGTGTTTCTGTGCAATGTGGCGTAAGGACTGAGGGATCCAAAACTGGCCCACCAGGTGTTATTAGACGTAAATGTAAAAGAACAACGTAAACTCAAAATAAAAAGGCATTTAGCCAAGGAATGCTAGCATTCTGTTGTGACTGCCTGTAATGCTCACTGGCAACACCTTGCTCCTTCAGACCACACAGCAAACAGCTTTCAGCTTTATTAAACTATCTGTTTCTCAATACTCTGTGACAATATGTCTCTTTGAAAGTATAGGCACATCTTAGAGTTACTGAATGCAGAAACTAAAGCATTTGTACTGTGTTTTCCAAAAAATGAAAATTTACAAATGCACAAAATACTAATAATAAAGAATTTTTTAATCATTTATTGTTGTAAATCATTTAATAGGCAAGATTAACCTTTTAAAAGGTGTTATCTTTACTGCACATCTAGGCTGGTTAGGCAGTTTCTTTGAATATATCCTAAGTTGTCAAATGTGCAAATGCAAATAATGTAGAATGCTTTTAATTTTTTTCTTTTTATTTCCAGCAAATTGCATAATTAGAAATAGCTGTCTTTGTACATAAAATCTCTAACAGTACATAGTTTTTTGAAGGACAATAATGACAGGCTTGTCTATTCACTGAATGACAGCCCAGAGTTTTATCTAAAATGTAACAGTTTGATTAGTTATTTACAGGACAGCCAAGCAATAGATTCTGGGACTTGTTTTTCTGACACACATTTTACTGTAGCTTGCAAATGTTACAGAAAATGTACAGATAGAGGGAAAAAAAGTCAATGAAATTTCATTGTCATTATTCAGTTAGGACCTCTAATGAAATAGATCATGTTATTATATTGATCATCTCAGTGCCTGTCCTGCCCCTCCTCACAATGCAGTCATCTATAGCAGAAAAAAATTGATCAGAAATGCACACTCTCGAAAAAACTGCAGGATTCAAAAAGTATAACAGTATTTACTCTCAGCAGTATTTAAACAACCATTTAAAAACAATCAGACTAGTAGGATCCGTGCAGCCATATCCATATCCACCCGAGAATCCTGACTATGCATTCCAGCGCAGATATCTGAGTCAATGTAACCACACTGCATCATAATCCTGCCTCAGCATATTCTCTCTTCTGCACTCAAACCCGCAAATAAAAAATACCCCTTTTTACCTTAGATGGTGAATTCCTGCTTGTCCTTTTGTTCATAATAACTATTCCAAGTTCATATCTTTGAAAAATAAAAGGAGGGTTGCACCAATAAACTTCACAGATCCTCTCCTGCGGCAGAAAGCAAATTAAAAAAAAAAAAAAAAAAAGACTTCAAACTGTGACCTCAGAGCAAAGCACAGCCGTTAGCATCCCTCAGCCAACCTTCAGTAGAAAGCAGGTTAGACAGCAGGAAAACTGGCTCTGTGCATGGCTGCAATGCTTTCAAATCAAGCATTCTGTGCTGTAAGCTCAGGGATTTATATCTTCTTAAATAGGCCGTCCCACTCAATGCTTGTGTGCATGAAAATATGAAGCATTTCACTGCAGTCACTTTATGCAAGAAACTACCCCAGTCATCTTTACAATTTCTGTCACTCTGCTCTGAGACTAAAGAATGAGCACAGCATGCATAATTCATGCATTAAAATCTTCTGTGCACTTCCTGCAGCAACTGTTACATCCAGTAATGGGATATTGATCAGCTCATCACTAAAACAATCGGGGCTGGGCAATTGCTTTGCTGCAACAAACAATATTCCATCCAAAATGGGATGCAGACACAGACTCTCCCCTCGCAGCACTCAAGCGTAACTCCAACATACATGGTGTGGCATTTACATATTGCAGAGCATTTAATCTGGACTCTGCATTTCTTTGACCTTCGAAAAATGCTGCATTATCTGAGCCTTTTATCTGAAGTTTGTGTTCCCCGCAGCCTGCTCCTCCTTTTAACTCTACGCAGCATGAGAAGCAAGCATGCTTTCCCAACCTCGCGTTCAAAGGGGGAACCTGCAAAAGCAAAAAGATATAAGAGCTTTCTACCCTGCGACACGTTCTCTGCCCCATATACACCTGCACCTTGGTTGTACCAGGAGACTAGACCAGTCTCACGTGAATCCTTCCATTACAATGCATACATTACCTTCAATCTGGAGACGCACATATCCATCATTTTTGTCTAGCACAACTCACATAATTTGTATCTGCCAGCTCAATTAAAACGAGTCCCAAAGTTTCTACTTCCTCCCACTGATCTGAACATCTCCCAGCCTTTTCAGCACACTCCCTGATCACCCCCATGATTTAAACAAGCCTCATCAACAGTTTCCCAGCCCTGTCTTCAGCCCTGTCTCCAGGAACCTCTTGGCAACCCCACCCTTCGACTGCCACGTGCTTCTCCCTCCATACAGAGGAAAACCATGACTGCCACCATTTCAGAAGAAAAAGATGACAGAGGGAAGACAGGCAAAAGGCAAACACTAGGGCCATGACTGAGGTGAAATTCTAAAGCAATACTTAAAAATGAAGTAACAGGAATCTTTGGTTACGCTGGTGCTGCCAAACAGCATAGTCACCAGAGCGTGAACCACACAGACCTGTAGTTCCTGAAATCCATGGAATTATTCCTTACTCTTGATGGAGTTTGGGTCTGATCTTTTATCACTAAAACACATTGTCATCACTAAAATAAAGAACTGCTATTGAGGTTTATTTGAAAAGAAATTCAAGAGGCTAGTAGGTGTTTCTTCCCAGGATTGAAGAGGGTACAATTGGCTAAAACAAAAAATCTCGATGGGACCGCAACACAAACGGAGACACTCCAAATACTGATGAAAACCTGAATCTGGGCCACATTATCGACTCTACTGCAATTGTACGCGTTCAGAGTCCTCCCAAGTAAGTTAATGGAAAATTGTCTGAAGCAAGCAGGATTTGGCATACAGTCTGGAAACTAGAATGAATAGAGGCTTTTTCAGAGGAAAATCAAGAAGTTTTGCTTTGTTTGTCTCTCGCCAAAGCAATCACCTTTCAGTATATCCAGAATCTACTGTTTTCCCTTATGCTAAGGTACACCCATACATTTCAGTGAGCTAGCAAAGGTGTCACCAAGAAATTACCATACGCGTTTCTGGTATGTTCTTTCTCAAGAGCTACCAGGGCTCTAATGTAACAGCAGTTAATCTCTACTTTGTCATACATCAAAAACAGCAGTTTAGGTTGTCAAATTCTTCACCCATTACTATACCCTGAGTAATGGGTCACAATCATCTCTGAAAAGCAGTAAACCAGAAGTTACAGGCCGTATCAGAAAACATGATGTTGTGAACCTGACTGCTCAGTTAATCAGATTAGAATGGGAAGACACCTCAGAGAGATGAGATTCATGCTGCGGGTCATGCAATCCCCACGAGCTTGCTCTGATCTTACTCTAATCAGTTATAAGTGGGAAGTTTACTGGGGAAAAAATGCTCTTGTAGGCACTGCAGACTAGCTCATCCTACGCTTATCACTCCAGTGGACATCTGCCACTTCTTGCTATGTTGGGATTGTGCTCCAGATAAGGATAGCTAGCAGCGCATGCCTACACATGAGGAAGATGCCCATCCTCTATCAAAAGACTGTTATAAGCTGTTCAGTTCTCCAGCTCTTGCGCTCTATTTAAGGGTGAGTTGAATCATTCCCATATCCATTGATTGTATCAGCTAGGTTTCTGCTGGTTATGATCGGACTGCCGACGTGTGAATCACGTGTAGATACCAGCACGTAGACTACTCCATTTAGACATCTCAGTCTGTCACTGTATCCACCCTGCCTGTGGTTTGATAGAGTGTTTCCCAGGTACAGGGCAGGAGACATGGTAATTTTGGGCACAGGTACACTTTGACATCTCCTACTCTCCCTATTCAAGCTGTTTGGAATTTCATAAAGCCTTTGAGCAATTGCTTAGAACTAATTTCATATGTAAATGCCATGAACAAGTGCCATTTTGGACAGTTCGGTCTGATTTTTGATGACTCAGAAAATGAATTTTCATGACTCAGAAAGAAACTAACTTTCTACATTTTATGAAGAGCTAAAGGTAAATTACACATTAAATTCAGAGTTGATATTCCTATTTGAAATTTGAAATGGAAAACATCTCCATGTGGATGTCACTGGTGTTGTAGTAAAGCAATAAAAATATTTATTTTATGTAGAAAAAAGCATTCTTAGAATTTCTGCAATCTTTGCCTGGTATTTTGGAATTTGCATGTAATCTGAGGGGTTTCTCAAAGAAAGACTAGAAGCTTTGGGGAATAACGTAAGTCCTCCCTCCATCAGAGAACTTCACAAGAAGCGCAGACAATAAAGAGAGAAACTGATGCCACATTCTTTGGAAGATCACAAAGATAAGAAGGGTTTTACTGTTCAAATGGGTTTTACTGTTCAAATGGGTAAGGTCTAGAAAATGACCAAATCAATATTTTGTTGAAGCTACTGGTGTCAGCAAACACAAATACGAGTGTTTGTTATAGGTGCATTTCATTACATTGAAGTACTGCCTATGCATTCCACCATGTTAACACATGTATCCCAAGGAAATATGACAATTCATGCTGATAATACATTAGCCTTCTCTGCATATTTATTTGTATTTTTTAGCATTCTCTGATTTGCCAGTGATGAAAAACATATAATGAAAATGCCCCACTCTGCTTGCTTTATTACTTGGGTTCCGCACTTCTAATATAAATGAACATATCGGGCATTCACGTTCTTACTATGTCTAGGTAGAAATCAGAAGCTTACAGGCATAAAGACAAAGATTTATCCTTCATCATAAATATGCGTTTCAGTACAATACACACAGCCTCCTAGCCCTCCTGGCTCATTACCATTTCAAAGTAGAAACTCCAGACTTGTGAAACTTCTACCCAATTTGAAATGGGAAGGTGCTCATGGAAGGCTTTAAGGTATTCTACACAGTGGACTGTGAGGTACTGTCAGTCACAGGAACCCCTCTCTAGCAGAGTGTATTCTGAGAGCACAAAGCCATTTAATGCAGTCATTTCTTGTAGACGTTGTACAAATCTTCATTTTATTTCAGTAACTAGTTGTTCAAATCCCACTGTTTCATGCACTTCTTTCTATTATTTTTTTGTTATTCTTCCTTACTGTAGTCTAATCCCAGCCTTGGATCATAGAATCATAAAATCGTTGAGGTTTTAAAAGACCCTTAAGATCACTGAGTCCAACCATTAACCCAACACTACCAAGTCCACCACTAAATCATTCCCCTAAGCACCACCTCTCTTCATCAACATCCTCCTCTTCTGCTCCTGTGTAAAGGCTCTATTCTTCCACAACAAATTAATTCTGTTTGCCTCCACTTTTCCTGGGTAGAAAATTCTTATTCTACCATGTATTTATCACATCCACAATGACTGTCACCTCCTGGACTCCAATTCTCAAATCCTCCTGTCTCTACCTCTCTTTCCACATGCCTATTTCTCCAACAGAAATCTGACAAAACAGCAATTAGTCGTCTTCTTCCTTCGCTTTCCCTTCCTTTCCCTACCTTATCCTTGAAGCACAGAAAATGCTCATGCTCAGTCCTGCTATATGTTCCACCCTCCTTAGAGCCACAGCAATCTCAGTTTCATGATTTCCCTCAGAAACTCTCATTTCCCGATCCCTGCCTGCTTTCATTCTCTCCCATTCTCACCGTTTTTTCCTTTCACAAAGAAAAAAAAATCCCTAGGGTTTTCCTTAGCCTCATTTGCTTCTGCAGCCCCCATTACATCTTCCTGCCTTCTTTCAACTCTATATGGCTTTAAAACTACTGCATGAAGTCTCTTTCTTTCTTTTCTGCTGGCTTTTACCTTTTGCACTCAAACACAGCAGCTCTTGACACCTCTAGCATTTCTAGTTATCCAGACCCCAGGAACTGGGTTCATTTTTCATTCTTCATGACATGCCAACAGTTTTTCATGGTTAGGAGTTTTTCCTTCTGAAGTTTTGGCTTCCTTGACACAGTCTTATCCTGATCTATCTGTTGCTCTGGATGTCATCCAGAGGAACAACTTCATGCTTTCTTCTATGCTCTGTGGAGAATTATTTGGTCTTCTGTCCTCTTAAAACTTCACTGTGGTACAATCTCATCTATAAACACAGTGTCACCTACCACCTCCTCTTTGGATGTTACACCTCTACTCCAGTACTCCAGTACTACCACACTCCTTTCATATTAGTATCTCAACTAACATTTCTGATACAGTAAATTCAGGCATCAGCTTAAGCTCAACATAGCCAAATTGGGGGTTTTATTACCCACTCCCACAAATTCATCCTACCAGATCCTTCCTGAATTGCCGTGTACAGTGGCACCATCTAGCCCACCATTTACAACACCTGTCTGAATGTTATCTCCAACCCAGATCATCCTTAGGTCATCCAATCCAGACCAAGTCTTGTAGAACCTTTCTGCAAATGTTGCTCACATACAATCTTTTAATATTCACTTAATTAATACCCTTGTCCAGATCCTCATCATCTCAGGACTAGATTAATAAAAAATGTTGTCCTCTGGCCTGGACAAACACAGCACCTAATCAGAGTGACACCGCAAAGACCGTTCTTCTGATGCATCACTCTGTGTGACCTCTCTCCTCGCATCCCTGCACTCCTTTCTCTGGTATCTCCAAATACATGCAACTTCATGGTCCCTCCCATGGACCACTCTCATTATTATTCTCACTTGGCACTGAAGAGCCAACTTACAATTAGTCTGGAAGTTATTTTTACTTAGCCCCTTGTTAAATTTTCAGTCAAGCATTTCTGCGCTTCATCCAATTGCACTTCATGCTTTGGAGGAATTCTCTGCAACACCTGCAAAATCACTGCATTGCCCTCCGTCAAATCCTCTTTTAAATCTTTTTTGCTATCATAGAATCATAGAATGGTTAGAGTTGGAAGGGACCTTAAAGATAGATCATCAAGTTCCAACCCCCCTGCCATGGGCAGGGACACCTCTCACTAGAGCAGGTTGCTCAAAGCCCCATCCAGCCTGGCCTTAAACACTTCCAGGGATGGGGCCTCCACAACTTCCCTGGGTAACCTGTTCCAGTGCCTCACCACCCTCACAGTAAAGAACTTCTTCCTAATATCTAACCTAAATCTCCCCTCTTCCAATTTAAAACCATTACCCCTGGTCCTATCACTAGACTTCCTGACAAAGAGTCCCTCTCCAGCTCTCCTGTAGGCTCCCTTCAGATACTGAAAGGCTGCTATCAGGTCTCCCCGGAGCCTTCTCTTCTCCAGGCTGAACAGCCCCAGCTCTCTCAGCCTGTCCTCATAGGAGAGGTGCTCCATCCCTCTAATCATCTTAGTGGCCCTTCGCTGGACCTGTTCCAACAGTTCCATGTCCTTTCTATGTTGAGGACTCCAGAGCTGGACACAGTACTCCAGGTGGGGTCTCACAAGCGCAGAGTAGAGGGGGAGAATCACCTCCCGTGCCCTGCTGGCCACGCTTCTTTTGATGCAACCCAGGATACGGTTGGCTTTCTGGGCTGCCGGCGCGCACTGCCGGCTCATGTTGAGCTTCTCATCCATGAGCACTCCCAAGTCCTTCTCCTCAGGGCTGCTCTCCAGCCATTCTCTGCCCAGCCTGTATTTATGCCCGGGATTGCCATGTCCCAGGTGTAGGACTCTGCACTTGGCTTGGTTGAACTTCATGCCATTTGCATTAGCCCACCTCTCAAGCCTGTCCAGGTCCCTCTGGATGGCATCCCTTCCCTCCAGTGTGTCAACCGCGCCACCGAGCTTGGTGTCATCAGCAAACTTGCTGAGGGTGCACTCTATCCCACTGTCCATGTCTCCAACAAAGATGTTAAATAGGACTGGTCCCAGTACTGACCCTTGCGGGACACCACTCGTCACTGGCCGCCACATGGACATTGACCCATTAACCACAACCCTTTGAGTGCGGCCATCCAGCCAGTTCCTTATCATGATAATTACAGATAAATTGACAACATGCGGGCTGCTCAGGAAAGCTGAGACCACTGTCTACCCTCTCCACTGATTTTCTTTCACTGTTTCTTTGCAATTCCCCACCTGTCTTTGCCTTTTAGGTTTTACTTCTACTCACAATTACTTACGAGTAATTCTCACCAAGAGAGGGACAGGCTTTTTATTTTGCTTGTTCAAAGGGGTCCCTGGTTGATGACTGCGGCTTTTTAGTACTACAGTAACCAACAGTACCGGAGGGTATAGAAGATTGGGAATCTAACAGGGGTTATCTAATAAAACCTGAGGAGTCAGGAGGAGAATTGCACCAGCCCCACAGTTCCTACAGAGGAGTCGTACGAGGCTGAACAAAAGCAAGGGTGTCAGTTCAGTCTTTAAAGCTGAAAATGTGATTTTGATCTTGTATGGACCACTTTGCTATCAATACTTAAACATGTTCCCCAACAAAACAACTGTTTGTTCTGCTTTACTGGTTAATTCAGTGTTCTCAGATATCAAAGATACTAATTAATTATACAAAAATGCTTTCTTTAATAACTGTTCTGAAACAATCAGATTATTTGATACAATTATATAAATTGTATGCCAATATAATTGTCCCTACTACATATATTATACTGTATTCTATTATACAGCACAGATTTAAAATATCACACTATGTATTATATAGTTACAATATAAAATAATAACTATAGTTATTATTATATAGGGTGCAGACTACTATATACATCTGTCATATTTCAGCTGTAAAAGATATTCTGTATATGCTGAGAAAAATGCCACTCTGTATGTTCACGTGTTCTATATGAAATCTAAGCCTTTCCTCTCCTTCTGTGAAGGTCCTCAATATGAGGCAGTTGCTACTCAAAACGTCACTTGACTTGCAAGAGCTAGCCATACATACAGAGCTGGAGAAAGTACTACTTTCATGTTCTCCTAGGCCTTCCGTTTCAAACAGCAGCAAAGGCTGTATCCAAGATAACACACAAAACTTCCCTCCAAACACTCTCCCACACTTACAGAGTGATTTACTTCAAATCACTGCTGCTCCAAAACTGGCACGAAGTGCAGCATGACTTGCTGCAGGATATCCCTCTATAGACTATCTGTAATACTGACGGGAAAATTCTGGTTTTCAGTTCTTCCCTTCACCTGGTTTTCTGATCACATCATTCTCCTCGGGCTGACAGCCCAAGCCCATGACAGCACTGAACCTCTGCATACATTTTGAGCTCTTGTGCTTAGCAAAAAATCTGTTTGATATGATCTTTTCCTATATCCTCATTACTGCTGGTTTTGCACTCTACTGTGCATGCTTCCTCTATGATGTTTCTGACCTCTGGATTGATTTTTCTATCCATCATTAGTTAAGAACTCTCTTTGTTTGGTTTATTGGTCCTCATTCATCACACTAACAACTTGCATCACAGGATAAACAAAGCAAGCTCTTACACTTGACCCAGTAGCGATTCCCTGGTGGGTTGTCTGGCTTCACAGCCAGACCCATCTGCTGTCATCACCATAAGACCCACAAAAATCAGGGAACACCACAGGAATCAATCGAATCATGTTTTTTGGTGAAAAGCGGAAAAAGCGGAATATCCATTATCGCAAGCAGAAATTCAAGGCCACTGCCTGTGCAGAGCATAGCAACAAGTTCAGGGCTGCCAGCTCTTTAAGTGTGCAGTTCAAGCCAATGAATGTTTCCAGTTGACTGAAACGATTTAACGACAAGCCGTTTACCACACAAACAAGAGACAAACTGCTGCATCCAAAGAGGGTGCTGGGGTTGCTCTGAAAAGGGTTGGGCGGGAGGGGGCCGCTGGGTGAGGGCAGCCGGGGGCCACAGGCAGCCCCTCACCCCCAGGGCACAAGCCCGTGGCCTCTGGCCAAGCGGCGGGGTCTGGGCTGATCGCAGTCGGGGCAGACGTGGACCGGGATCACCGGACAAGGCCATTGCGATGTGGCAGGTCCGAGGTCCTGCCAAGATGGGGAAGTGGCAGAGCAGGGGCAGGGGCAGAGGGTGCCTGGCCAACACAGCTCAGCTGAAACACAGCTCAGGCAAGGTCCCAGGAAAGGCCAGCGGAAAAGCAGCTCCTAGAGGAAAGGGGGAGAAGGCTTCTCACAGCTTTCCTACAAATCTGATCCCAGGCTACACCATTTCACATAGCTGTGTGGAACACTGGAGCTAACTCCGTGGAGGGGAAAGGAGCTGCACAGCATGCTGGTGCTCCCAGGATCCTGACATCCTGACAGAATAGTTTGGGTTGGAAAGGATCTTTAAAGGTCACCTAGTCCACCCCCCCTGCAGTAAGCAGTAAGGGACATCTTCAACTAGATCAGGGTGCTCAGAGCCCCGTCCAACCTGACCTTGAAGGTTTCCAGGGATGGGGCATCTACCACCTCTCTGGGCAACTTGTGTCAGTGTTTCACCACCCTCACTGTAAAAAAAAATCTCCCTTATATCTAGTCTAAATCTACCCTCTTTTAGTTTAAAGCCATTACCTCTCAAATGAAAAATCCTGAGATTTTCCAGGAAGACTGGCAAGGTGGAGGAAGGTGGGGACAGAAGCACTAAAAAGAAATATTCAAAAGAAATATGAGTTTTGGTCTAAAGTTATGGGAACAGAAGCTATGGAAAGAGTGAAATTGAAAAGCCCAGCAAAAATGTCAGCGGCATCAGCAGAACAGTGAGAAGGCGGCCACTGCGCAGGCAAGGATAAGTTAGGGAACACAAACACAGGGAGGCAGGTGTGATAAAATTGGGTGGAGATAAGGACTCAGTGGCAGCCTGGGTGTAGCTCAATGAACTGAGAGCCAACGGGGTGGTGAAGACTAAAGCGAGGAGCAAGAAAGATTTGAGGCAGCAGTGCTGACCATCACGCAGCTTATTTTCTTTTCCCCTCTGTTTTCAGGTCATCGTGGCGGTGATTTTTTCTATCTACCTGGCACCTGACGTTGCCAGAGCGTAGCACGTGTCAGAAGGGAGAGACTGAAATCACAGACAGTGCTGGCGTGCTCGCTTTGCCCCTCTGCCCGCTGCAGCAGGCGGCTCTGCTGAAGTGCACCCAGCCGACCCCAGAAACCTGGGGAACAGCCTGCTCCCCGTTCAGCAAGGGCTTATGGCCACAGGTAACAACCTGGTGCCCTGAAAAAGAGTTTCAGATGCTAAACCACGAAGATGACAACTTACATTGCCTGCAGCAAATTAATAGTCACAACAAAGTACACAATACACAGAAGGGTTTTTCTCATGCTCAATTTATAAGCTGCACATTTGGATTTTTATCTGTTTTCTACTCTCTCTGCAAACTGCTCAGGGAGGGCATATTGCATAGCTACTTTTCAGAGCGGACCGCCGTCCTTCCCGTTGCACCAATGGAGGAAAGAAGGGTGCCTTTTCCCACGACAATGCGCTAAATGCTAGAAGAAATACATTATTTGCTTGCTTGATTTTACTCCATTCCCTGCTAGCTCTGCATGTCACACTACGCTTTTGAATGAAGAAAATGTCAGTGTGTTCCCTGATACGCAGCATGGGATAGCATTTGGCTGCATGCAAATCACAGGAAAACTGAGGTGGGAGGCCAGTATGTAATTTTCATCCTCATGTCAAACATACTTGCCAGTCAGTACCACCCAGTGTTTTCACATGCAGGTCAACTTAGATCAGTAGCTTGCCAATAAGGAAGCAAAAGTGACATAAAATAAACAGAAAGCCTCCTACTTTCCTGCCACCAATAGCCTGCGTTGTCAGTGACAATCATCCTCTGCTACTCGGCGCTGGCACACAGCCCTGTCTCCTCTTTGCCAGAGCATGGCTTTTGACTTTGTCATCGCCATTTGTTCACAGTTCTCTGAATCAACAGATGCTCCACCACACAACACACACCATTAGTCCTATCTGACCAGAGAGAAAATAAACATACCAATACAAATGGCAAAAGCAGTTCTTTTTAGTCTGTAAACAACTGGGTTCCTCCAAATAAAATCCGAATCAGACATTCAGGTTCTCCCAGGAAGAAGCTTCCCCTGCAGTAATATCCACTCCAAGGGTCCAAGAGCATGTTTTTAATCGCCCACCCTCTCCTTAGAAATGGGCTGTGAGAAATTACTAACTGCAAACACACAGATAATAGAAGATGAGCAGTGCTAAATAGGCATCAAAAATTGCAAGGGGAAAAGCCTGGCAACTAATGGAAGTAGAAAACTGAGTTTTCTAAATTCAGTGAGAATTTAGTGGGGAACTCAATTAAATCTGTAAATTTCACCACTTTTGGGGGAAAAACCAAAACTAAACCAAACCAGGATTGTCAGTCCCCTAAAATTCAAAATGAGAAGCTCTCTTCCCTGTAACTTTTAGTTTCTAACCTATACCAATGCAATCAGTTTACACGGCTTTTAGGATTACTCCCTCCTCCCCATACTGTAACCTGCATAAATTTTGGGGGTTTTCATTGATCTTTTTTTTCAGCAAAAGGCAGATTTCACAAAAAATGTAGAGAATGGGATATTTCCATTCAGCGATGCTGGAACCTGAATGAACAGACTGATACCTAAAACTGTCTCTGAACAGATGAAGGAATAGTAGTCAGCACTTCACGAGGAATGCAAGATACAATATGAACTACAAAACATGAAGGGTTGCAAACATTACACAGGGTATGTAAGTTGTCTTGCTTAAGAGAAATAAAAACTAAATCCAAATTCCTAACTGGGACAAAAAATAGTGGTCTTTGAGGAAGCAGGAGCTCAATTTCAAGTCCCAAAGTGAAATGTTGTCAGGTAAGGGATATACTACGGGAATATTGCCTTGGAATGAGTAAATACTAAGTACTGAACTAACAAATGAAGGAAACCTTTGAATGGGTGCTATCTATTTCTGAAAGAAAAATACTTTTTGGTCAAATGATTAATGTTGCACAATTTACTTGATTTTAGTAGTACAAATAAAAACAAACAAAAAAACAAACAGAAGAATAAAGATAAATGAGATGATAGTCTCATACATACATAGTATGTACACAGATGTAAATGTTCACCAACTTCTTAAATACAACAAAAATTAAGCCAACTATTTCACAGATACATATATATAAAAACTCTAAGCAATTTAATGTAGATTAAGTATTTCTAGTCATTGGATAATACTTTTTTTCTGCCATAGTTCCAAGACCAAACTTTTTTTTCAGGCAGCTGAAGGACTGCAACGTTCTCCCACTGCTTGTAGAGACACTCACGTAGCTTTGCTGTAGCGGAGATAGTCCTAAAAGAATAATTCAAGAAAACTTGAGGTCTGCAAAAAGTAACTGTAGGTCCTTGAAAAATATGGGAAATATGTGCCATATAAACTAAAAGACTAAATACTGTGCCTTATGGGGTACATCAGCTAAAAGACAACAAAAGTGGCAGTTGCAATACTGCCTTTTGATAGCTCTCCAGCTAAGTAGTCAGGTAAATAATTGAAAATTAACTGTTTGGGCTTTTGAGTTCATAGAAGGTAACTGTTATTTATTTATCATACCGTTGAAGTATTAACTGGCAACAGAGACTAATTCTTTGACAGAAAAACACAAAACATGTTTCAAAGGAAAGGAAGCTGTGGTGAATAGCTTAGTGGACACCTACAGTAACCCACCATAACGTGTCTGTGAAGGTAAGCAGCAACATTAATAAAAAGCACAATCTGTACCAAAATACTAAATATCCAAGCCTCCTAGTTATCCCAGGTGAAATTTTAACTTCTGAGGGATATGAAAAGATATTATACGTTAGCTTAATTGTATGCTTGAGGGCTATAAGTTTTAGGGTTTACAGAAAGTGATGGACTCTGTTCTGTACACAGAGCCTTTACTTGGAAGAGCAGTACAAACTAAGGGCATTGACAAATAATGAATCTGTGTTCAAATCCTGAAATACAGTTGCAAATATACCATCTATCACTTAAGATTTGATTAAATGTGATTGATATAGCCCACCTGTTCTGTAGCAGTTTCAATATATAGAAGTTTCAACAAATTTCACTTAGAAAGTATTTATCTGTTCAAGCATGACGATGATCTAAAATAAGAGAACTGCAGGCATGCAACTTTAAAAATACAGAACAGACTTTATCCACTACAGAATGAAATATAAATGTAGTGCTCTCTAAAGATGAAAGAATTAAGTAAGTTAACCTTGAACTTAAGAGTGGAATTGGCCATATTCCATCCCTTCACCCTGTTTTCAGTGTACTTTGCCAAAAAGCATGTAAAAGAGTTTTGTCCCTGTCAGACTGAGCAATGTCCTAAGATAAACAGACAACAAAGAAGGAGAGGATTCTTCTGGACAATTAAATTATGATCTTCCGAGGATATTTCCAGACTACTGATATGTTATAATCTCTTAAAAAGCTGACAATCTTTTGTGATAGGAGCACTGAATTTGCCAGATGTCTCTTAGCAAAGTCTTTCTCTCATTTCCTAATATAAAAAAAAATATTCCTGCTCTGCTGCACAAAACACGGAGCACAGATAAGTGACAATTAAATGACCCATGCAAGCTTATAAACTGTGGTCAGGGTTTGAAAAATCATTTTTTTAACCTACAGGCTCCAATTCTGCCATAGACCTACAGGCAATTTCTATTTACCTCAGCAGGACCGCAAGGTTGTTCAAGGGTGGGAAATGTTTGTTTCTTAGCAATTAGTTATGTTTATCAGAAAGACATAGAAAGGCATTTGCTATATCCACAAGAAGAAGCTGAGATATCAATGAACAACACTGTTGCTTTAAAAGAAACAGTATAACTTTAATTGTGGCTACCAAACCGGACACAAAAATACTCGTTGGTCACACCTATCTAAGCCTGGATGGAGGAGGTGGGTTTGCACCAACAAGCAGTAAATACTGCAGGGCATCATGGGCAGCAACTACGCTGTTCTGACAGTAAATACTGCAGGGCATCATGGGCAGCAACTACGCTGTTCTGACAAGTATCTGTGTAAGGGACACCCTGCATGAACACAGTCTATCAAAAACAAACTCTCCGACAACTGAGGTTTCACCATCTCCTCTATCTCCACCTCTAGTTCCTCAGTGATGTATGTGTACCTTGAAGGACAGCTAATATGACGTTTTAATTTGTGTGTTTTCAGTAAAAACAAGTGCATGGTATATTTTGTACAGGAGGGCAGGAGGTAGCTGAGCCAGCTGCCTGTGCTCCCCTGGCACGTGGAGCCTGGGACTGAAAACCTTCAGATTAAGGGAAAGAGCACGACTTCTCCACAGGCATTGCTCCCCAAGCTGGGCAAGCTCACATGGTGTTCCCTGCCTTCCCAGGAAGACTCTCTTCCAGCATGTCACTCACCCAAAAGTGGCCTGCCATGCCGTGGGGGTTAGTTGCTGGAGGGGGACACAGCAAGCTGGGACCCTGTAGCCCAAGACAAGCAGGAAATAACTGAGAGAATCTGGGACTTCCCCATAGTAAGGAGCAGATCTGCAGCCAGCCCTGGAGGGGACTGCATACTGGTTGCTCCACTGTACTGGAGGAAAAAGCCAGCTCTGGAAGGACACAGACAGAGTGACTGGTTTTCAAAGCCTTTTATTTTAATGTGTTTTACCTACAGTTTTTCCTATTTAATGAGATATTTGTGCCAGTTTATTAATTTGTGTCCTAATGAAACCTATCTTATAAATCGCGTTTGGTGTATTTGAGTAGGTCATCAGATAGGAAAAAGATAAAACTCTGTTACTTCCATTCTCTAAACAAACACAACATTGGATTAAAACAAAAAAAAAAGCCCCTGACTTCTCAGTCCATCTTTTCATTACCAAGGAACGCTTCTCAAGACGTAAGTATGCTTGATGGCTTGTTTAGTTCAATATATAGTCTCATCCAAGAAAAGAAGCATGAAACTGGTATTAGAGGAAATCAATAAACAGTATCAAGTGCTCTGCAGCGTTGGACTTGTCAGAAAGATGGCACAGAACAAGATTTTATTTGTCACAACAGGAGGAAGACCAGAGACAAACTGGAGAAAATATGTGGCTTCTATGACTGTCTTTGTATGGTCCAAGGTGTCTGGAAAGTACCTACACTGTTTATTTTAAAAGAATACTTTAAAAACCTGTCTGGACAGCAGTACAAATACTTGTAACGTTGCTCTGTGGTAGCCTAGCCTTTGCCCTTCAACCAAACCAGGTCACTTTCATGGGTTTTCCTCTAAAAATTCAGACTCCTAGCATTCTTATACAAAAAANTTTTAAAAAAAAAAAAAAAAAAAAAAAGAAAATAAATTTGTAGCATCTCTGACTTTTGTGGCTCCCTATTTGCAGTCTATGTATGGTGCTACAACACATGCCATTTACTTCACGAATGACTCCAGTCACATTCCCCATGTCCTTCCTGGCTCCCCTTCAGCCATGGCATCAAGCTTCTCCTCCGGGATGCCAGTGAACCCTGAGCTGGGAGCGGTGCTGGTACAGGAAGCTAAGGGACAGGGCTTCTGATCAGACCTGTGGCGAGCACAGACAAAGCAGGCACCCAAGCCTTGGGCTTTATCGGAAGCTGCTGCTAGGAGAAAGGGCTTCAGCTCCATGTCACCCAACTGGATGAGGAAAAGAGATGAGTTGTCCTGGGTGCTGACATGCGTCAGTTTCACTGCAGTTCTCCTGAGTTTATTAAAATAAAAATTTAAAAACACTCCCAAGTAGCATTTCATCTTATACATATTTTTATATATATATATATATATATGCATGCCGCTGTACACAAGGAGAACGAGACCTGTCCTGGATGGACTGCTTTAGCATTCAAAATCAACACTGACAGCAACGGGTGCCTGCATTATCTCTGCTGAGGCTCTTCCCCACTATGTTCATCACAGTGGAGATGCAAGAATCAATAAGGCGTAAGTCACCAGGAAGGATCGAGGGGGTTAGTGCTACAATTCTTCGTCAACATTCACCTCTAAGAGCTGCAAAAATGGTCGCAGAAAAGTCAGAAAAGCTTGTCAAAATGACCAGGCCTTGGTTTTGTCACTTACTAAAGTCATTCTTATTCTCAAACTCTCATTTTTACTGAAATAAAGACCTAGATCCAAGGTCCTCAGTGAAGTCCCTAACTTCTCAGTCTCTGCTGTTTTTCTTGCTAGATTTGAAGAGTTTTTACCTTTTCAAAGGGTAATTTTTAAAAATCAACTCAGACTGTCTTATTTTCCTTAACATGGGCAATTTTGAAGATTCATTATCTAATCCCATGCGATCAAAACAGTTCACCTCCAAATCACAAAGGATGTCTCTTTACCAGAAATAGTAATCAATCTACTATCAGTAGGCAAGAAAGTAAATAAATTACATTAAGATTGCTAAGGCACATTTATGAAGTACTGGAACTGAGGCTCTAATTCCTGCATGCAGTCAGATTCACAGGGGAATTTACAGAATGATACTATTCATTAATAATTATTGGTATAATTCCATTATTATGATGATCAAGGAAGCTTTAAAACACTCATTTGAAAGAGGTAACAATGGTAACAATCATCTGGGCCCTGATCCAGCAAAGCACTTAAAAATGTTAATTTTCATCATGAAAATAACCAACTGGATTTCAACAGGACTGGCACGCTTAGGTTAAGATAATCTTGGCTTTGTTAAGTCTATAATAGGAAAATCAAGTAGAAGCATTATAAAAGTAATCCATGAAATCCTGCCAGAACTTTGCCTCAATATTACACCATTATCACATATTCTCCAAGGGGCTACTTTCTTCTGGGAGACTACAAAGCAGAATGAAGAACTTTTATAGGAACTAATTTGGGGAAAACAATCCATTGCGAACTCAAGCAACATAAAACCAACACGTAACAAATACCTAGATGGTCACAAAATTCATATCTGGTATGTAAAGCCAAGATTCAAGTGTCTGACCTGAACCCAAACCCTGAACCAGGTCTTCCACGTCTGATTTTGAAACATGTTATCTTCTTTACTTACATTCTTCAATAAGCAGTTGGAGAAGCCCCTTCAGAGACAAAGACTAGTTATCTGGGTGTTCAGTTGCAATTTGTAGAAGAAAAGGAAGAAACATAGGAACATATTTTATTAAACATCTTGTTGATGTTTGCCTTTGGAGTGGGTAGGAGTTGATCACAGTAGTTATGGATAAACAAACTGCCAAGCCTCTGTAGTCTTTCTGGAAGGGATCCTGCCTGCATCTGGCTTCAGTCCCTTTTATCTTACGTGATGCAGAGAGGCTGGCTCTCAGGCTGTGAGCGTCTCACAGCTTGTCGAGACTCCCAAAAGCTATCTACCCATCTGCTTAAAAGAAGCAGTGCACCTCTTCAGAGTCCTCTATAGCATATTTTTCTCTTTTAACCAAAGACTGTCTTCAGCACACTGAAAATTTAAAAAAACCATCATGGTATTCAGCCTGAAATGTAGACAAGGCTTTCCTGAAGCATGTATCTTCCCTTCTTTTCCACCAACCATGAAAAAAGTAGTAGTCAAGGAAGAGTGTCTTTGAATTCTTGTAATATAATTTAAACTGGATTTAGGTGAAGCAGAATGAATTCTGAAGAACCAAATAAGCTGATCTTCAGCACTTTTTGAGAACAACATGAATCATTTGCCGTCTTTTTATTCTACAACATCTGATCATGCTCTCCTTTTACTTTTTTTTCTCTTATTTCAGATCAATATTATTCGCTGTATATATATTTAAAGCACTTCATTTTATGCATAGAGTCCAATAAATTCATCACCAGTATCTGATAACAAAACCTCTGTCTACATCTTTTGGTTGTCACTTGCCCTATGCTAGATGGAGATTTCTCCTTATACATTAATTCAGCACAGTAAGGAATGAAACGTAAGATGAGGAGTTTCACATAAAATCACATTTCAGCTGCTCTGTCCACATTCCAGACACTTTTATATTGTAACCAACCAAATTTTCAGTGTGGGTTCCTACCTCTCTCCTCCTCTCCCTGAGCAGCCAGGGAACACTAGGTTCTATCACAGTGCACACAGCGTTTGGAGACACGCATTTCGCATTCAGAGACGCTCTCCGTCCACTGCACATTTATATAACACACATTTTTAATTAGTCTTCACAACTACCTTTGTGCTTAGATTATTAGTGTTCCTAAAGTAATGTCTATGGATTTCAACACTGCACACTCACAACCTCAAATCATAACCTCCTCCTGACTTCATGGAGCATGCAAAACAACCAGAACAAACAGACTTCACATGCAGAAGTCATGAAATTGAGGGAAGATGTAAAGGCCATTTTATCATTTACATGTTGCATGATATTTCAACTCGATTAAATATAGCTCAGGAGGAGAAAATACGATTGCAAATAACATTAACTGTATTAAATTATATTTGAGTTACTGAAAAGACAGTGCGCTGCTGGTGGAATGTAAATGGATTGCCTGACTCATTCAGGCTAAAGGTTAATCCTCGAGGTTTCAGAAACCAAATGGAATAAAAAGAAAGAAAATCCCCACAACGCCACTGCAGAACGTTTCATTAATTATATGCACTTCTACATAGCTCCCAAACTTGAGACAAACACTGTAAAAAGAAAAATAAGGTGGCAGTCTAGATTATAAAGTTCATTTATATGCCACGTGGTGCAGGATTGTGCAGAGATACTCCACGAGCTCTGGAAGTGGCAGCAGTAGAGCTGTGCCCAGCCTGCTGGGAGAGAGCAGTACCTGATGTGGTCGTTGCGCTGCAATTGTACGTAGGAGTCCATCCCGCACCTGCGCTGGTGGCACAGACATACCAGAAATGCCATGGAATTGCACAGGCTGGCTTGTACAATACGAGCTATACAGGAACAGAGCAGGACAGCAAGAACTGGGGATGGAGTGGATGTTACGAAAGACAAGTCTTGCAGCATTAGATCACATGGGATTTTCCATATTTCATGACTATACTGACATTATATGCCACACTCCAGCTATGTCTTGATTTGAGATGAGACCCGAATGATAACTTCTCTTTACTGCCTTTTCTTCCCCCCTCCCCCAAGGTACACCAGTTTCCTTTCAAATGAAGCCTGGAAAGAAGCTGTGTTGTATTTAAGGAGATGCTCCACTGTAAAAGACTAGAAAGTGAGGCCTGCTGGAGTATGCATGCATCCCAAGATCCGGATTTTGAGGTGTACCACAGATGACGTGTACTGCAGGCATCCAGAGCTTAGCTTCATCTACTCTAATACCCTATTCAAGAGCAGCAAGTAGGAAACTAAAGACAAAAATGCTTGGATTTTCTTAATGAACACCTTTGTTCTCAACCTTTTCTAAGCTTATGCCCTTAAACACAAAGAAATGTATCCTTCTTATCCTCTCTCAGGGAATAATCATTGACTTTTCTTTGGAATTTTATTAACCTCTTTAGATATAATATACTGTGGCAATGACTTCAATAAATCATTTAAGTAAAATAGGTTTTCTTTTATGACTTTTAAATTACCATTTTTTATAATTCTATTACTATGCCACTTCTTTTTTTGGTATTATTTGAAAGAATAAGTGGAACTTTATACACATATGGCCAGCTTCTATTGACCTTACTGTAATTCTCCAGTTGTACCTTCCTTGGAAGTATTTCATCTGCAAAATTCACTGTCCTACTCAACCAATTACTTTGTAAAATATTTAGTCTGTGTGTCAAAACATTTCTCAAAAAATGTTTACCCATTCATATTTTCGAAGAACTAAACACATTCAAGCAAGAAGGTATTGTCTAACCTGTTTGATTCTTTATAGGACTGAAATGTTTATTTTTTTATTGTATACTGAACAAATATTTTTCCTGAGTTGTCTAACATGATCTCCAGCTCTCTGCAATGATTGCTGTTGAAAGAAAGCAATGCACAATAATATTCAAATTAATCTTCCCATTGTATTTTTGCTTCTACTTGACAATGCTCAAATTTGACTGCCTTTAGGCTGCCAAATCAGTTACCTTTGCTTTTGCTCCTAGGTCGTCATGTTTGCTCTACTTTATTACAGCTAATTCTGGTTTAGGTGCAATACCAGTTTCTCTGCATCCTGCACCTTACCACAAGCTGTCTGCTGAGCTGTCTGGCACACCGGTGACTGAAGGAGGACAAGAGCAGGCCAGTGGCAGTCCTGTCTCCCCACGCCGGGAACCTGCATCTCTGACTGCCTGTCAGAAGCCAAATTTAGCAAACTTTACAGCACTCTGAAAGGCTGTTTTGTTCACTCAGCCTGCAGACGGCACGTTACTTAATTTTTGTTTTCCACTTTTCTTTGTTCTGGTTTGTTTGATGCCCAAGGCCATTCAAGGTATTATAAAAGCAAGACTTCTGAACTAATTTTTTGCTTTGTTTTTAGAAATTATTTATAGTACTCAAATCCTTTTCTCACAATACAGTAAGTAAATATATTGATATTAATGAAAATAAGAACTCAAATTACTACCTCTCAGAGTAGTACTAATAACTAAGTATTTAAATTCATTGTGACTCCATACTGAAATTTGATTTTTTTTAAATGGCCTTGTGGAGTTACATGCTCATTATATTTTAGTGCGCGCTAATGCAAATTTCTTCAAAGACCAGCAAAAAAAATTTGTGAAGCTGCAAGTCAGACTAGTGTCAGAGAACAAAACCAAAAAAATGGCTCACAGCTAATAATTCTGAAGATAAAGTAAGAAGCAAAATAGCTTTAGCCGCATTAAGTGTAATGTGCAAAGACTCTCAATTTCCCACTTACTCTCATCTCAGAGGCATCTTATCTCTAAAACTGCATATTTGGTGAATTCAGTAATTACATTACTTGAAAACTGAAATATGAATGGTGAAGTGAAAAAAAAAATGTAATGAGTTGTTCTGTGACCAACAGATGTAATGAAAGACAATTTCCTACAGATTTGAGTCCTACTTCTGTCACACCCCTTAACCAAAATAATTTCAGCTTCTGTCCCACCACATGTACTTGCTGACATCTCTTCTGGGCAGGAGACAGCACCTGCTGTGTTTAGCCTGGAGGTATGTATATATTGATTGCTGCCAAGGAGACTATATAACAGCTTTCCACTCAGTAGGGCACTGATTTGGGTTTTTCCTCTTTACTGAGCCAGGGCCATCATGAAACTTGTAAGAACTTAATTATCTAAGACTCACAGAAGACTTCCTTCCCATGTTGCATGAGCTAGATCAGCAGTTCAAAACCTGATGCAGGGAACTGACAGACAGAAAGTGATTGCACAGTCCTTGTTTCCTTAGGAAACAGTAAAATATTACATCACATTAAAGCTCCATGGTGGTGGCAACACAAGCTCTATGAAAATTTCAACAGCTTATTAAATGTATTGAGATACGTAACAAAAATGCCTGGCACAATATAGTCAAATACACATTAAAAGTATATTTTAAATGTATATTTTGAATTTTATATATTTACTACAAACTATAGTTTTTCTATATAATGTGTATATGTGTATGTAACTATATAGAGAGTGTGAAATTAAATCCAAAAAGTCTTTGAACTGTATTGATCTTTTATTTTTTTTTTAAACTGTAGGCCCTCATCAAAATAGAAAATAACCTAAATGGTTGACGGGATACTTCTGATCCTCGCACACCTCTGAGGCTGGGCAGTTTGAGTCCAAACTGCCAGTGATTTCTACCACAGCCACATCTGAACACAGCCCCAGGATTCTGCTGGAACCAGGCAGACCAGAGACCAGGAGTGGTTGGCAAGCCAGCTGCAAAAGCCATGCTATTAAGTACTTGGTAATGAGTCTTTTCACAAGTTTTACTTCTTTCTTAAATTTTATCATACATATAAACAAGCTTTAGTTTTACTCTGTATTGAAAGAAAAGGCCAAATGGAATTCTTGTCTCGCCTGCCCTACAGCTCTCTCTTCCACGGCTTCCCCAAGGGTGAGCTGGCTTTGATCTGAATCGCAAGCCTCTGAAATCCTGCTCTTTAAGATCCAGAGTTGCTTAAATATCTTCTTCCTAAAGCTCCCATGACTGTTTATTCCTTTCTTAGTTACACCGATGAGGAATAAGTAGTAAAGGGTTTGGTTTGAGCACTTTGGACAGACAGCTCTCTTTGTTTCCTTCAATTGTCTTCCAGTCATGGAAAACCTCTGAAAAACCCTATGATGCCCTTCTGGTCCTTGCTCTCCTGGTGGGGAATTTCCATGTTCCCCTTCCCAGCCCTGCTCTGAGAGGCGTCATTCAGACTTGAGCGGTATTGCTGGCAACCAGCTGCTTGTTTTACCTGTAAAGTCATCCACAGCATGATTGCTCCTGTCACAATTTCCCAGATGCAGTTTGGCTATTACATGCAAATGCCTCTTATGAAATGAATATAGAAAGCTAAATGAAAGCCTCCTGTCAAAACAGAGGTTGTGATCGAGATGCTGCTCACAGAACAGGCACGGAATTCACGCAGACGTATTCCCAACCTGCACAAACGTCACCCACTATGAGAAGTTAGGTTTTCCGTTGTTCTATGAAACAAGGGGAAGAGAGCTCAGAAATACACAGGTTGCTTCCCACAACATAAATACGATCCTTGAAATAATTTCTGTGATATTTGGTTATCAGGAGGGAAGTAACTGACAGCAAGCTAATGCAGCTCAGTAACATACTCTTTAATAACTCACACGTGGTCTACTAAAGCACCTACTTCTATCTGTTACTTTAACACCTGAATTTTTTTAATGGTAGGCCTGAAATCTTAATACCATACATACTACTCTTCAATGACTTTTCCACACAAAAATGCGACCAGTTGGTTCAATACCGATCAGCTGAATTGCACTACAAGAACTGATAAAAGGAATTTTGTAAAGTCCAGGAGCGAAATAGTACTGCAGGTACAAAAATGCATACACATACACAGAGTCAGAATGTACCCAAGACATGCACAGAGCCACAAAAGGGAACGGGGTTCAATAGCCTAAGCAAGAGGTAGACTTCAATTGTAAGCCCCAGCTTTCACCTGGAGTTTGAACTCCAGAATATATTTGAAAGACAAATAAAGCTGAATCTCCTTAACCACCATTGTTTCAGTTTTCTACTACTTTTTAAGATTAAATCCTTTATTACCTCCAATGCGTGTTGTAGCTATAGAAGAAGATTTTAATTTAGAATAATATTTTCTTCTTCAAACTCTGTCATGGAGCAGAAGAAGGAACATTTTCAAGATGCAATTGGGTCTATGGCCATAAAGCAACGTGCTGGCATCTGCTGCTGTTTTCTCTTTTCCCTGTGCTGACCTGGTAGAGGGATGGGGTAGCTGGTGGGCCTGTCATGATCTTCATTTGCTTCATGCCTGTGATTATTTACACAGGAAAATTACTTGCTGCTTATAGAATTACTGCATTAGGCATTTTTTTTTTGCTAGGGTTCTGAACAGGCTAGCAGGAATGCATAAGAACTGTAAGGTGCAGATGTGGTGAAAGGGCTCATACCTTCAGTCTTTACCTAAGAGAAGAGAATGACTGATGGAGGGAGGGACATGAAAGATCCTGCCTAAAATCCTGTTTCTAATCTCAGGTTAATAAACACTGATTTCAGTGGAAGCAATTACTCCAGAGGGAAAGAAATGGTGAGAGAGAGAAAAAAGCTAAGAAAAATGGGGGAATATGTAAAGGAGGTGAATGAAACAAAAAATCCCAACAGAAAAATAGATAAGAAGCACCTGTACGATCTAAATCTGTTTGTATCCCACAGCAGTAGACATACATCATGCTGCACCATTCCATACTTTGATACCTATTTTTGTCAGAGCTCTAGAAATTTAAGCTTCCAAATGAAGTTATCGCTAGTAAAAACAAGCAGTCCCTGCAGGCCACCACCTCATGCACCTGCAGAGAAAAGACCACTTCTCACAACATTTCTTTGGCCAAGGAGATTTCCTTCGCCACTACTCAGATGAAAAAATGTGTCCAGCTCTCCAGAAACGCTCTGCAGTTAGTGTCTCTGGTGATGGCAGACTCAAGGCTATCAAGAACATCAGATGATCCAGCTAACACAAGCCTCATCTACAGCTGGTGAAGAAGCCACCTGCCTGATCCATTAACTACCCTATAGCTGAACTCCTGGGAGAAAAAGCAGCCGACCTGGCTGCTGCCAAAATAGGCTTACTGTTTTCCCACCAGCTGCCAACACAGTTCTTCTCAGCAGGAGAATAGCACAGAGTAGACAGCAGATGGGTTCTATCCTGTCCACACCCGATGGGCATCCAGAAGCTGAACTCATAACACCATTATTCAAACTAATACTAGATTTTTCTGTGTTACTTCAGCAGCAGCATACTGATTCCTAATCTAATCTGCTGAAGTCATCACTGAAATCTTAATGTTCTTCTGGCACTGCCTGTTTTCATAGCATCTGCAATACTTTAAGTGCAATGCACTTAAAGGGAGATGCTAATTTTTGAGAAACTTTCAAAGCTTAGAACAGTAGCCAACATACATTGCATATTAGCCAAATACTTTACAGGAGGTTATTGAGACTCTCTGAAGATTATTCTGGACAGCAGAAAATAAAATCACCAAACCTACTGTATCCACTAGAGTAACTAAAATGGGTATGACCCAGGAGACCAATACAATTAAAACGTACCTTGCTCATGTATATGCATGAATAGATGTATGTATAGACATGTAGATGTATGCAGATGAGAGAAAAAAGAGGTAAGAACAGTTAGCAGCACTGCTGTTTAAATTACCATGATTCAGGATTAGCAGAGCACATGTAAGAGCGATTTGTTATACCCCATCTGCAAAATCAGGTAGGCACTAGTGAATCATTTATAATTCATATTTGGATCAAATTTTTATCCAGCTCCTAGTTACAAAGAAATATTTTCAATTTTTGAATGGTATTATTTTAAAGAATTAGCATGAAATCTTATTTATTAAATGGAGAGCTGTATCCCAAAAAGTCTGAAGCAAACTCAGCAAGGACTATGAAACCAGCTGAATATGCAATTCTAGCGTGAAGTTTTAGCCCTCTCTGAAGAGACAAGAGAATTACTTACTAATATATAATTATCCTTAGAATTAATATGTAAGTTATGCTCTTGTATTTGTTATAATTAGGACCAGTACATGATGTTAGTAAAGTCATCACTAGTATTCTGCATTTAGTCCTTGAGCCAACACCCCAAAAGTATGTTAAAGACTAAAGAAAAAATTCTAGACATGTGATATAGTCACATTTGTGAAACTTGCCTCAGGCAAGACTTAAAGAACTTCAGTCTATCTGGTTTATCCAAAAGAAAGCTAAGATTAAATAGCACATTCCACAAATATTGGCAGACAATAACAGATTTCATACTATCTATAATGTTTTAATGTTTAATTTATTTTATTTTAAAATATATTTTAACACAAGGTGGGATTCATCCAGCCTATCATTAAAAAAGTCTCTAGTGTAAACATTAATCTCTGATCTCTTCAGCTGGAGTACCTTTATAGTTAATGAGCCTTTTTAACAATGCAAGTATCTACAACTGGAGCATCTTGCTGAGACGTCTTTACAAAAACCCCAAGCAATTCAAATTAATGTTTGTATCAGGGAAAGATTCTGTGGTTTGCATTGCCTAGGGACTCCTTTGGTGTCTTAAAATCTATGAATAACTACTACTTTGCATCAGTCTTGGAAGCTCCAGTAAGCAATTTTTTGCAAAGTTAGTCTCTTTTTAATGAAAAACATACACAGTTCTTGATGCAAGGTGAAAAGTCACATATCCAAGATGTCAGTCCTGCAAGGCCATTTGGTAGACTCTGTTTTCAGCCATATGAATCTCTTCTTAATTACTTGTGAAAGCCAGCAACACATAAGTGCCTTAATATCTTGTGTTGATTCAAACAGCTTTCAGCACACCTGCCATGTGAGAGCCTGACACAGACCCTTCCCTCCTCAAGAAAAAGAGGTGATATCCATGCCTCATCCCCAGCATCAATACCAGCAGTTGGCTGAACAAACATCTGGATAACATTCCTCCCACTGGCCCTGCCTAGGGAGCGTGGAGTGCTAACGTGAACACGGGAGACGTTGTGAACATCTGCAGGGATCCTGCTCCTAATCTGCAATAAATTAATCTGCAATAAATTATGTTGTTTATGCAACAAGTAATTTTGAGCAAAATACCAACTTAATTTCGTTTGCAAATGAAGGGCTATGGGTTATTCTGGGGACTTGTATGCACAGTCTCGGTCCCTCCAGTTACTGTGTTTCCTCCAACACTACTGGCTTTCGTGACCCAGTATAGCAAAGACTTCTTTGCACAACCTCAATTAGGAAATGTCTATGCTTGACCCTCGGTATTTGCTGCTGATTTGATAGTGATGCTGTTCAGTGCCTCCCAATAGCTACGTATATGCTTCAAAGTTGTCCCTAGGAAAGTCAAAGGGTTTTATCGCCAGTGGCAGTGGCACTCAGGAGGTGCAGCATGCCGGTTGCATTTTAACCCCAAGGGGGGTGTAACAGTACTGAGGCATGTTAAGAAACTGCAGTGGTAACCACATTAAAACACCTACGTAGCTGCAGAGACAAACTTTAAAAAGAAAGATTAACTGTTGGAGGCACACAGTGCTACCTACTCACAGTCAAATGAGTTGAAGACAGAAATACACTTGACTCAGCTGATCTTAGTTTGACACACCTTGTCTTTTCACAGTCCCTATTGTGTCCACCACCAGAGGAAACTACAACCTTGAACAAAATTTTCTGAACAGAAAAATAGCAAGATAAATTACCTGGGCTGTTGCAACGTATCAGTGTATCAATCAATAATGCAGTCTCTGCAAATTTGCTAGAGTTTTAATAGATACTGCAGTGCATAGTGCTATTGTTTGAAAAAAATCTGTTAGTTTTCTTTAAAAAAAAAATAATCCCAAAAGCACAATAAACTACACTGTTTGGAAAGCTGGTGCATATCCAGAACAGCTCACAGGTGAAGACCTTTCATGAAGACAATGCTATACATTTACATTTCTGCCAGTTACACTGGCTGGTCCGTGAAGAGGAGCAGACCGCTCCAACAATACAGCTCAAGGATAAGAATGTGGAGCAGCAGGAGCCAAGGCAGTTGAGTAATTCATCTCTCTTGAGAGGAATAAGACACGATTGCACTCTCTGTACTGGCTGGCACAAACTCTTCACAACAATCTACTATGTGGAAAACAGACTGGCCTTTGTACTTTGTTTATGCCTTTACCAAGAGCATTGCTCTTAAAATACTTCAGTAATTTGAAAATAATGCCTCCAATATAAAAGGCAGCTGCAAAGTTATAGAAATTAATGCATAATAAGGAGAATGTATCCTATGAAGGCCTTTCCAGGAGAACGTTGATTTGAACTGCTTCTGCTCATTTGAACATATTCAAATTGAATTCTGAAAGATTGTCGAGAAGCATTTAGTCTAAAACAACAGCTACATCCAAACACAGATCTAATTCTTTCATACTTCGGGGCATTGCAATGCTTAATTTTAATGTCAAGGGACTGCATTGCGTCATAGAAACACAACAATATCGGAAAAGCATTACTTTTGAATGCCTGGATATTTAATTACCTTGTAGCATACTTTAAAGAACTTTGTTAGATGAGATGCTACAACGTAGGCAATAATTAACACAACACACCACCACTACTCCTGCTGAATACCCACTGGATAATATACTTACCTCTCAACTTTCTCTCTGAATAGATGACAGTCATCGTGCCTGGTCACAGCACAGAATCAGGTCTTTGAATCGTAACGTGGGAGAGGCACACAACGGGCACCTCGTGCCGCTTGCCGACAGCCAAACCGTGTCCTTCTCAGCGCCGAGTCCTACCAGAGGACACTGCTCTGCTGCAGCTCAGCACGGCTCAGCATCTCCCCCAGCCCTGAACCAGACACGGACAACTGGCAGATCCTGCGCGAGGCTGGCTAATCCCGTCGGGTCAGAGAGTAAAAGGGAGGCTGAAATGTCACGTTACAGCTGCTCTGCCCTGCCCCCGGCCTGTCGTTTTACATGACAGGCACTGTCCTACCATGCTGATCAGAACCATACACTTGGCATGCGGCCTGCTCCCTCTCCGCATCCCAGGAGCTCAGGGGAGAGCCATGGAGGAGACAGGCAGCTTACCGCCTGCAGGTTCCTTCCCCAGGGAAACGTACTGGATGGGGAATTGCACACAAGACATTACACCTGACCTGCAGCCTTGCTGCAGCTGCACAGATGCACAGCACTACCCGATGGGCTCCCAGGAAGGTGCCCTGTCCCTGCGGGAGAAACAAGCAATGCTGTCTGCCACTGCAGGGAACTGCAGACTCCTGCGCTTCCACCTCCCACTCCTCCGCAGGACCTTCATCCTTCATTTCGCTTTTTCTTTCAGCCAAAGAATAGAAGTAATACTCATCTTTATTGATGGCAGTTATAAATTAGAAACAGCAGGAGACTGTGGCCATTTTGAATGAAGACAAAAAGCATCAGGTATATCCAGCAATCCTGGGATGACAAGCTCATTCATACAGAACAATAAGCAGGAGAACGGTCATTCTTTAATAAGAGACTTACAGCATGTGCCATGCCACTTACGGGCTTATTGGTAAGGAAAGGATGACAACATGTACATGGAAAACTGAGTGTGAGGAACAACAGTGCAACAATGGTGGATAAAATCTTTCTCAAACAGAGAAGGTCCATGAGAGTCATTTGATGGACCTCCTCTTGGATACAAAACAGGTTTCAGGAATGAAAGATCTGTCTCATGAACACCTGTCCCAGGAAAAAAAAGATGTGATAAGGTGCATTTATAAGTGCGTAACTGCTATCAAAGTCTGCTTGCAGCAGCATACATTGCGACAGGTTTGAGAAGCCCACTCTCCTCCTGCATTGCCACACAAGGATGGGTACCAGCTCTGTCAGATCTGGCTGGTAAGAAGCTTCACTTATACCTGTAAGTCAAAATAAGAGCCTAAGCACAGTTTCTGAATGGAAATCTATATGGAAATATTATAGTCTGCTATGATGCTTAAGCACAGTGCAATGGTATCCCGTACTCAGGTGTAAGTGAGCTTTATCCCATATTCGTCATCCAAATGGAAAGACACCTACGGACAGCCAGGAACTCTAATCAGACAACTGGAATCACAAATAACTATTACTAAGCTGCACTTACATCTCTTTTAGTGTAGAAAGCAGCTTTCTAATATATATACAAAACCAGCTGAGCAGAAGAGTTAGCTCTGTCCAGAGATTACATGTTAAATCAAGGTCCAAAGACATCTGAAAAACAGTATTTCTAAGGCAGGAAATATTTGTACTGAAATCATGCCTACAACACATGCCATTTCACTACCACTGAACAAAACAGTATACTAAAAGTCATGTCATTGTAATTTGGCAACAGACAAAACAGCCAGACAAATATTAAGACTATAAGAATGAATTAAAGAGTAAAAACAAATTTGGGGCTATTTTTCAGACAGGTTAGCTAACAAAAACTACAAAACTAAGTTTGATCTACATTAATTTGTTCATTAAACTAAAATTAACTGAAGCAGTATGCAAAATACAAATGCAAGGAAGTATTTCACAAAAAACTACATGATGCCTAAAAAGAATTACTGTTATTTGCTTATAACGCACAGATCCCTTGGTTTCAGTACTACATAAACATTCAACATAACAGTTTGACAATACAAGGTCCAAAGACACCAAGGTTCAGACTTCCAGAAGAATTTGGGCTAGAGGTAGATACCTATAGGATTCACTATAGCACTACTCTAAGCCAGTGCCTTCCTTTTCTAGCAGCAGAAAATTAATGAAGTTATAGGAGGTAAAAGACACAGAAGTTAAACACGTCGGTGCTAAATAACTTTAAGCCAAGGGATCATATTTTTCCATTAGGAGCTGTGACTTTCTCTGGTCCTGTTCTACAACAGAATAGCGGATTTCACTTCAAGCATTTCAAACCATATACTGAAATCCATTTCCAAAATTGTATTAAAATGTCTCGTTTATGTTCTTACTTGAATGATAGTCTGAGGAATATACATTAACTTGGTGCAATCTTTAAGTGCTCTTCAGGGGTAGGAAATAATGCCTGCACACCCCTAATGGAAATCTAAGCATACTCCTATATGCAGCTAGATGGATTAGAAATAACTATGCGTAGCTGAGCTGCCAGCGTTGCATCAACTGTGCATCCTACCAGACTAGCTTCATCAAGGGTAACATGACTTTATAGGTAGCTCAACGTTAGTCCACCTTCATAGAGTGAATACCGTCATCACTGAGCTATGGGCTTCCAATTGCCCAGCAATATGTATATACAGAGCCAGGTGAGGAAGGGCTTTAGCCTGCTCTAACCTGATCAGCAGGTACCACCTTCCGTGCTTCACACACATACACATTGCAGACCTCAGTAGGTAATTTCTTAATAGACAACAGAAATAAAGATCAGGTCCTATGCTTCTGTATTACATTTACAAAAAGCTCATTTGGTGTAGCTTTCATGACAGATACCATCTCAGAAGTACAGACTGCTCCAGCCTTCAAATAGGAACTGCCAGATATACACATCAAATATCAATTCAAACCAGAGACGTATTTGAATCAAAAAAAAAATTGTCAGTAGATCTAACGCTAAAATGTTGCATTTCAATATAACTAACATTTGAAAACTAACCACGCTGATGAGGTCAAAACCACAACACCACTTCTGTGCATTAGTTCAGCATAAATTTCCAAATTAACAATGCTTTCACCATTTTTTCCATTGCGCTGGGACTAATAATTTGCCAGTAAGAAGCTGCTATCTTTCACTTCATTACTTAAACATGGTAATAAATAATTATTTTAAAACTAGATATAAGAACTGAAAAAAGTCACCAACCTCCAATAAGGTAGAGTCTTTTTCAATGCAGATCCAGAGGCAGTATCTAGAATTCAATAAAGACAGGGTTCAGTTGTTTGCTCAACTCTCAGTTTTTCATTAGTAATTCTGTTAGAATTTTTTATGTATACTTTCATAACAATGTCTTACATTCAGCTTTTCCCAGATGTTTTCTGAAATTCATAAACATGTGCGTTTCCAGATAGTCACTTTCTCGCATAAATATAAGACATATTAATAGAATCCTACCAAAATTAAACTTGAAAAGCAAAGTGAGCTTGTGTGGTTTTAATTTTCCTGATTACTTGATACACGAGCTATTAAAGACTGCCTTTAAAAATAAGGTTGGGCACACATTTAGCTATTTTTAAAGTACTTAATACCTTATCACAAAAACTTGATCCTAGAGCTCTCTCCTGCAGTAAATTACACTGAGATGCCCGCTCAGATAGATGCTGGTATACCATCACCAAACTCCTGCTTTCTCTAACACATTTCATTCTTCCCTTTATAGTATCTTTTCTGATCCCTCCCTATATTTGTCTCCCTCCAGCAAATTTTGGCATGCCCTTGCAGAATGCTTAAAAAAATCTTTACTCAAATTCTGCTTTGACTTTTTCTTCCCAAACTTTCTCCGATTCACAGCTGCAGATACTGTCAAACTACCTCCAAATCTCCATTTCCTCTTAGCAACCTGGGTGTAATATCCACCATATGTCTGGATCAGTGGATCCAAGGTAGAAACTACACTACACTTGCAATTTTTCAAACACTTCCAAGATCTAGCACAACCCAAACACATCATATAATAGAAAGTACTCATTTCAGAAGCTGGCTACATAAACTGATTTCCAGCTAACTCCCATGCCTGTATTTCCTTTTGTAACTGTAGTTCATCCCTATTACACAAAGGATATTTAAGTTGTGTTAATACCCAAATGGACAATAACTTAAGTGTGTGAATGCGAGGAAAGGAATTTTTTAGATGTATAAGGTCCAATTGCTAATTCCACAGGTGACATAAAAGACTCAAGCAGTCAGACTCCAGAGCTGTACTACGTTGTTGGTGGCTTAGTCAAGCTACCTAACCTAACACTGCCAAAACCACCACTAAACCATGACCCCAAGCACCACATCTGCCTGTCTTTTAAATACCTCCAAGGATGGTGACTCAACCACTTCCCTGGGCAGCCTGTTCCAATGCTGGATAACCCTTTTGGTGAAGAAATTTACCTTCCCTGGTACAACTTGAGGCCATTTCCTCTTGTCCTATCGCCTGTTGCTTGGAAAATGAGACTGACCCCCACCTCTCCACAACCTCCTTTCAGGTAGTTGTAGAGAGCGATAAGGTCTCCCCTCAGCCTCCTCTTCTCCAGGCTGAACAACCCCAGTTCCCTCAGCCGCTTCTCATAAGACTTGTGCTCCAGACCCCTCACCAGCTTCATTGCCCTTCTCTGGACACGCTCCAGCACCTCAATGTCTTTCTTCTAGTGAGGCGCCCAAAACTGAACACAGTATTCCAGGTGGGGCCTCACCAGTGCCACGTACAGGGGCACAATCACTTCCCTAGTCCTGCTGGCCACACTGTTCCTGATACAGGCCAGGATGCTGTTGGCTCCCTTGGCCACCTGGGCACACTGATGGCTCATATTCAGCTGACTGTCGGCCAACACCTCCGGGTCCTTTTCTGCTGTACAGCTTTCCAGCCACTCCTCCCCAAGCCTGTGGTACTGTATTGGGGTTGTTGTGACCCAAGTGCAGGGCCCAGCACTTGGCCTTGTTGAACCTCACACCATTGGCCTCGGCCCATGGATCCAGCCTGTCCAGATCCCTCTGTAGAGCCTTCCTACCCTCAAGCAGATCAACACTCCCACCCAACTTGGTGTCATCTGCAAACTTACTGAGGGTGCACTCGATCCCCTTGTCCAGGTCACTGATAAAGATATTAAAGAGAACTGGCCCCAGTACCGATCCTTTCAAGTTTAGAACAGAATATAAATTTTTCTTCCTTATATAGTTAGTGTAGGACTATCATAATTTTGAAAACTAGTCTGCTTAAGAATACAGTACACATAGACACAGGGTGAAAGGAGGGGTCCTTCTAGCTCGCTATATTGACCTGGACAATGGTGAGCACTGGATGCTGATGGACAGACCATAGGAAACAGGATGAAGGATCCCTGCTCTGCTGTACTCTACATGACTTAAGCAAGAGAGAAAAAACCACACCAGTAAAACCAAACGCAGATTCAGAGACGTCTAAATGTGAAAGAACTCTGTAGGCCTGCAGCCCACAAATATAAGGGAGACAGGCCTATAAACTTCAGTATTTTTCTGTCTTTTATGCTCCAGAAAGATAATTTGTTGACACCTACTAAAGACCCTTTTCAACAAATCAGGCAAGTCCTGGAAGTTTGAATGTGCCCATGCAACATGCAGTCCTGGAGTTGAGTGACATCCCAGGGGACGTCCTGGCTCACTCCTGGGTGGCAGGTCACACTGCTCGGACCTCTGTGCTGGCCATGGGCACAGCGGATGGAGGGAGAGGCTCCAGCAGGATTCGCTCCTGGTGAAAAAATAAGCCATCTTCCACAGACGACGCCAAGAACCTTCACAGTACCTTTACAGTATACTCCTCTTTCATATTTACGCAACAACACTGGAAGTGTCATTATTTCTATCTGTTGGTACCTGAGCTAAGCCACTGAGTCAGCTGGGAAAGCTGTGGTGCTTCCACCTGATTTTTTCCATTTTATGAGAACAGACAGACAATATTGCATCAGGTGTTATGAAAACGTGATTTGATTATTTCAGCTCATAACATAATGAAGACAGGCAGAAGAATTTTTTTTCCAATTTTATCCCACTTTTCCCATTCAAGCTGTAAAAGCTAATGAAGTTCTTGAATCTCCATACATGAAAATTTATAGACAACCACACAGAATTTCAGATCATCTTTGCAGATCTAAATTCATTTCTTAAGCCTCAACGACAGTGTGAGGCAAGAGAGAGAGCTGCAATGGAGAAAAACTACTGCTGAACTCAATAATGCCTAAGCCACCATGAGTAGCTCTTGAAAAAGCCACTTTCAGTCTTGCCTAATCAGAAGGACCCGCAGTTCAGCACCAGGCACTGGATGTGCACAGCAATGGCAAAAAAGGGTCGCTATAAATTAACCTCCACTCAGATGAAAGGTTTTTTGTAATACTTGTTATATATATATATATGAATTAATTGTGGAGGACAATGTAGGAAGAGTATGTCATGTAAAACATCATCCATGGAAAAGAAACATGGGGGAAATGAGTACTTTACCAAAGTGAAAAATGATTAATTTGTTTATATCAGAAAGATACGATTATCTACTTAGGAATAGCTTCTGGACAAGAATACGGTATTCAGAGTCCCGCATAAATGCAAAATGCAATGCTCTTTGTGCATGTCAAGGAGCTTAGATTTTGCAAGCTCCAAAGAGATACAAAGCTGTTATCTATCTAGAGATACTAAGGTTCAACTGAAAATCAATACACTAGTTTGTCACACTAAAAAAATGACCTTAGTACCAACCATTAGACGAAGCATTTCTAAAGGCATAAATTGCATCCAGATTTAAGCTCTGACTCAGAACAGTAAGGACCTCTGACATTTTTCTAGTAGCTTTTGTCAAAGCTGTTAGTGATAATTTGCCTCCTTTCCATAAAGCCTTCCTCTGCATTTTCACCTAATCCTTTTAAGTATCTGTTTGGATGCATACAGCCTTTCTCACTAGTCCTTCACAAAAAAAACAAACAAAAAACCCCCAAACCACCAAAAGAACCCAAACCACCACACTCTGCTTGAAAACTGCAAAAAAGATTATGTAGCTTAGCTCTTTCTGTAGTCTGTTATCGTAACAGCTAGAAAGTTCAAATTGCTGTTACCACTTACAATAGAAAATGAAGCTAACAAAAAGCTCAAAAATTACAGTGAATGAGAAGCTGTAGTCAAAATTGCATAAAAGTTCTTCCATATATTTCAAAGAAAAGGTAAAGCAAATTTTTGCCCTGTCTAGACATTACTAAAGAACAGAAGCCAGAATGAGTATTCCTTGACCTACACGAACAATAAGCGAGAATATAGTTTCATAGTGCCAGCAAGAATATAACTCCAGTACAATACAGGAGATATGACCAACACAAAAATGGTACGAAACACTAGATGAGAGATCCAGCTTTGTGGATTGAAAACAGAAACAGATTAGTATTTCAGAAATCTTCCTTTTTTGTCCTCCTAAGTTACAGTTTGAGTTGTAATCTCAAAGATATACCTAAAAAATCATGGGTGCGACACAAGAAAGACTGTAGTCAAAAGCATACATAAATTCATCTCACATTGTTGAAAAATTATAAATTAAATGGTTGGTTTAGATGCTAATTGAATTTTACATCAGCTATCTAACTTTAGTTCCCATCCTTTAAGCAATTTGTAACGCATGCTCAGAGCTTATTCCCTTCTTATTCTTTTCTTCCTCTTTTTCTTTTTTTTAAATTCAGATGTCAGGAAGCTACTTTAGCAAATGCTCTCCTCATATAAAAGAAAAAAAATAATTACAAAATACAGAACACGCAGATTCCTACTGTCTGTTATCTTTCCAGGAATGCTATTGAGGTGGCACCGGAAAACCCAAAATATGTTTCCCCATCAGACTGCGAGCCCTCAAGCCCAACAACGCACAATACCAGCCCAACCCTGGCTCCAGCACCAGGACAGTGAGGCAGCAGTCTGGAAGTGCTGGGGCTGGAGATGGAATGACCCAATAAGGCACACGTCGCCTAAACCATCACCCCAGTCACTGGGCCACCTCCTCCCTCCTCCTTCCCCAACACAGCCCCCTCTGGGGGGCTTCTCTGACTTCCCAAGGGAAGGAGGCACAGCTTTGCAAAGGAGCAGAGCCCCAGACCCTTGGAGAACAACATTTCTGTCTACTCACTCTCACTGCACAGAAGCTTTCTAACTCCTAAGTACCTTGCCCTGCTGTGTAAATTACCTTCTTCTAACACAGTATTTTTGCAAATAATTTATCGTATGTTAATTTTTTCTAGTTGAATTTGGTTTTTATTACTGAAGTCTAGTGAATTTATAGCAGTAATACACCCACCCATCATAAAAAGTCAAAACAAGCTTTTGCAATACTGTTTCATGGAGACTGCGTGTCTTAAAGAACAGTTTCAGAATTTACCGAAGAACAACAGGAATAGGAACATGAAAAGAGTCTCTCGGCCCTGCCAAAGGGAATCAGCAAATGATTTCACTGATGGCAGGATTTCTTGTATGGAGGTTTTGTTTGGAACAAACAAGCGGTGACTCTTCCAGAAAAAATAGGCAAGTCGGAGAGGTCAGCAAAGTTGGAAATTTAACCAAGTCAGCTTCCAGCGACACTATTCAGTTTATCCAGGAAGTTCTAGAAACTTTGGTTTCTTAGAAAATTTTCTCTTCAACCTTTAAATACCCACATGACCTTCTAAAATGTCTGAAATAGCGTTTTGATAATCTATGTAATATGCAGGTAAATCCAATTTATGCAATCCCTCAGAGTGAATCCCCCATTCATTTACAGCAAACGTGTGCTTGTAAATTGACTATCGTTGTCAGTTTCAAAAAAAAAAAAAAAAGACGGAAAAAGAAGCACTTCTTTAATTCAGAATATTTTTCCTGAAAGTTTCAAAAATCAGTTCTTCCAACTTAACGGTAGCTTAAGAGGTTATTGCATAATCTGTCTTGATTAAAGGGTGACTGAGAGGGGATCACATCAATGCTTATAAAGATCTAAAGGGCAGGTGTCAAGAGGATGGGGCCAGGCGCTTTTCAGTGGTGTCCAGCAGCAGGACAAGGGGCAACGGGAACAAACTGTAACACAGGAAATTCCATCTTAACATGAGGAAAAACTTCCCTGCTTTGAGGGTGACAGAGCACTGGAACAGGCTGCCCAGAGAGGTTGTGGAGTCTCCTTCTCTGGAGATATTCAAAACCCGCCTGGCAGGGGGTTGGACTAGATGACCTCTGAAGGTCCCTTCCAACCCCTACCATTCTGTGATTCTGTGATTATTTCAAAACAGAGATCCTGAAGGTGATATAAGTCATACATATACAACTAACACGCCATTCCCATACATATTTTTGCTGACTTACAGCCACACTGCAGTCAGGCTTTCTTTACTCTGACAAGGGACAGGAGGTCCAAGAGATGCAAAATTCTTATGAAGAAAAAAATGCTCACCAAGAAAAAGAAACAGGTTGGTCAATTGGTATATACAATTCCGAGAAAATTGAAATTATTTTCATTTCAGCAATCATCATTTCAAAACCACTATTTCTTTTAAAAAGTTTAAGTAGAGCTTAAAAACTTTAAAAACTTTAAGTAGAGCTATAAATATTGTTTGGTAATGTATGCTGACCCAACTACTGTCTTTTAATGAGTAAAATTTTAAAATTTTGTGGAATTACTATTGAAGAGAGAAACTTTAAGAACTATCACCCAGAAAAATTAACAACAAAACCATGCAAATACTGCAAGGATAAGCTTACCAAATGTAGAAATATAACCTGACACACAAAATATGATTTATTAAACCTATTGTTCAAGTAAATCATCAGAGAGCTTATTTTAACAAATACATTTTTAGAAGGGAAATCACTGAAGTTTTAATGCACACTTTATTACCTGACTGGGGAAAATTTGCATAAGCAAAGGAATAGACTGCCTTGGTACACATTTTCCAGCTGCCGCCCTTATAGAATTCATCTCTAACAAACAACGTTGCACAGTGAATGTTTTCACTAAAATGATCAGCAGTAAAAGTGAACAAATGTGACATTTAAGTTGTCATCTTTGAACTCTGAAGACCAGGGTGCCACTTTTATTCTTTACTCCAGAAAGAGCTTTACAGCAGTGCCACAAAGCAACAAGAAAAAAAAAGGGTGTAAGTTTAATTTCTTCCACCCAAGGTTTGTGATGCAGACACAGAGTTGAGGGTGCCCACCTCACCTTCCACCAGGCAAACTGTACCACTTTCAGAGCACCCATTTGATTTGAATCTATTTAACATGGACATGCCCTGGTTTGGATGGATCCTTAAGATGACAGAGAGGACTTCGTATTGGCTCCCTGTCACCTACTGTAAAACCAGGAGGAACTCCTGAAATGTATCTGGTACGTTTGCCTTTCCTGGCTCTACAGTCTGTCATAGCTACATGGAAGAGAAAGGAGTTTGTTCAAAACCCTCTTATAAAAATTATTTTAGTATGCCTGCTGGGCAGGAAGACCTCACCATCCAGATGAGTCTCTTTCAGGCTGGAACTATTGTAAAAGCTACACCTTAAGCCGCGATGTTAACCTAACTAAATTCATTTGCTAAAAGTCAGGCTTAGATTCATTTGAAAAAATGCTGCATTCACATGAAAGTCTGCATTAACATTAAAAAAAAAAACAGTTAATGAGATGCAAGCTAAATGTTTGGAAAGCTCTTTCATTCCAAATTTCTTTCCTATTTCCAAGGGTTATGAAAACAAAACCTGAACTTTTCCATAAACTATTAACTATAGAATTGCAAAAAATTATGAAGTTATCTATAAGCCTAGAATAAAACCAAAGCGTAACGCAGCACAGGAAAACATTTACAGGCATCAGCCTGTAAATACAAATCACAGTGTGAAAGAGTGCATCAGGTAAAACCAGTTTTAGCAGTAACCAACAGAAAAACAAGCATATTGTGGAACTGGGAATCAATGAAGAACTCCAAGTAAGTCAACTGTGCTAGAAAACCTGTAAAAACATCACCGAGTGGACTTAGGAGGAGGCAGTAAGGGTCCCCCAATGCTAGCATGAAATTCCTCCCAGTGCCACCATGCTAATGACTCACCATAACCTCAGTCATCTGCTCCTCAATTCTCCTTGAAAAGTATGGACACCACCAGCCTGGGGGCCCAGAGGATGCTGGAAAGGTGAGCATAACACCAAAGATGGGAATAGGTACTAGGAAGTCAATGTCTTAACTGTGTTATTAACCATAATGATGGAGCTGAACTAACACAGCAGCCGTATTTTGATTAGAAAGTTAAGACTAGAGTTGGGCTAAAAACACTTAGCTCTACATATAACTTACTACTCCCTCCCTCTCCCTGTAAGAGGAGCACATCACCTGCAGCCCCAGGCGCAGCACCAGAGCCCTGCATGGATCAGCGCTAGTGCAACAGGCAGGAAAAACTACACTTCCAGCTGCCACCACTGAGTTACGAGGTTAAGCAATTTTTACAATTGTTTTGGTTGATCACGTCAACATCTCATCATCTTCTCCTAGCTGCAGGCTCTTTCACTAGATACTGAGGTCTGCAAAAGGGGGGAACTAGATCTGTGAGCAGTGGAGATCCAAGCTTTTGCCTTTCTGTAAGCGAGTCCGTTGTGGACCCAGGCTATAAACAAGGCAACTTCACAGTACAAAAGAAAATGCTATCAATGTGCTAAGAGCCTCTGCAATGCTTGATCCCTATTTATTCTGGATTTAACTCGTGGCCGAAGCTGGAGTCTCTGCTTTTGGAAGGAATTAAAATTGAGTATTATTAGTTATGCGTTCATACTGGAGGTGCATCACAAAGCAGACAGACAGATAACGGCTCATGCCCTAGAAATTACAAAGGCTCTTATCTGGAAAAGATTTACATATAATGAACTCTATTCACAGAAATAATCCTGCAGGACTGGGATCTTATTTAGCCTTTCTTCAGAAATTGAGCCTATACGAACAGCGCATAGATAGTGACTCCACTTTCAATAGCAAGTTGTTTATTTTATGTCATTGTTCCACCAATCATTTAGCTGTAGATTTGCTGAGAGGATTTACAATACATTAAAATATTATAATTATTAAAATAATATACACAATTTGCATTTGAACAGCATATTGTCTAGTCCAAAATATACAGCAGGAGATCCTCTCCATGTATTAGGAAATCTCTAACTTACCACTATTGGGCAACGATGTTACCCAGCAGAGACTATGAAATTTTGTTCAAAAACTCCTTTTTAAACCATTCTTGATGCAAGAGAGAAATCAGTTCGGGGAAGGCGAAAAAGATCTGCCTGTGGCAAGCTAAGCATACGTATGAATTTATGTGGCTATAAATGTCAAAAAAGGTTAAAAGAAGGAAAAACAAAGATGCTTGCTATTTGACAAAGATGCAAAGAAAAAGTTTCTTCTTTCTGAGTAAACCACCCTTTGTTCTAGAGAATCTTCAAGTTGGTTTTGCTAGTGTTGCTCCGGAAACCATGTGATAACATAAACTTTAGCTATGTAAGTCACCATCCCACCACACACTATAGCACTAGGAAACATAGAAGGTCTCTTTGTAACTGCCTCTGTGTGTGAAATGTATTATTCCAGCTTAGCAGGGAACAGGTTAGCAGCACTCTACACTGTAACCCCCTCATTTCTACATTACTTCAATGCTCATGAAACATCAGAAAACCACGAAAATCACTTATTTCAGAGCTACCCTCACACGCATACCATTTATTGACAGTTGGGCAATTTAATAAGCTTCTCTAAAAAAACCAGGGATATTTAAGTGGCAACCAATATTTTGAAGGAATTAGTAAACTGTATTCCACGCTCAACATCAAGATGTTCCCTCTGTGCCATTCATAGCTAAGTGATTTTTTCAAGCTCTGACTTTACTGACATTTGTGCATCTTTAAACTGCCTGTTCACTGAAGGACCGAACTAGATCATTAGTTACTGGATTTCAAGTGACCCAGGGAGTATGTCGGGACAGCACATAGATTTTGCCTATACTCTGAGCATTAGATACAGCAGATTGTGTGGGCTGTCCCTGTTCTAGCTGTATCTGGGTTTGGTTCCAACCACAAATGTCTCAGACTTATTGTGAACAAATGGATTTTGTCCATATAAGCAGTAACAGCCAGACAAGAGAGAACACCTTGTATACTAGGTTATTATAAGCGTACATCAATAAAGAATTGGGTGGTATTTCAGTGAGGTACCAGTATTGTAGCTGAGGGTGGTATTCCCACTATTCATTACAAAGGATGTTCTTCACCATTGGCCAGAGCAATGGTAAGCTCAGTTAAAGCTAGATATGAAACACGCTTTCCTATTTCAGACAAAACATGTCAGGAAGTGGAAAAAAATCAAATGTTTACTGATTCCCTCCTTCTTATGTATTGTAGCACTACTATATTTGCTCAGAAAGATACTTTGACAGTTTGAAAGAGTGGTTGCAATAGAAGCACTTGCCAAAATGAAAAGCATCAAATCAAAAAGATTTGACAGAGTGGACTAAGCTCAAACGATTTATCAAGGGCCTCCAAGTTTAGGTTTGTCAAAGACCTGTAAAATATTTCTGTTAGTAAAAGAAAGAAATCATCTTTTAGCCTCAAGAATAATGTTCACAAAGTGTATTCAACCCACTCAGACACAGTTGTGATAAAAAACCTGTTCACCACTGGACAGGGAGACCTTCAAGCCATCACTGTAGAATCTGATAAAAATGTTCTGAGAACTGCCAAAAGGTTCAGATTTAATTATTAGTGGAATCAATCGAAAGAAAGATTGCAGAAAATTACGAGTTCTACATCATTTAAGTTTTCCGATTGCTGACTTCTGGGCTTCAGAGGCAGCCTGCATTACCTTCTAAACTCTAATTTATCTTGTCTAGAAATAGCGATTCATTTCTACTCCAGAGAACATAAAACTGTCGCCACTTCAAAGTATGTTCCAGAGGCCTGGATTTACTAGGGAGAGCAAGGAGTTACATCTGCCCTTGTTTCTATCATGCAGAACACCAATTAAACGAATGATGTGATTCTTCTTTACAGGATTTTAAGCTAGTCAGTGCATGCCCAAGAACTAAAAAGAGATCCGGGTTTAGCTCTACTTAAGAAACAAGGAAGCACATGATATCTGCTCCTTGGGAACAAGCAAACAATTTTTAGTCATGCCTTGGATATAAATGGAGTAGTATTGCCTTAAAGTTTCTGCCAGGTAGCAGGATGCTAAATAGCTTATTCAGTCTGAGAACTCAAACGGGAAGACAAAAAGAAAAATTACTAATAATTCTGCAATTCTCAAGGTACTAATTTGTTTCTCTGACAAAATCAGATGGGATATTCAAAATACCACTACCACAAGTATCAAGCCTCAGGAGTAAATGTACTACTGTTTAAACGGTATGCAATAAAGTGACTTAAAAAAAAAGAAAGTAAATATTTGTGTATTAGTCTTTATTTATTGTGCATGGCACTGAACAGAACCTCTAAAAGCATGATACATTAAAGGTACTTCATTTTTATTTGTTAAATACTGTTAAGACATTTATCATCTTTATTAAGAAAAACTACCTGCGAAAAAGGACAGGAAAAATGTATACTTCTAGCTGTACTAACAAGTAAATACCTTTTTTTTATGTCTGACTTGTGTTTCCACATTTCTTAACAATTCAACCGTGCATAGTAAACCAGAAAATACTTGGCAAATTTTTCTTTGCATTTCTTTAAATGCCTGTAGAGTGACAGAAGTTGCTGCATGAGAAGATGCCTGGAGAAACCTTACATACATGTGTCCTACAAGTTCACCTGCCTGCAGTGCCTCCATTCCTCTGCCTCGAACGATCATATACCAACCCCTGGCACCTACAACTGATCACGACCTGCAAATCGCCCTCCACTTAGACTGTCCCCGTAACCTGCCATATACCTCGCTTCAGATCCAGACAAAGTGTTGTCAGGTCTGCACGTGTGTTTGCTGCAGGCAGAACAGGTAACCACGGAGGTAACCCTCCTCCTTACTGAGGCCAGTTGCAGGCATTTTGGTAAATTCCAGCCCTTCATCAAGTTTGACTTAGAAATTGTACGATAGGTTCAAAAGTTACCAGAGTCACACTGGTGAGCACACAGTACAATGGCCTAAGTCTCATTTCCTTAAAAACAGGCTAAACAAAATGCAGGATTATTTTTTTCATTAAATATTTGTCTGGAAAACTAGACGCTGATGAAACCCTTAGCATGTCATGGGCTTTCTTTGCCGTGCTACTCATGTAAATCTCACATTTATATACAGCCAGGGTAAATCAGCTTCTCCTGGGTTAATAAGGCAAATTTACCACGTTTTTTCACTTTTCTGAAATGAATAAATTAGTGAAAATATTATTTTATATAAAATTAGTGCATTGAGAACTGAACTAAATCATCAATTCCTGTCACATGAACTACTGTCTCTAAATGTCAGATATTCATCCTGGTAAGATACTGATCACTTGGGTTGGATTCAATCTGAATTGAAATTAAAACCATTTCTGTTCATTACACACTCCCTGATCAAACTACCCTTCCACAGAGGCAATTTTTGATGTTAAAAAGAAACACAAAACAAAGAATGCTTCCACTACGCTAAAATGTCATAAATAATAAATACATCCTGCCCAATTTCTGAGATACCTGCTCACATTCCATGTGGAATGATTTAATGATTTTACCTTGGTGATTAGTGAACCAAAGTCTCCTCTGTAAAACTAGTATGTATCATTTCCCATGGTTTGGCAAGAATCTGCATTCTAGATCCAGAAAATGCTAACCCTGTTTACCACAGCATCCCTAAAAGTCCGTATCCTCATTTTTCTGTTAAGCCTCCCTCCTGGGCTTAAAACCTGCAGATTACAAGAAACCTATCCATATATTAGGCATGCAGCCAGATCAGACCTACACAGCAGTCTGACTTCTTGGATTCATCAGAGGGTGTGTTATACTACCAGGGAGTCATCTCCCTTCTGAAGCAATACAGTAAAAACATCAAAATAGGTATCTTAATGTTACGGTATATAGATGTGGACTTACGATTAGCTTAGTAATAAAAACACGAGATCCAGAATAATTCTCTGCTGAAGAGACAGACCTGTGCTCCAGGATAAACTAGATAGCACTCTATACTTTTAGACCTGCCTACCTCAAAAGAAGGCAACGTTCTAGTTGGTATAAATGAAAATGAAAAGTTGAAGGTGGATGGAAACCCTCTTTTCTTTTTCTGCAGAGCTCATGGCCGCTTTTATAATTTCCCCCAAACTGGAGGGGAGTGAAAAGGATGACAATGTAAGCATTATTAACTACAGGACTGTAAATGTGGGAGGCTAACTAAGCTAAAGTTCTGATCATCTGTTTCATATTTCTGTGACTCATAATAAACAGATTTCTCCATTGGTAAAAATAAATAAAGCACTGAATTTTAGGATTTTGCATGACCTCAACTGACAGGGAAGAAAAGCAAGATAATCACTCAGAGATATAAATGGGCCCAAGTCACGGAAAACAAGCTTAGGATTGCTAGGAAAACACCATGAGAATCTTCCTAATTAACATTATGTATATTATGTCAGATCACAGAGAGCCCAGTGAAATCGGTGCTCCATTAAGTTATCTGTATCATGTCACGCAGCACATCACGACTCAGCCTGTGGGACGCTTCCACCCACCCTGTGGGGTTTTTTTTCCTGATCCAGAAGATGCCGAGCAGCTATCTGAACGGCAAACACAGCTCAAATAGAGGTTCCTCTTGTGCTTGCAAACGGTCCCACGCTGCACAGCTGTTGCTCACCCTGTCAGTCCGTGACAGGAGGTGAGGTGCTTCCCCCTGGCCGGACATGGACTAATCCAACGCCACCGCTGCAGCTGCCAGCAAGTCATGAAACCTGGATCCGGCACAGCCTGAGCCATTTCAATGACCAGAGCTCAGTCTCCCCAGATTTTTCAGCCAGGTGAAACCAAAACAGGCAAATGATAGGTGAGAAGGAATGAAAGCATAGAGTGGCTTGTTTGTGTGCATACAACATATAAAGCAGCTGTTATTCTGATAATACTAAATGGGTATTTTCTAGTCTGTGAATCACAAAACATTAAGAAAATTCTTACAAGGTAAATGAGAGAATATCTGGCTTCTAGCTTGCTCTCACCCCTTACAAGGGTGTGAGATGTGTTCTGACTGCTTTCAGAAGCAAGTTTATGAATTATAACAATTAACTACAATTAATTACCAATCTGGGTTTTTTCTTCGGTCTCTTCCATTCTGCTTTGTTGACAGCCACTGACTTGGGTGCCCACATGAGGGCAGAAAGCCAGTTTAAACCCCAGAGAACTCCCTGACCATCTACCAGGTTAGGAAAACAGTATTTACCTTCACTTTGCTTTCTGCCCTTTCTTGTCTTAGTAAGGACGAGAGATACAAAATGAGAAAGAACAGGCAATAAATCACTACAGAATATTCATTTTATTTTCTGATAAAAAAAGATCTGCATCCCAAGAAAACTTCCCCTTACACCAGAAGAAAGGAGGGAAGTCTACAGCAGACTGGCCTCCACAAAAGAGGACATGTTTGCTTCTGTGGAACGTCCTCAGAGTCATCCTAATCACTACTGCCATGGACTTCATGGCTTCCGCAGCACCTTACCAGGAAGGAGCACTCCCACAGACAGCATCGTACTTAGGTCTGCCTGCCTCAGACCAGCAGCTCCTGTAGGAAAGACTCCTCCTGGACCAAGGACCTTCCTTCCCCTCCACCTCAGGAATACATTGGACTCAGTAAACGTATCTCCTCTTTCGCAGATTGTCAAAGCAGTCCCTTTTACTGCATCAATTCTCTTGTGTCTCTGAGGAGGTCAGATCTTACTCATTCTCCTTGATGGGGAGAAAACAAAATTCCTGGTCCTTATTTCATTCCTTGCTACAGATATTCAAGTGCCTTTTTATGGCTCTAACAAGTCTCAAAGAGTCTTCTGGTGCTTAAATCTCATCAAATCCAGGAATTAGGATAAATAAATGTTGGTTTCATTATGTGATGCTATTTATGTTACAAGGTTCTCTCTTACTTGTCTAGTTATTTCTAGAAAGTCTGTGCCAATAAAGAAATCACTTCTTCCATCTGGGCTGCAATGGGAGCTTGCAAAATAATAGCCAAATTCTGCTCTGACTGAAGTCACTGTTAAAATTTCCACTGATCAAACTGGAAATAGCATCCTGCACTAACTGTCCTTCCGATCTCTGACCTCAACAGTGACCATCTCCTCCTACGTTTCCCCTTCTTTTATGAACTCATCTTTCCATACCACAAAGGTACTACAAGAACAGATACACACTGCTTAGGAAAGTCTTGTTCTCTCAAGAGTGGTGCTTTGAACCTTGTCCTTCCCAGCATGGTCCCTTGAAAGCAGGTAGCATATGTTTGGTTTGCATTGCGAAGATGATGGATTATATGATGTGCAACATCTAGAATCAATCTATCATTTGCTTTTGTCCTCTCAGGAGCCCACATACATCAGCCATATGGTTATGTATTAAGGCTAAGCTTCAAAATCAAAGGTTACATAAGACACATGACTTCAAAAGTTATCATTTCATTTTTAACATCACCGAAAGACAACATATCTCCCTTTACACCACTGTCAAACCCCAATTCCCTTTGTGTTGAAGCTGAGTTGTGCCTCACAGCTGGCTGAACCGTGGCTGGTAAACTTTCATGCCTCCTGTAAGCTTTGGCCTGGACTAAGTGGATGGCTTATGAAATCTGGCAATACTGCCTAAGTAAGTAGGCTAAAAGCCAAAAACAGCCTTAGAACAGAAAATGATAAATGGCCCATGTTCTAGAGGTTGATGGACTTTGATACATGCTTATACTCCCAAAAACTAAGTGAATTACTTCAATGTTTAATGTGTTACTTTCACACTGAAGCCCCTTTGCACGACTGATACACCAAGAAATCTTCTCTGTAGCCAGGAAATTGTTTTTACTGCAAATGAGAACTGTCTCCTCCTTTCTATTTCAGATCCCTCATTACCAGGCTAGAAATTAATTTCTTACATTTTTGTTTGCATGGTAATCCTCTAAAACAAATCAGGTGATGAAAAAACAAAGTGGCACAAATTTTGCAATGTTTTGTTTCATTGCCCTTCACAAGTCAGCACTTGCATATGAGTTACAATGAAATTTAGCACCAAAGACGCTGCAAAAAATGTATCTTTTCTACTTGGAGAATGAATTTCAAGAATTAACAACTTTTTGACAGTAAAGTACAGTGTTAGGGAGGGAATTTCTCCAGTATGCTACATGTTCACTGTATTAACTATTCCATGGAGTACCCTGTAGAAGTGATTTCCTGTAGTAAAAACGTAGCCATCTGCAGCAGGGGAATAAACCAGTAATAAAGATGATGTGGATTTTATGTGAATGAGAATTTCAAGAAGATCAAAATGGTTTATGAAATATTAAGAAAGTGCCTGCTACAGGACAAATAAGATCTGTAAAGACCATTTACATGTCTTTGCTCACTTACTTTTAGGGTTGTTGTTTAAATTTTTTTTCCCCCTCATCAACTTCTTGTAGTTATGTATTTTTGATGGGGAAAAAAAATGGGTTCTTATGGATTTTTTATGGGTTTATAATTCAATTAATTGACAAAGATTACAGAGAAGGCTGGTCAACTCCCCAGGAAAGGCTGATTTCCATTTGTCTGAGTGGTCCAATTTGCTTGTTCATTTTTCCACTTTTTGTTTTATTTTTTTATTAAGGAAACCTCAACAATCAAGCCCACGGGCCTTGTTTTTCTCAAGTTTATTTTCTGCTGTGCGTATTCTCTTTTCAATCTTGGAAAATTAGGGAGGGAAGTAACTCCCCCACTCCCATGACCATCCAGTATGGTTTTAAAAGAATCCTGACCAGAAACTGACTTTGCTAGACCACAGTGTTCCTAAGCAAGCAAACTACATTTCTGAAATTCACATAATTAGATAATTGCCTAGAAAGCTATGCCTAGCAGAAAACAAACAGGAGAAAAACCTTGTGATTCAGATGGACATGGTGACAGATTCATTGCTAAAAGTAGGGCATATTCAAACTGGGAGTGCTTTTAATAGATTTTTTTCATAGTTAAGTGTATTCAAATGAGAGAGACTCTAGGACAGCTGGGAACCAGCAAAAATACAGCAAAAGACTAAAATGCTACATTCGGTTTTAATTGATGCATCACAAAATCTGGAGCTCAGTTCTGTATATGCAATGTCATGCAAGAAAAATATTAGTATTTCATGAATTCTTTTCCTTTTAAGGTTAGAATCCTGTTGTGATTGGCTCTGCTGCTTCTGCATCCTTACGATGGAAATCCTAGACTTCTGATCTTCTGTGTCCTACTGTAATCAACACTATTACTGCTTTGATTCTGAAAGAAGCTTCATCTTTCAAAACCAAAGCTATTTCAAAATCATAGTTTTCCTTTCAGATTAGGAAATCCACTAAGCAGCCTGTTACCTGGATAGAAAACTGATATTCTAAAGTTAGATATTTTAGTGCTGTTTAATGCTTTAGATGAGCTCAAGTAGCAGGCAAGGTCCAGTATTACAGGCAGCCTGCTGCCTAAAACTGTAAAACAGAGCTGCAAAAGCCCAGCTGCTTATTTGCCATAGTCTTAGGAAAAGGAAAGACGGAAGGAATATCAGGAAACGAAACAGTCTGAGTACAAGCAGATTTCCTAAGAAGTCAAGGTGTGCATCCTACCAGCACGTGCTTCCTCTGAACTCACTACATACATACATCTAAGTGGTTCTGCCAGACTTAGCCTTATTAAGTCTAGCAGAGGCAGTGGTGACTCAAAGTCCTGATATGCCACAGCTACCTTCGATAGTTACATTCCAGCCTGTCTATCCACTTAAAAATGCTTAAGGGTCTCCATTACATGGATCATTTCCTTTTCTGCTCTCCTAGAAAACAACCAAGTTGCCTACAATGCCATACTATTTGGCCTGAACAATGAGGCTAAGGTGCTGAGCACATCAAAGCTAGCCACTGTAGCTTTGGCTAAAGTCATCATCTTCCTCTTCAACTTTCTAACCCAAAATTAATTCTGCCCCAAATGGGAATTTCTTATGCTCATCATGACTGATTTTGAATTGATAAAGGAAAATATCTGAAGACTTTACTCTCAAAAAATTCTTCTTCTTTTTTTCCCCTCATCTCAAACACTGCTTATACCAAAGTCTGCCTTGAAAATCTCCCTTGAGGGATCATAGCTGTAGATAGGAGTTGAACTGTACTGCATTCTTGACAGGTCTAGCTAAATATCTGAAAGCATCCATAACACTGAGGAATAACTTAAGGCTTTGCAGCAGCGTCTTCTTGGATACTCTAACTGTAGAGTGTTTAACTAGCTTAGCTGCCAATTTGAACCTTAAAAAATTGTATATTAAGTCTTCTGTGTTTTATAGAAATTGCTCTAACAAAGTTCCCCAATACATGCTAAATTATTTTTCACACCTTTTAATTGCTATCTCTTGGTCATCCAAGACATGCATAACAGTCTGCTTTTTAACTCCTCCCTAGGTTTAAATATATACAAATACAACTACTTCAGCTCAAAGAATTTTAATTTGGAACCTTAGAATTCAAATTAAATAAAAAATAAAATCTGCTTTTCCTCAGTGAAAAGAGAAACAGAAGGTAAGTCAGATGAGTCTTGGTTAGAAATATTTCAGTATTTATTTTCTTTTTTAATCCTGAAAAACATACTGGTAAAACATCCCTTTCAGTGATTTTTAATTGTTTTGTTTTGTTTTACTTTTGCTACTATTTACTTTGCAAGAAAAATCTTCTACTATCTATCTTCCAACTGAAGGACAGGAAACTACACCCTTTTTTTCAGTTACTAACCATGGGACTTTCACTGAATATTTGTGCCTATCCCAAGCACAAACACAGGCTGGGCAGAGAATGGATTGGGAGCAGTCCTGAGGAGAGGGACTTGGGGGTGTTGGTGGATGAGGAGCTCAACATGAGCCAGCAATGTGCGCTCGCACATTGGCCCAGAAGGCCAACGGCATCCTGGGCTGCATCAAAAGCAGCATCGAGAAGCAGGTCAAGGGAGGTGATTCTGCCCCTCTGCTCTGCTCTGGTGAGACCCCACCTGGAGTACTGCGTCCAGCTCTGGAGTCCTCAGCACAGGAAAGACATGGACCTGTTGGAGCAAGTCCAGAGGAGGGCCTTGAAAATGATCAGAGAGACGGAGCATCTCTGCTATGAAGACAGGCTGAGAGAGTTGGGTTTATTTAGCCTGGAGAAGAGAAGGCTCCAGGAAGACCTTATAGCAGCCTTTCAGTATCTGAAAGGGGCCTACAGGAAAGCTGGGGAGGGACTTTTTACAAGGGCCCTTTGTAGTGATAGGACAAGGGGTAATGGCTTCAAGCTGAAGAAGGTGGATTTAGATTAGATTTCAGGAAGCAATTCTTTACTGTGAGGGTGGTGAGACACAGGAACAGGTTGCCCAGGGAAGTTGTGGATGCCCCATCCCTGGAAGTGTTCAAGGCCAGGCTGGATGGGGCTTTGAGCAACCAGGTCTAGGGGGAGGTGTCCCTGCCCATGGCAGGGGGTTTGGAACTAGATGATCTTTAAGGTCCCTTCCAACCTAAACCATTCTATCATTATATGATTCTTTAATTTTCCAGAGATACTAAGCGAAGCTATTTCTTTCCTGAATAAAAAAAAGAAGAGACAATGCCAATATGAAGTCAACAAAAACTACTTGTAACTTCTACTTACTCTATGGATCCTCATTTTCTTTCATATCATTTTGTGGTATATTTGGCTGTATGTTTTGTTTGTATTTGTGCAGGCCTTTGAAATAAACTGGTTTATGCAGCATCACTGAATGCCAAGTGGAGGGAGCAGAATCTAGGAGAAAGCTCACCAGTACTTTTCAACAGCATTTTTATTAAAGGAGCAGTAATGTCTCCTGTCACCTTGTAACATCTCTTAATGCAAAGGAAAAACCAGATGCTTACTTGTCATAGGGACTGAGAATGTAATTTGCCCTCCGTACTTTCTACAAGAATGATTGCTCTACATCTTCTTTGACTGCCCCATCAGTTTATAGATTGCTGAAGAAAAGCAGCCTATTTTAGACCACACATTGCCCTGCAAAACACCCCACAAATGCTGGGAATAAATAGTAACGAGAATACAGCCAGTGCAGCACAGTAGTAATTGTTAAAAGGAACTGCCGATATTCTAAAAAAGACTGCACTATCCGTCGCTGAATTTTGACAGGCAAGAGTTGAAAACTGTGTATTTCTGATGTAGAGAAAAAATGCTGAAGCTTCATTTAGTTTCTTGCTCAATGGCTGCTTTTCCAAACACTCCCCAGTTGAAGTACTCCCAGGACTCTGGCATAAATCAGAGAGCCCAGGTTGCAGCAGATGCTGGCAGCATAATATCTCCCCTTCACATAAAGACCTTTATTTACATAGAAGCTCAATAATTCAATAACAACTTGAGTGCACAGTAAATGAACTAATATGAACTTACAACATGGCAAGAATGGCTTATAAAGACCCCCGGGCAGTTACCACATTTCTAAATCCTTTCTAGCATGTGGAGAGGAAGAAGGACCCGTGACACCGGGAGGTGCAGCTTTGCGTGGACATCCAGCAGAAGCTGTAGGTGACACTGTGCGCTGGAGACAGGCAGCGCAGGTACCTCCCGAAAGGGAGGATCACACCGACTTTTGCAGGCGTTGGCAGCCAGCCAGCCCTACTAATGGAGAGACACACACACACACACCACCTGAGTCCCAAATCATGCCAAACATAGGCACAGCGACGCTGAATCACACTTGAGGGATTAAGGTCCTTCTTCCACCATTTCCCTTTCAAATCAAACTGGGACAAACTCTTTGGCATCGGAACTATTTTTGATTGCTCTCTAGAGTCGCAAGTGCTACTTCAGCACTCTTACAGTCATCTTGTGCTTCCACAATGACAAGCTTTTTTATAGCAGGACATTTGATAACATTGCCTAAACTAGCCCTGACAAAATATACATTATACACATGAACAGGCTGAATCGCAGGGCTGGTTCTGGCAGTTGTATGACAGTTTTATTACAGTACAACTACACCAGAGCCTACAGGAATGAAAATGTGAGCAAGAGAAGATTTCCTTTTCCTCCATTGGTATTAAAGACCTTGAAATTACATGATGAAAAGGATGCTTGGCTCCTCACTGTCACTGCAGATGAATGCACACATAAAAATGAAATCCACTGGACCATGCTGTCATTTTTTCAAAGCATATCACCAAGTTTGGGAGAGGCAAGGAGGAAAGAAAGAATCATCAGCTTACTGCACTTCACACCATCGGTTTCTCACCTACAGTGACCTGTACGACCTGCTAGAATCCACAGGCTGCTCATGTCTCCAGGATTAACCTTCATATGCTCTTTAAAAGCAGAAACAATTTAAACAATTGGCCTGTGTACATACGTTCATCTTGAAATGGAGGAAAATTTATTTCCACTATTTTTGTTTTAATTTTCCTCTACTAAGGCAGAGGAAGCCTACCTAGCTTTAAAAAGCTAAGCTATATTTTAACATCTGTCATTTTTTCCATATCTTTTCATTCAAATCTGCAATATCTTATTAGAAGACATATTTTCCTGTAATGAGATTCTGTATAATAACATGACAGCTATCAGCCATTTCTGCCAAAAATACCGGGGGTGGATGGTGGGGTGGGGGGTGACAGACAGGGGACAGGGGATGGCACGCAACACTTGATATTAATATGCTTTTATTTCTGATTGTTCATCAAAGTAAATATTACACTTTACATTCTGACAACATAATCTAAAAATACATCCTGTCAGTTTGGTTATAAAAGGCTTTTTCAAAGAAAAAAAAAAAAGCACAGCGAACTGAATTTATGCGAAGACTAACTGAAAGCCTGCCAAGAAGAAAATAAACTTTTTGTTATGCTCCTTACTAAAGCAGAAACTTTTTAATTAATGCAAACTCTAAGAAATATCTCTTAAAACCATCTAGTTTTCCACAGGGCTCCAGTATCTTGTGTCCCTGTGTCTAGACAATAGCATCCTACTCGTAAGAGGTAGACAGCTCAGGCAATGTAGTTGCTCCCACTCAAACCAAGATGCCTCCGAGAACGCCCCTGTTGCAGATAACCTGCACTAGCTATACACAACTAGACGTATGTGGTGGAGTCTACTGAGGCCAGAGCGTACTGTGTACACTACAGGGGCACAGTGCGGACTTTGTAAGTTATGAGGTGTACAACATGCTCTAAGTATCATCAGCACTGAAGAGTGAGTAGCCACTGCCAACTGAGTATGTGGATTCTGAAAAAACATGGGAAAATGTTTATTTTGCCCAACTTAAGAAAAAATATTTTGTTTCTAAGCCTGCTCAGCATTTAAGTCCATCAGCCGGGACTACGAAGATGAGATGGAAATCATAGCTAGTGCTTCTTCTCTTCACCATGGCCAGAACAAGCTGCGGTACGATTGCAGGGTAAAATTGCCTGCATGATTTCATTCCACACATAAAGATTGCTGCAGACGACTGCACATGGTAACAAACATTTGTTTGAACAAGAATATATATATTTCTAAGGTATTGTGCCTAATTAACTCTCAGTCATTTTTAGGATACGCGTTTCTGAAAGAGTTGTCAGCATTCTGACTCAGAAAATACTTGTATCTTATTGAACTTGGCAGTATAGAAATGGCCTTTTTAAAAGGACATTGCTGAGCTATTTGACATTACCACAGGTACATAATGGAGTTCAAAATGTCTGCTTTATTTTATATCTATCTTCTAGATAGACTTTTGCAATATATCCATCTCTTACCTAATTACAGACTTACTCTGATTTTCATACCTACCTCCTATACTATCAGCTGCATTTATTAAAAAACTTATCTCTCGAAAGGAGTGATTCTGGCCTCATCACATGGAGTAATAAGTGCATATTGATATTAGTGCACCCTTTTAAAAATCTGTGGGTTTTTAATTCATTCTACAGAGTGCAAGGTTTAAGGACAAGTAAAACGATGATCTGTATGTGATTAATTTTGTATCGTATTGAACAAAAATAAAGTAGCAGAAAAGAAAGATACGCAGCATAAAGCAAGACTGCTTTTGCAACTATTCCTTCTCTGCTACAAGCACCATTTTCTCTAGATTCCTTGGTCCTCCGGTGCCCAGTTTAATTTTCCCATAAACCTATTTTTCCTCTCTTTCTTTTTACACATTCATGGTCTGAGCATGTCATCTTCTTTGGACACTCAGTATAGTCTACAGGAAGATCATCACATTTGCCAACTCACACGCCACTTCCACACCGCAGCCCCTTCCACCTCTGTTGCTACCACTCTGTTGCACCGGACAACCAGCAGGGCAGGGATCATTTTCACATCTCTCGCCACGGTGCCTACAACAGTGCCTACTACAAGATGTGGTTCTGATGAATCTGACTGATAAATCATTTAGACAGCACAGTATCCAAGCTCCTTTATCATACTGTAACAGAAAAGTGTGGTCATGCCATCCAGATGGGCTATGTACACTAAGTGGACTGCATAACTTAGGCACCCCAACACAACTATTCACGCATCTGTGAGCCACGATCCAGCGGTGCCTCAAGAGTAAATGAAAACCTCAGGACGCAGCATGTTGTCCATGCGGGTCCTGTTAGCTCTCCACAGGCTACTACAGCTCTGTGAGAGGCTATCAGTGCAGAATATAAGCATGCAATAGCTCAAGTCGCAGACAGGAGAGCTGGGCTAGCGTGGCACCATGCCAAGCTAACCTACATACATACACTGTTTCTCAAAGGGGCTGATTTACTTGGACAGTATAGCTATATCCAAGTATCTTATGGTGTTTCATTGCAGATGACGGGCATAAAGACATCTCTGAACAGTAGTTTGCACCCTCATCCTAACAGAATCTCGTCAGTGTACAGAGGTTATAAGTATACAACTTACTATACAATCATTGTTTTAAATATTAACTTTATCTAAGTAAGGAATGATCAGCACATACCTCTTCTATTATATGTCCTAAGCCCTTATTATCCTTACTTATATACAGAGGAAGTTATATGTTTGTATCTAGGACCTGAAATATAAAGAACTAAACTAAAATAACATGCTTGAAGTTACAAACAGACTGCAGTGCAGGTGGGAACGGCACCACCTCTGCATTCACAGCCTGCTGCCCTCCTCACCAGGCAACTCGGGATGACAGCTGTCACACAGTGACTACCAGTGCCCTAAAGTACTCCAGATGCGCTACAAGAATGCTATTAAAAGACTACTGATGTTGGTTTAAAAAAAAAAATCATATAAAACAGCAGGAAAAACATGTAAATGATGCCATGCTTAAAAGGAAGAATCTCTCTTAGAGAGAAGGGTTTATTGTATCAAGTGCAACCTTTCAGGATTGCAACTGCTTCCACTTTCCTACCTTCTAATATGACACTGCTGTAAAGCTTTTATTATTTAGTATTATCTATGGTTTAGATAGTATTATCTATCATTTATGTTTTAGTCTTGCTTTGTTTTTGGTAATTTCAATTGCATTAGAGAAAAAACGTTCATTTAAAATACCATATGTGGACCCAACTATGGGTCATGCTTTTCAGAATACTGCTTATCCTAGTTATGCCTTTAAATGGACAATTTCTTTCTCACTGCATGATAGGCTATATTTTCAACACAGAAAGTTTGGCCTATATTTGGTGTTTCATTCTTCTTCCTAAGCACACTGAAGAAAGGGAAAGAAGCACAAGCAACCAAAAAAAAAAAGCGCACAAACATGTTGGTGTTGATCCTATCCCTTGAAAAGCAACTAGATAGCCTTATTCAAGGACCTGACGACACAGAGATGCTGAAAGATTCAAACTAAGATAGAAATACTTGGACTATGCAGCCTGCAAATATAAACGACAACCATGCTATCTTGCATGGCTTTAACATGTCAAGCCAAAATTAAAAGAGAAATATTAGAAGAAAAATGAGAAATCAGTCAAATTATACATAGCAGCCCAGCACCGCTCAGCTGTATAAATCTTGTGACTGTAATGCTGCAGTATTTGAATTTTATGCAGCATTCACATGGTATTTCTACAGACTACATAACACGCTGAAGGCTATACTTTCAAAAGTCAAGAAACCCACTACAAACTGTGTGATGATCAGTTGTGACTAAGCACATTAAACATGAAAATACATACATACACACACACACACACAATTATATAAAATCAAAGCTCTTTCCATTTTTTTAACATGTTTTTTTCTTTTCATATGAGGTTTTAAAAGCAATATTTGGTTACTGCCTGCTAAAAGAAAATCCAGTGAACCTTAGCTGAAGCATTCCTTAAGCTCTTTGGGAATTCATGTCTCAGACCTTCTTTTCCGTCCTGTTTCAGTCTTCTCTATGCGTCTGGAGTATTTGATTGTTTACTCGCCTTAGCATTCACAAAAGCCACAGCCTGGAACATGACTTGCAGCCAAACATACTCTTTGACAACACCTGTCCAACGACTTAGTTGGCTCAAAAAAAAAATAAAGATCCTCTTCCATTTTAGTATGGTCCAAAAGGTCTTTACAATAACCTGTCCTTTGGAGACCTCAGGAAAGTGCAAATGGCAATTTATGATGAAAAGATACAATGACCAGCAATTTTTTTTTCTAGATACCAAAAGCTTCTAATTCAGTAGGTTTTCCTTTGTAACTGCTGGTGCAGTCATTTCTTCAGTGATAAAGAACTGGACAGCATTCAACCAATGCCAGAATTACCGGGTTTTACCTAGCAGATAGGGCGCTGATTGCAGGCCCTGGAGTGTGCTTCCCGCACAGACAGAGCTGGCGCGTCTCAGCTAAGAAATTACTTGGGGAAGCCACCAGGCTTTAGAATAGACTGTTATTAAATGCAAACCCTCTGGTATCTTGTGAGATATTTAAAACGTGTGATCAGACATATTTTCTTACTGTAAAATTATTAATTCTTCACATATTTGTATACAGGAGATGGATTACTTCCTCAGACAGCATAGATAAAGCAATCAAATACTTGGACGTAAGCACAAATAAAGCCTTACCAAGGACAGCAGAGCGTGCTTGGGTTTCATTCCAGAGCAACATCAGAACAGCAGATTTTAAGATATCTAAGGCAGCTTTTTTTTAAAATAAAAGTGGATTATCTGTCAGGTTTGTTCCTCTTAAGACGGAGGAAAGAACATGAGGTCTTGTGAAGTTTTCCATGGCAGCTCTTGGTCCCCATTTCCAGTGCTGCTGTCACGGCTGGGGCAGAACTACCTGGCAGCAAAGGCCAAGCGTTATTCAGCCTCCAATACTGAATCTCACACTTCTGGGGCATCAGTTTTGTTATGATCCTAAACCAAAAACTGGCTAAATAAAAGGCAAAAATATTAAACCATACAGGTGACTCCCAAAAGAATGAAACAGTAATGTCAGAGAGCTTGAAGAGACTGATCAAAACCCATCGTAAATGTGAAACTAAACCATATTTTTACTGTGCAAAGAGAATTGATCGGCAGTTTAAAAATAGGCCAGCAAAACAGTAATTTTTTCTCCATTATGGGAATTTTATCACCCAAAATAAACAGCTTCTTCATATACACCAGCTGCATGTAAGAGTTATTTCCACGGCTGAAAATTGCCTGCACTATTTATGTAATTTAGAAGTCTGAAGTATTTATGCTATTAAAATCCAGCATGTAATAGAGATCTAGTTTTGTTTGAACAGGTCCAAGGCATAGGCTAGACCAAGATGAATTTTTTTCCTAATGATAACGGAATAATATTACTTTATTGGACTTCTAGCAAATAATTGTTTTACTGAAAATAAGAACTCTGGAAGCATCGCAAGTAACAGTTTGGCAGCAAGACTAATTTTCAGATAAGTCTTTCCAAATAAATGTAAACACTACAAATTTCTTATTTTATCTGATCTTCCTTAGTCATCTGTCATTCTTATTATGGTTCTTTGTACTTTTTTCTGTATGTACAGTATTCATTTTCAAACAAAAAAAATACAATAAAATTAATGAAATGGAATATTCTAACTGAACTTTATAAGTGTAGGTTGGCTAAATAAGGATATTGTCAGTTTCGTATTCAGAGGGGCACATTTTTGCAACAGTCTCCATACTTTGGTCATCTTTTATTTACAAAAATCCACAATTGCGGTATTGCTATCATATAAAACATAAGAGTGAAGTTAGTATTTTGCAATGAAAGTTTAAACTACTGTTGTGCCACCAAATACTACAGCTTTATTATTTACTTTTTTGTGTGTGTGTGTGTGTGTGTATACACATATATGCACATACACACTGTACCTTCCTGCACGTCTAAAGAGGTGAAGAACTGTTGAAAGTGTAGGCATCTTACATAATACACATCTTGACTCTCAAACCATTTAGAGATACTGATACAGAATTTGGGACCAGCAGGTCTACTACTTTAGTGGGAAACACCTCGTAAGACACTCTGTAAGAACTGAAGAAACTTCGATAAACTGTAATACAAATCTTAAAGGTAAGAAGTCTAAGCTTGAAAGATGCAAGGAAAAATTAGCTGCAGCATGCAATTTCCAAAATAACAGGGAGCATCTCCATTGGTAGGCACACCTGCAACATCATGTTTGGAATCTCTGAACTCAACCATCTGCATTTTTGATTCTACATGTTCAGAAGTAAAGTTTAAATTTGGTCCAGCGAGAGCAGTCTTATTTCAAACTGGTGAGCCACATGCTGTCTTCATTTAAATGTAAGAAAGCTCAACGTGTCTGAAATGGTTTCACGTATGCCCATGCAAACTATTAAAACTTGTGTAAGACTAAATACCAATGCTTCCGTGGTTATTTGAGACACATTTTCTAAAATTTATTTCTATAATTTTATTTCCCTCTATGGCCTGCTTATTTTGCATTCTGAAGGAGAGAAGGGCAGTTTTTCAGCCAACCTAATGAAAACACTGCCACGACAAATGAGGAACTAACCTGTGTGCAGTGGAGTCCATCTGGAGAGAATGCTAATTCTCTGCCTCAATACTGCCTTCAAAGAGATTATTCAAGCCTCTCTCTGACATGGAACACAGTGATCAGCCAGCAAACACCAGAGATGAAAATAACCTTTTATCTGTTTTAACAAAAAGGTGAACTAAAAAAAGTAGTCAGTCTTGCCCTGAATGTTTACTATTAGCAATGGACAAAGTGACTTTATTTAGTACTTGTTCAATAACTTCTATTGACAGGTTTGTCACTGCAGTTTTTGGAATTATTAAATCAGTACAATTTAACTATATGAGGCAAAAGGAGGAATAAAATAAGCGATAAGAACCTGATATTAAAAAAAAAAAAGACCCGTTACTGAAATCTAGCAAGTGCCTAAGAAATATGGAAAAGATTTTAACTACATTTTTGCATATGAAAACTACACACTCTGAAGCTCTGAACTTACTTGTCCTTATAAAGTGGGTGGAGTGATTTACAGAACTCAGATATCAAATACCCCAAAAGCATGAGAATAATTCAGATGAAAAAATGTGGTTCAGCCCCAGCCTATGAAAAATGGGAGAATAAACCAAAGTCAGCAAATGAATCAAAAGCCTAAGTGTAATGAAAACCTTGTTAAGATGACAAAATGCACCTCTGGAGAAATGACTCAAGATTTCTGAATTTTCACCTCCAGAAAAACAAAGTAGCAAAGTGAGGCACAGGAAGTAACCTACGCTACCATAAATGCATGTAACTCATCAACAAACACAAACTTTTGCTCACGAACAGTATTCATTAATGTATTTTAAACTTACAGTAATTAATGGCATAGAAAAGTCAATATATTTTGCCTTAGGCTCATTAAATCAAAAAAAGGTCTTAATGAAAGCAGGCTGATATTATCTGCTGTACAAATATTTATAAATAAAATCATGACTACAGTGTCCTCAGAGTGAAGCTGAATATCACCCAGTAATAATCAAAACTGGCAGTACCTTCCATGATGCATGAGTACATAATGACATTAATATCAAGCTTTCATACAGGGCTTTCCATCAGCAATATCAAAGCACTTTAGAAAAAGACAAGCATCAGTATTTTCATTTAACATATTCAGAAGTACAAAAGACACAAAAATGATCTGACAGGGTTAAACATCAAGAAAATATGAATGCCACCTTTATGCACTGTAGTTTTCTGTAGTCATAGGCAATTGTTTATCAAATTTTATAAGCATTTGTTCTCTCATTAGAAAACAAAAAAGACAAGACTAATCAAAAAAACGTGTTTTGAAGTATTTAACAGCATGGACAATCTAACGGCAAATTTAAACATGCATCAGCATCTGAAAGGAGGATTTTTTTAAATTAGAATTGCATTTCTTCAGTTTGTCACAATAAATTGAACCCTAAATACTCAAAAATTATTAAAATCATGCTACAATTACATTGTGCTCTCTCGTGGGGTCCTACTGCAGAGAAATGTGTTGTGCACCTAAAAACAAGGGCAGATTAGATTTCTAGTGAGATTTTTTTAAAATTTTATCTCTAGAAGCGATGTTATTTGGAGTAATACAATTTTGATGCATTACTTTGGGGCTGAGTCACAGTGAGAAAAGGTCCTGGTTTTGTCACAACATGGAACAGCAATGCCACTGACCACGCTGGCAAAGATACTTGCTCTTTTGCAGAGTTCAGAACCCATTTACATGGTTTTGTTCCACTTTATTTAAGCTTCTCTCGTGCCTTTCCTATTTTAGTTAAAAAATAAAACCAGGTATGTCTTACTGAAATGGAAAAGATTTTAAAGGTTTTGTACACAATCACATAGGTGTTCAACAGAAACCAAACCCATGAAGGATGTACCTTTTTAATTCAAATCGGTGCCAGCAAGGAGTAGCTGTCTTTATAACATGAAGGTAGATCTACACAGTGGCAGTCAGAAGATGCTATTGCGGTGAACAGCACGCAGATGATGAATTCCACTGGTTGTTTTTTTTTTTTAAAAGAGGAATATGCAGCAGTTAAAATTAATTAGCAAAACCTTGAAACTAAAGCTACAAACTTGTAATTTTTCTTCACCTTCCCTACCAGAAGCGTCCCCAAAAGGTCACAAGTCCTAGTTTAAATATTTGAACAGTGCCAAGTGCTTATCTTTTTCTGAAAACTATAAATCGTCAGAAACAAAATCTTGCATAAATATAGGCTTGGATCTAATTTTTGCTGCTTGTATACTACTGTAAGAATCTCATTCAAATAAAGGCTTTCACCTTAAGAGATGCTTCTAGAAGACATTTTCTTACTGCTATGTTAAAAGGAACTAGAATTTCCAAGGGGGCCAGTCTTATTCCACCCTGTACGGTACACTTTGCACAGAGATCTTTAAGGCAAGCCAGTGCTGCTTTGCCATACTGACATTAATCTTTATATTCAAAATTTAACAAATCCAAGTATTTATATTCCCACATCTTAATGTCGAAGTTAGTGTTCGGAATATCTGGATGACGATTAATAAAATGTCTAGTTATATCAGTGGCAACTTACATGTCACTGGCCATTCATGTGGCATAACATTTTCAGTGCTGGTTGGCTCTAACACAGTCCTTGACTTGTCAAGCAGTAACCATCATCCCATCGCAAGGGGGCTTGAAGAACTTCTGGAGGGCTTCAACAGTTCATTCCACTCCATAAATATTGTTGTAGCCAGTGTTGAGGAAAGCAGCAACACACATGATGGTGCAACTACGAAGTTAGGTCAACTCAAATAACTTCTCAGAACAGAATGTTATTTCTTGCAGAAATCATATTATTTTTCAATACAGTATGCTGGAAATGTACTACTTTATTTATACATACACACAGATACATGTATTTCCTGACAGGTGCACTGCATGTTCTTAAGGAAAAAAAAAAAATCCCAAACTGAAGGATACTCAGCCTGGAAAGGAGCTAGGGGAAGAAAGAAACCAAATATAGAGCTTAATCTGATTTACTATTTGTAAATTAAAAACAGACAAACTTTTTCAAACCTCTCTATTAATAACGAATGACTAAAATTTAATTTTGATTAAAAGGAAAATATCCATGCACAGAGAATTCTAAAAAGACAATCTGTTTATGGAAATAAGCACCAAGCAATGGTGGAGCAGAATAGAAAGCAATGTGTCACCTTCTTTCAGTATCACCACCAAAACAAGATTGATCTGGAAAGGTCTCCAGAAGGTCATCATACTAACTGCTGGTGAAAACGGAGACTGCAGCATTTGGAGGTGTGCCACACAGGAGTTTCCAATGTGTAGTTAATGCTGGAAGTTTCTCCCCACAAGTAATTTGTTCTGTTTAAACAGTTTACATCTTTTGGTCCCTTGTCCATATTTGAGAGATTGCATGTGTAATTTTTAATTCACTACAACGAAGCAGGAAGACCACCTAGCTGTACTTCTCTTGTAGACTCCAGTGACCAGGTTTGCTAAATCCTTTTTATCAAACAGGCATTATAAATCCATTGCTGGAGCCGCAAATTTAAGCCAGTGTTTGCCCCTTCTGAGAACTGAATCTTAAAGGACACCCCTGTGATAATCCTACTAGAAAGAACAGGTTTTTAGATGTCTAAAATTGCTGAAGTCATTTAAGTGTCTGACAGGAAAAAAACACGTTGCCAGCACTGCACAGGACACATTTCAAGGGCAGAACTGAAAACAACATTTATGGATTGTGCAGATACAGCAGTCCCAAAACATTTTTTAATGAAGTCTTACTGCCTATAGCAAAGGACTTGGAAAACCTGCATAGTCCACCTTACTCTTAAATGTATTGAATCAAACTCCAGAAACTATGCTGTTCTTCTTACAGTCTTGGAAACAAGATGCTCTGACCAACCAGATAAAGGTGGTGAACTCCGCATCTGTTGTATTTAACATCCTTTCCTCAGGGCACACAATTCTTGGTGCATAAAACAATTCAACTCACAATTGCTGTGACCCGTCTCCCAAATTGCTCCTCAGATAGACAGAGAGGGCATAACGCTTCCCCTGTGGTTCCTCAGGATAGATTCCCTACCTAGAGACATCCTGCCATGCCATATGGTAGATGTCTGGTTCTATACATTTCTGGAGTTTATTTCACCAGAAATTCTTTTATTTTGGGGGTACTGGTGGATGAAAAGCTGGACATGGGCTGGCAATGTGCCCTCACAGCCCAGAAAGCCAACAGCATCCTGGTCTGCATCAGAAGAAGCATGGCCAGCAAGTCAAGGGAGATGATTCTACCCCTCTACTGTGCTCTCGTGAGACCCAACCTGGAGTACGGCGTCCAGCTCTGGAGCCCCCAGAACAGGAAAGACATGGACGTTTGGAGCAGGTCCAGAGGAGGGCCATGAATCAGAGGGATGGAACACCTCTCCTGTGAGGACAGGTTGAAAGAGTTGGGGTTATTCAGCCTGGAGAAGAGAAGACTCTGGGGAGACCTTACTGTGGCCCTTCGGTACTTAAAGTGGGCTTGTAAGAACGATGGGGACAAACTGTTTAGCAGGGCCTGTTGCAATAGAACAGAAGTAATGGCTTTAAACTAAAAGAGGGGAGATTCGGACTACATATAAGGAAGAAATTTTTTACAATGAGGGTGGTGAAACACTGGCACGAGTTGCCCAGAGGGGTGGTAGATGCCCCATCCCTGGATACATTCAAGGTCAGGCTGGACAGGGCTCTGAGCCCTGTTTAGTTGAAGATGTTGCTGCTCATTGCAGGGGAAGGGTGGACTAGATGACCTTTAAACATCCCTTCCAACCCAAAATGCTCTATGATTCTGTGATTCTCCAGACTCTTCCTATGCTCCATCATTCTAAAAATGATAACCATATGTGATGGGGCTGTGGTCCAAGTTCACATTCTGTATTATGATGAGCAGTAGATAAAGCCTTTAAAAGCCCTCAAGTGGACAACTGTTTACCAGTGCATTCCCAGGAATTACTTTCTAATTCAAGACCATTATTAGCTACCGATGCCAGACAACAATTCTATCCTCCATATCTTCAGCCTGACAATCATAAATGTCAGACAGCATTACTAGTCTTTATTTATCCCTCGTTATTTTTTCCCCTCAGTGGTATTTATGTCACTTAGTTCCACCAGTTTATTGTGCACCAGTTTCAAAGGTGATAATTTTTAATCATAATTTTTAGTTTGATGATTTGTAGTTTCCTATGACTATTCCTTCCATTACAGTTATGAGAAGCAAGAGGTAACAGCATTACTCTTTCTACTGCTATTTGTTATCTTCATAGCTTTACATTAGCATTATATACTCTGTCTTGCCTAAACACTCTCAAGAGGCATTGAACCAAGTGCTTTAATATCCACTAAATGTTCTTTTTACATTACTCATAGGTAATTGTCAAAGCATCAATAGGGAGCTAGTAAACCTTCCAACACCTATATGAAAAACTGAGAGCTACAAGACACAGAGCACAGATAAAGGTGAAAACTGTTTTCTAGGTAGAAAACATTTTGGATTTGCTGAGTCGGATGTACAACATGTTTCTTGGATGGTGTGTAACGCTGCCCCTCAAGCCCTGCTGGCTTGCTTCCCCCCACAGCAGTTTTGGTGTCAGCTACGGCAGACACAGCACTGGAGAAACATCTGAACCATCCCAGGAGCTGCACGTGGCTGAAAAGCTATAGGTTGGCAGTGGGGTGAGGAGGCGTGTTTTCAGTTACTGGTAAAGCAACATAAAGGCACTGTGAGGCAAATGCCCTTTGACTTTTTCATGAAAAAGAACCTAAAATTTCATCCCAGTTCATTCACTGGAGCACAAGTCATGTAAATAATCCTTCCACTTAAAACCATCTATACCTTTCAGAAATAACTAGCAGAAGTTATCAGTCTACCAGGGCCCATCCCACCCAGTTTGCCCCTCATTTACTTTCTCAGGCCTTTAGGACCAGAAATTGCTCACTGCTTTTGTCTTAAGCCATAGTATAATTGACAGTAACTCTTCCTCACTCACATTATTTTATACAAGGAAACAACACAGACATGTTAGGGGAGGCCCTGTCCTCTCTGACACTTTCAGGGACTGGAAAACTCACCTATTTCTCTTCTCATTCATAAATGCCTTGACTCTGCTGTGAACAAGCGCCTTCAAACACATAACAGGATAGATAATACTGCTGTCCCTGTGCTCCTGAGAAGACATTTTTTCTGCATGAAGCAGCAAGGAAATTTAGTCTGGGGTAGAGAAACAGACCAAAATGACTTGGACTTTAAAGAAGCAATAAATAAGACCCATTATGGAAACCAGAGGTGAGGGAACAGCTCTACTTTCTAATGGACACTTGGATAATTAGGCAGAAGAGGAGAACGAAAAACAGCCAGCATATTTTGAAGAGGTAACATTCACTTGATGCAGTGGGAGAGGAAGTGTAGGAGGTGGGATGAGACACCCAGTAAGTCTAAAACTTTTAGGGCTAGCATGGTGCCCAAAGGGACCACAGGGAGGCTCAGTCTCACTAGAAACACTCAAAAGTAGTGATGTACTGAAATCTTGTTGTCCTTATTATTGCCTGTATTAATTGCAGTATCTGACTCCCGTCAGTTATCATATCCACAGTGTCAGTGTCCGCTAATTACACATGCAGATCTTTCCCATAGTGTACTGATGATCTGCCTTCACCAGTAATTAGCACATTATCTGTTATCTCCCCAACATTTAAATATGAATGAGGCCATAGAGACTAATCATTCACGTGCTTTCCTAGGATCTACATTATCGGACTGATGACATTTAAACATTTGAACCAAATGCCTAAATTTAGACATCTAAGAGTCTTCGTTAGGCCATGATTTCCATTTGTGCTGTAGTAGGTGAAGCAGCTCCACCATACCAAACAGTGACACAGAAAATCGGCGATCCAGCGCTCTCTGCGTTGATTTCCATCTGGCGCTCTGTTGCAGAGCATGCTTGTAACCCACTCTGTGCACAAATTTGATTCCATAGACAATGAGAGTTAAGGGCACTTGACTGGCATCAAACATGCTCAGGAGCGTTCCCCGTGTTCCTGGCAAGCCTGTGAAGATGATGGCTACTTCATCTAAGTTTACTGCTTCTTTCTGTGTAATGCAGGGTTTGTACTATTCTGAAGGCCTGTCACAAAGCATGAATTACTGACTGACTTCTTGGTCCTAGCTGAGAGCAAGGGCTATTTCTATTAAAGCAGATTGTGACTGTAAGAAAGAAGTAAGAAATAAAACCAGGATTAAATGTTCAAATGCCAGCCACCTTGTCATCTCTGTAATTTAGGTTACAGATCTGAACCTACTTGCAAGACAGAATTCACTTGCTTAGCAGTCAGATTTCTCACACTTCATATTCCATCCTTTTTAAGTGTGAAATTCATGATGGGAACTTCAAAATATTACCTAGAAATTCATTTGCATTGCCATGTTGCAGCACTACATATTCCCATAGTAGAAACGCATACACGCATCATTTGAGACGACAGACCAGAACCTCACATATTCTTTTAAAAGAACTATTTTTGACACAATGACATGTCTTCACAATTCGAGTCATGCCCCCACCCCATACACTCCTACAATTTAGCTTACACCATAGAAGGTAGGGAACTCCTCTGAGAGGCAGAAAAAGCTCAGTGCCACTGGGCTGAAAGTCAGGTCTTCCAATTCTTGGGTGAGTGCTCCACAGAAAAAGACAGGTATCCCGTCCTCTGACTTTATCTTAAAAAGACAAACAGCTGAGACCATTTTGCCGCAGCTCTGTTCTTGCAGATGTATGAGACGTCCATTCTCTGAATTCATGCAGGAGACTGAACTCTTCAGAGGATTTAGGTGAAGCAATACTTAAGCAAAGACTCATCCCATCTAATTACAGCATTTCACAGGGAGGTTCAAGTTACAAGCACAACCACTCCATGTCGGCTCATTATATAGAGCGGAGCGAGACAGGCAGGCACCTTCAGGCTGTGATTCACATGTTAGGTACGTATCTGCCTGCTAAAAATGGGAACGTTTGAAGATGGAACAAAATCAGTGTAGGAACCGGGGGAATTATTAGTCAAACAGAGAAAATGCCCACTGCGTTAGAAACCGCCAATAAAAGTGGTCAATGCCAGAGGTTTTCTGAGGTTTTGGACTGAGGTACCCCAGGTTAGCCCAAGTCCTGTTTTAGGCAACGCTCTCATTTGGATCTGTTTCTTTGCCTATTTCTCAAGGCAATTTAAAATAATAAGAAATAAAATAACATTAAGATAACCAGTTCATTATCTAGATTTGCAGATAAACATGCAGGTCCTGTGCTTGGCCTCTCTATTCCTATCACCGTCTGTGCTAAGCCTTTAAAGTTTTGAGGACAAATATAAAAACTGAAACATCTTATTCTGCTGACTGTATGTCATCTCTTCACTGCTAAATTAATATTTTTTATTCCACAAAACAGTTGCAAAATGCAACCGCCTATTTTTAATTGTTCTTTAGCAGTTATGAATAATGACAGGTACAAAATGCATTAACAGCTTATGGTCAAAAGCCATTAAGGTGGAAACACAGTGTTTCAGAGTATAATTGTAAGAGATAGTAAACTTTAACAACATACCAGGTAGGGTTTCAAATAATAAAATAATTGCTTTCTGGCTACCTGCATCTTCCTCAAATTTTCCTATGCCAACTTCCTTTAGAAATGTTATTATGTGTTAAAAAATCTTGGCAAAATATGCTCTTATTCAACTATAAAATAATAACTTCCTCTACGCTGAACAATGTATGCAACACTGACAAATGATGACTGGCTCAAAGATTCCAGAGCAGGAATCCATTAATAGCTCCTATGCATGAATTATTAATCTTTTTTTTTTTTCCCCAAGTTCATAAATCATTCTGATTGCATACTTGTGGACTGAAACAGCAGAATGTATACTCCATGTTAGTTCATTATTTTTTTTCCTCAAAATCTGATATATAAGTACCTAGTACTGACATCTTGGTAGTCACTAATCAAAATATTAATTTGAATTAGTTCAGCTAGGATAGTTGTATTTAGCACAAGAAAAGAGCACTGGTTTTACAAAATTATCTCTGGAAGAGAACAACAGCTCAGTAAGCAGAACTTACCTTCTCTAAACTGTTTCTCTGAGAGATTGTTAACAAATTTCCTTTTTCTGTCACGTGCTGATCAGTTGAATGAGTTATAAAGTCAAAATTAGAATTCCTCAGGAAAGTAAAGTATTGAAACTACACAAAGATCAGGACTGCAAAGGTGAGACACAACATGGCTCTCCTCTAAGCGCTGCTGCCTAAAAAAGCTAGATGTCGGGTTCATCATCCAAAGTCATCTTAGTCATCTGCACTGTTGAACATTTGGAGAACTGGCTCCCATTAGGGGAAGTCTCCTTTCCACTGCTGACTACAGAGAAAGCACAGATCAGTATTTTAACTGGTCACACACTTTTGTATGACTAAGATTAGCTTAAATGTCTAGGTGAGTCATTGGTTCCCACCAGCATCTTCGGCTTTTTCTGATCCATCAAGTACACCAGTTCAATGATCCAGATCATTGTGAGGGCTTCCAAACATTAATACCAACATGAGCCAGCGGACATGAAGACACAGCTCAGAGCAAGGAGGATGCCAGACCTTCTCTTTTGATGGCAGGCCAGATTTATACCAGGATAAAGAAAATTGCCTCTCACAATACAAAGGATACCATTATTCTCTCAGCGTGTTTTTGGAGCAGAAATCCTTTTTGCCTGGGCAAGTAGAGTTTACTGAGTAGTGTTTCCACTTAGAATTATAAAATTCTCCTTCTTAGACTGATTTCTAGTGGTTAACTTGTCTGATATTTATTTTAGCTAATTAACTAACATTATGAAACAGTATTTCATGCCAACATTATACTCAATCAACTCCCATGATTTTACCTAATTGCGATCAGTGTTCTATAAATACTTATACTCTCTGTGATATTACTATTTTCCATACAGAAAGAAGTTATCTCAACTTTACAGTTCTAGAAATCACTGCTATCAGGCACAGGAATCACAAGTATCAGATACAGGAATGTAGATCTTGGCGCTTTAAGCAGGCAAATCTACTAAAATGATGCTGAAGAAAGTAAAGGCGTTTGGGACACTGAAGAAAATAGCCCCAGTGAATACCCAGCCTTATACAGTTATAGTCTATCAGCTACGACAGGTACAATGAAATCCTGCAAGGTTGTTTCTGTAATTGTTTCTCTGCAATTTCAGAAATAAAAGGCAATGTACAATTTGAAATATTTAATGATATGCTAAAGAAATTATCAAATCTGAAATGCTTGAGAACAGTAGCACTGTAATTAGCGGTCCAAACAACACCTGGCACAGGACTAATAGTAACACAACGGAGGCAAAAGGTGGCAACAGTAAGATTCCTCACAAGCTGCAGCTGAACAGGAACTGGCAACATCCCACACGTGTATTAAATGTCTTGAAGTGCAATCCCTGTCCCTGCTCTGAGACAGGTCTTCTACCGGCGTCCCACCTCATGGGCAGAGGAGAAAGGAGAGGTGGTGAGGGAAGCTGACAACAGATCAAGCAGTGCTACGAAGGCTTGAAAAGGGGGCTGTGCAACTGCTGTAACAAGCTTAACTGATAAGTATGTATTTGACTAGTAAACAGGATGTCTTCCAGGCAAAGATTAAAAATTCTGTAAAAGACATTGGTGTTGCTGTTCAAATGTACCACTTAAAGATAGACATCCTCAACTGAAAATGCTCCTGCTTATGTCTATATAGTTATTTTATGGGAAAAGTAATTAACCAGTTGAAAAAGCGCAGTACCCAAGACACCAACTGGCAGGGGGTGCATGACATAGAACATAAAGAACTGCAAACATATATAAAAGAGAAACATAGTTGAGATGTAGGCTGCTAGACAGCTAAGACCCACCAAGCAGCTCTTCACTTGTGCAGACATAGCATTATGCCATCAACTTGTCCCAGGTAATGAAGCTTTTTTGACAAATCCCCAGTTACATTTCTGGACAAAACTGAAGACGCCTAGTCCCAGGAAGGCAGGGGACCACAAACTAAGTGTGGACCAGCTGACTGCTCCTATTAAGGGTGCAGCACACCAGAGCACGGGCAGTGAAGTATGGCCCCAGCACAGCCCGCAGCGGCCAGCAGGACAGCAGGGCCAGCTGGAAAGACAGGCTCTGGAAGGCACAGCCAGAACAACAGTACTCTAAACTCTTCAAACAAGTTCATCTCCACTAACAGCCAGTGCCAAAACTAGATGCCAAACTACATGGTAGATAGAGCTGACTCCCTCTGAGCCCTTCAGTTTAAGGCAGACTCCGTTGTTAGTCCTTAAAATCTGTGGAAACATAGCTCCCTCCAAAGTCCACATACTCCAAGCAGTAAAATGAGTGGACAGGTGATGAAGACTTTGCTGGATCTGTTTTCCATTCTTTACATTTTGAGAAGCAGAAAACCAGAGAAAAACGATGCCAAACCAGCAATGGAGTAAACATCCCCAGAGAGGCTGCTGAGGCAGATTTGCAGATCTAGTTTCAGATGGTCAGCAAGCATGATGGCATCAGTCACACCTAGTTCACATTTTAAAATACCAAGAGCCTATGGAACAAGCAGCATCATAGGAATGGTAGTCTACGTAATACACTGCAAAGCAGGACAATTTCTTCAAGAAATTGCTCTCTCTCCAAAGAATATCCAAAACAAGATACTCTATCCTTGGTAGCCTGGCCCTTCAGCAAGGAATGGTAAACAATAACCACAAGATAGTTTCCTTAGCCTAGTAAGAAAGCTCAACGAAACACATACAGGTGTAAACCTCCAGTTTCTCAGTTATGGCACTTACTTCTCTCCCTGTTCTGATCTCCATTTGATTCAAAAGCTTTCCAGACAAGCAAGCCAAGGAAAGCAACTCCCCCTCTTCCCAGGAGCGTAGCCTCCCCTCCACAGCCCTCGGTTCCTTTCATACAGAAACACAACTACCAACCTCATCCTCAGCGACTGAAAAAGTCACGTCAGCCCTACCCCATAAACCCCAGGCTGCCTTCCATCGTTTGAGCATGAGTTTATCTATTCAGCTCAATAAAAGGGTTTATGACCTTCCTGCATCAACAAATTAAAGAGTCTATTCACCCTATGCCAAAGTGCCAAAGGGCAACCAAGGGCGTCCAGGGACCAGAGAGACATCACACCCATATCTCCTGTTTTAGCAAGCAACCATACACTAGGGATAATCATCCTGCAGAAAAGATGCTACTTTTTATCCCCACCTGGGGATTTAACTTTCTCAATTTCATTCTGAAGCTCCCCTTAATTAATGGTTTCCTTAAATTTACAGGCTCTGCTATTTTTCATGCCATCATGTGAGCGGGAAAATGTAGGGTAGCAAAGAATCTGGTTCCATATAATGTATTTGCTGGGGAGAAAGGTCACTATACCAAGCCTTTATATCACTAAAAAAGCATACGTTTGCTTCATTTGGTAATACAGCAAATGCATTCAATTAATACTACATGAAAAAGCACTGACTAATTTTCACAACAATTGATTAATTAAAAAAATGTCTACAGTGACTGAGTATACAATCTCCGCAGCATCTGCTGTACTTAAAAAATAGCAATGGAGTACGTTTTCCTCACCACTAGCTGAGTGGAGCTGAGCTGGAAGTTTAATTAGTTAAACTGTAAGTTACCTAATTTTAGCATTCATTTCCAGAGGAGATAAGATACATATGAAGGATTTTTCTAGTCCTGTGCATGCAACTAAAATAAAAGTGAATGCAGTTAGCGAAAATCTGTATCCTTTTCATATCCCTGAGGCACATACCAAAAATAAACAGGGTTAAAAAATTATTCTGTTTTAAAAACCATTTATTTTTCAATTGATTATGACTTCATATTTAGTAAAGTCATAATTTAAAATTATAGTAGGCTGGTTTTAGACAGTAATGAGTTCTAAATAAAACCTAGCAGCCTTACTGAACATAAATTAATGACATTATCTCTTCAGCTCACAAATTAAATTGCGAAGATTAGCACAGCTATCTAATAATTTATTTGAGTACAGACAACACATCTCGGAATGTTATTCTACTGTTAACTTCTTTTTATTGTATGTGCAAAAATAGATAGTAGCAGCTCATATTAAAAAAACAAACCAAAAACAGATGCTGTATTTATGTTAGCATTGTAGTTTAGCTCCTGTTAGTAAACAAAATGTACATTTTTTTGTTTGTACCTCTACATTTCTACAGGTTTTGTTATGTGTTGATTATGTACATTTGTACATAATTACTCTGAGGCATCTGACATTTATCTTGGGTAGGTGTTCTGTTCATTTGACACAAGAAACTGATGATGAGGACAAATGTATTACTCTGTTACAAGCAACTTCTTAGAGCATTGCCCATTTATTATTTTTTTAAATTCCTGCTCTTTTGCAGCTTTACCAGATAGCACACAGTCTAATACTTACATTCTTAGCCAAACAAACCCTGAATCATTGCTATTTGACCTAATTTATTTAAGATTTCAAATGGAAAATTTCAAAAAGCACTGTAAAAAAAAAATTAACAGATAAGACTATTGCAACAATAACATTTTAACTTTACTCTTTTCACAGCATAACACTATGTAATTAAAAATTCAAATCAAATCTCGAATGACTTTAAATTCTCTGAATTATCTGAATTTGTTTAAGAAGTAGTTCTTCAGTGGCCGGAAACTCTGGATCATCAATACGCTGAGACAAACGACTAGAATTTACATGCTAATAAAAAGAACAGATAAAAAAATCGAACAGAGTTTAAGGGCTCCGAAAAGACTCAGTATTTAATACCTAATTCTTTTTAATTTTTCCTTTAAAATGCCAATTAATTTACTGACAAAGTGTTTCTAATAAAACACTTAATGCATACTGAATTTCTTGTAATATGTAAGTACGCATATCTACTTAGACATTGTAGCAGTACATTATTGCATTTTCAATATGCATTTTTTTCAAAGCACTCCAGAAATAAAATAGTGAAAAACTCTCGAAAACTAGCAAATTTTTGCCATGTGAAGGAATTACTAGAAGAATTTTAGTGTACCAGCTCACCTTATACTTAAAATAAAAAAATTATGAAGTACATCCAAAAGGGTACTGTAATTCCAGGTACCAGCAGCCTCATCTACACAGAGAAAAGCAGCGAGGAAGGGTTTTAACAGGTCACACAGAAAAAATTCTGATCATCTTTTTTTGTCAATTCACATTTTAAACCTCCATAACCACACAATGTAAAGAAAGCCAGCGAGCAAAGATCATGGGTAAAGCAGAGCTATTTCTTACTGCTAACATCATTAGTCATATGTCATTTTGCATTAACTGAAATCTTCAGTCAAAAAAAAAAAAAAAAAGAGGAAAGCCTGTGAGAAGAGAAGGGCAGCAACAAAGCTGCAGATTGTGGTGGAAGAATGTGCTGGTGTCACAGTGTCCAGACCTCCCAAAGCAAGCGAGGGAATACTCCTGAAATAGCACAGCAAGGCGATTGGAAACACCACCCAAAGTAGGACAAAAAGCAAACATTTAGCATGCTCAGGCTTAAAAATCAAAAGTTGCATATTCCTGCTGCAAAGCAAGCCAAAAGCAGCTCCCATCCACGAGGTACGCCGTGCAAGCAGAAGTCTCTCCATTACACCATGTTGCTCTGAATCCGTGGACTAAATTCAGGCCAAGCGACACAGCACGACCGCATGGACTAATCAAGATAAAACAAAGCCATCGCTGGCACCAGCAGCTCATCATTTACAAACATGTGACTAACATGAACATAGTAATATCTTTGTTCTCGTTCTGAAGCAGCTATCAAAGAAGATTCAATGTGGAAAACTGACATAAAAGCACGTGCAAGTAGAAAACTCTTCATGGGCTCCAGCTGAACAGAGGCTTCAAAGACTGTAGTTTCTCTTTTAGGGACTTTCTACCGGTATCAAAAAGAATAAAGTTGAAACGTTCAAACTGCTTCACTGCTCTCAATCCCTGGAATGGTACTGAACTTGCTTTGAAAGGTATAAAATGGAAATATGCATTTATTTGACTTTTATAATAATATCAATTTAGGAAATAGGAAAAGTGTGACTGCACACATATAGTTAAGATGTTAACCATTTCAGGAACAGAATTTAAACATTGGCTTTTATTTGGGAAATAAGCTTAAAATTTGAAATTAAAAAATCAGCAAGACCTGATTTGTGATCATACTATCAAAATATTACATTACCCTCTGGCTTCACTAATCTCTAAAGCTCAATTAGAAAGAAAGCGTAACCCATCTGTAGCTCAGCTCTTTATTTCAGAAGGAAAAATACTTCCGCGATCTGGTAAAAGCTGCTCTTCACACATCCATATGCAAAAAAGAGCCCAATGAACTGCACGCTCCTCCACCAGCCCCTGGGAACATGGAATATCGTACAGTTACTCCCCTCGGCTACAGAAAGAGCTCTGCAGTGACAAGTAGAATCCGGGTTTGCCGCCTACCTGCTGAACTTGATTAAAAGTGTCAGAGTTTAGTGGGAGGTAATATCAGGCTATACAAATTGGCATATATTCTGGAATGCTACCAAATAAGTAGACTGCCCTAAAAGAGGACCAATAATAATAATAATAGAAAATGGAGTGGGAAGTGTAATCTATGCAGAGATCTTTTTCCCTCCCTTATGCTCGCAGCAATTTTTAAAAATATTTCTGCCAACATATTGTTTTGTGTCAAATATAAACTGAAGACATTTGAGGATATGGTCTTTGGTGTTTATGCCTCATGGTTATAAAATTAGCCTCGCATTCATTATTCTGAATATAAAAAGATTTAAATTTTTAAACCTAGAGTGAAAAGTGTGCATCTACTGCTTGGAGCTGTGCTTTATCTATGGAACATTTTGCATCCAGTTTGTGCCCTGGGAATTGAATTATATTCTTTTCAATGGAATTAACATAGTTTTGACAGGGAAAAAAAAAAAGATAGACTATATTAAGTTTTTAATGCTGAAATAGATCTGGTATGCAATATCAGTATGTAAGAATCTATACTCTATTTGCATTCATTTTTGGCATACCATTCCAGAAACACTTTTTCAAATGGCCACACTATTAATGGTTGTTTTTCATTTAATACATCCATATTGAATGGTTCCAGAATGTTCAAAGTAAATTAAAGACATTTATTTTTTTCTGTACTTACAACTGTAGTTTTTGTTGCGCTGCTGCAGGCATTCCAAAAAATATGTTGTGGTTTGGTGTTTTTATGGGCTGGGGTGGGGACTTTAGGAACAAATACAGCAATGCTTTTGCAAGTGAAAATCCACTATATTCCACTGCAGAGTTAAGAGCACAACCAAATCCATCTAGCAGTTCCTTCCAGATAGGCACAATTTTGCAATGATCTTGCAAATATGTACAAGACACATTCACACATCAACAAAAGCTTATTTTCAGCTTTTCAAGTGTATCTTCCCTGCTGCGTGCCACACTTGGCATTGCACTACTGTCACTCCAAAGGCTTTTCTGCATACTTTCAACCTAACCAAAAGCCTGAGTAAACTGAGCAGATTAAGTAATATATTGGAATATTTAAGCGCATTTAGCACCTACTATCACCAGCTTACTTGTTTAAGCACGCCTCTTTTGGAGAAAGGATATTCTCAGCTCAATTTCTTGTTCTAAATGACACTGGCATAGTCCCTCTCTCTCTTTTGACAGCAACGTGAAGAATATCACTCAGCTAACTTAGGCCAAACCTGGGCTAAATTGGGGTTGTATATATTGTTACCACACACCTCCACTCTGTGTAATTTGAGAAAGATTATATCAAAACATAAGGGTAAGAAAAGGGTTTGAATTCCTCTGACCTAATCTTTGATTTTTACTTTTTAAATACCTGGGTCTGACTCAGGTACTTACACTTCATGTTCAGTGAGAACGAGGTTAAATGAATCATTATGTAAATATGTCTACTTCTCCTCCTGAGTGATCAGGTCAGACACAAATACCTACCTTTTAGATGCCTAAATTGGGTTAGACGGATGTCACCAAAATATTTAGGATAGCATCCTGAGGAATCGTGACAATGTCTCAGCCTTCCCGACACTTCCCAGGGCCTGAGTATGGAACTGCAGAGGAACGGGGCTGCCACGAGCAAGGGAAAGCTGGCAGCAACGGCTCCGTACAGTGGACACCGTTCAGATTTTCTCAGCTCCTACCAAAAAGAAACTCCTTCACATTTGGGATTCAGCTGATGCAACTCTTTTGTCTGTTAAGAGGAAGATAAAATCAGCTAAGTGAACTAATCATGGAAAGGAATTACTGTGTAATTATTGAAGTAACCTTTTCTCACTTTCCCAGTTAAGACACAGTAAAAATACTTCACAAGGTTTCCAAAGAATTAACAGAATTTGTTTCCAAACTGTTTACAGAATGTTATTCTCAAGAGATTACATTTAATGAGCAAGGCTATGCCTAAAAGGAAAGGGAATACAGATAAAGCAAAAGCAAGCAAGCTCTTCTGTACATTCTGAAGGTACTTGACAGTGTAGCTCTCTAGCAATCAAGCATATGAAAAGATTTAATAGGCATGGAAAGCTGGAGGTCAATGAACACTGGAGAAGGCATTTTTATTCAGTCAAGTGAAATCATAACAGTGCAACCTAAGAGTAACTTGATTGAGATTCACGTAGCTTATTTAGTAATTTTTACAGCACAAATGCTTTTCCTTGCTCATTAGATTACTGAATTAGGTACTTCAGCTCTAAAGGAGTCTAATGTTCCTCCAAGAACTCAAGTGAAATTTATGAATTCACCCGATTCTATTTTGAAAACTACTCAAGAGCTGCTACAACTAATTGTTAACTGTAACATCACGCCAAGAACAACACTTTAAAGAACATGGGTTGGAGGCTTTGTCTAGCTACTGTCAAATGATCTACTTTTATTCTGGTATTTGCTGTGTCATACTAATTGTACTATGCTGAGGATGTTGCATACTGTCACTGTTTGTTTAACTACGGGAAAATTGCCAATAGAAAGAAAAATGGGAAATTGTTTTAATGAGATAGCTTTCTGAACAATCTCAGAGGAAAGTTCTTCTTCCGTATGACTCTTGAGCAGCACATCTATCTAACACTTCATCTGTATACTTCTGTAGTCTCTTACATCTAAGGATCTCAGAGCTTTTTGCCAATTTTTATTACACTTCAAGGCAATCTTGTAGGGAAAGAAAACAACCACATCACTCTATGATAAACAGTGGAAATGTTGCAAACTAAGACATTATAATGAAGTTATAAATACTCTAGTAAAAAAAAAAAAGTCCGCTTTATTTGGTGTTGGGATTTTTTTCTATATAGTAGGAGAAAAACAAAAGTGTCATTTAAGAATTTTGCTGCCTTCTTTTACATAAATATATATACACATATGTATACATTCACACACGCATGGACTTCAGTGTTTCCCTTGTTTGCTTTAAGACTCAGGAAATCACCTTAAATGGATGGTCCTGAATGGTTCACTGTGCAAAGCAGACAGATCTACTCCAGCCTCCAGAGTAGATTTGAAGTGTAAGGATTTTTTTGAAAATGGTCTCTTTGTATAATCTTCAAAATGTCTTCTTATAATAATTTTTATTCACTTTGAAAAACTAGAGGCTTCTGTATAAGTTGCCCTCAAATCTCTCCACATTCTGGAAGTATTAATTCTTTTATATATACAGTTTTATGCTTCTGAGAAATTAAAAGTTTTCCAAAACTGATTTTCTATTTGGACTAACATTACCACTATTCTAACTTTAGTTCTTTGTCTGCATGTCTCAGCTACCAGGCAGCATGCTACTACTTTCATTTTCTCTGCCAATATACTCCCATAATATATTATGGCAAGCCACATATGCCAGGGCCAGAGAGAGAGATTTTTGGTGATACAGAATGTAGTTAACTCTTAAGGAGAGTAAACTAAAAATTATACTTTTGGCTTCCTACAATAGCAAAACAAAAGCAACGACAGTACCACTAGGACAAGCACTTGAAAAAGATTCTGTGACCAAAAAGGCCATAGTAATAGTTTAATCTGATGTGCTGTATAATACACGTCACAGAACATTGTGAATAATTCTTGCAATAGGTCTAATAACTTGTCATAACACTAAAGCACAGCTTTTACCAAACAGTCTATCTTTGTTAAGGCTAATCAAAGAGTAAATAACCCTCATCTTCAAAAAATATTTTTTACTGTATTTTTACTGCAATTTTTTGCATTTATAAATTCCAGCTTTATAGTCCTGCTGTATCTTTGCCTGTCAAGTTAAAGGGCTCTCTAGCAGTCCTTATCTCTTCCCAATGCAGGTACTCACAATCTTTGATCGAGTCACCTCTAAGCTCCTCTTTATAAACTAAATAAATTGAGCATTTAGGTCTGTCACTGCAAGGTGTATTTGCTAGACCACGAAGCATCCCTGTAATGAGCTCTGTGCCTTCAGTTCTTTCAAAGTTGTGAAAAAAGGGAAGAAACAGCAAACCATCAGTCTTTCCAATCTCCATTTCTTCTGCCTTTGAATATGTATGAAAGAACTAAAACAAAATACCCACATAACTTTCTAATACAATTAACATTTATTACTTCATATGATAGATAAATTAATTCAGAGACTTATCATATGGGTATATATTACAGAAGTACCACATCAGCCAATTCATGTTACCACAGAAAAATCTATCATCACCTCTACAGTAAGTACTCTTGCCTACAAGATAGCCCAAAACAAGTTTCCCAACTCTCATGCTTATTTAAAGGCATGGAAAACCACAGTGCAATTATGTCTACTTCCTTCCAGTAGCTGTTATAATCTTTCATTTCTGAATGAACTTCCTAATTCTTTATGTTTAATTTCTGAAATTATTCAGGAGACAGAAAGAAGATGCAGTATTTCAAAATTCCCCATTACATTTTAAAGCAAAGACCAAGAGACTACCAAAAAATGTGAGCAAAATTTACAGTACTTACAAGTATAACACCCATGATGTAGAAAGTAAAGCATTAACTAACCCCAAACCAGTAAATATTTAGACAAGCTGTAACTTCAACAAGTGCCTATGTGAAAAATGAATTAGAGGCAAAATAATCAGCCAAAATAAGTTACACCTGTCAGCTGATCAAAGGACATTTATATGCAAGGAGATTTAAGATTTTCATCTTAGTAATTATTCACTCAAAATATACAGGGAAATAATTTTCAAACTTTTTTTTTCAAAAAAGAAATATAAAACCAAAAAGACATGTTAAGCAAAAGCTGAGACTTATATTTGGCACTTTTTCCTCCCCTCCTCCCTCCCCCTCCCCCCAAAAAACCCCCATTATTTTATGTTAAAATAAGCTTCCTGAGGGTTGCAGGACTTTACCGATAATTATGGCTATTAGTTCTGTTGGCAATTTTTTCTAACAAACTAAAATGAATCACTACATAAACCCAAAGACCAATACTCTTTATGTTCTGCTTCTTGGTAATTTTTGCCATTACTGTTGCTAACACCAACCGAAAAAACTCTTGACTCTAAGAAACAAACAAAAAAACCGGCTAAGACAGAAAACACATCTCTGATTTGGGTAAGTAAAACAGGATTATTCAGTTACTAGCAGCAAGAATCAATCCTAGTAACATGAAAAAAAATTACTCTGGTGTGCATCGTGGGTCTTAACCCATCTAGGTGGTATTGATATCCAGATTTTGGAGGCTAATTCCTATGTAACTAAACTAGACAGAGAGCAATGGAAATAAACAGCTACTACTACTGACCTGCAAATCTCACGTTAATAAGTCTGCTATCAGCTCATTAAACAACCACGTGGAAATCCAACCATCTGCATTAAGTGGAGCTATGAGATTCTTGTCAAAGGCGCAGGATATGCATGAACAGTCATCCCAGAAATATCCAGCTTCAGTCTAAATATTTTCACTTAAATTGTCTGCCCCCTATTCTTTGTTCTAAACATTGAACAAACTTCACCTGCATTACAAATAATTGTAAGATAGCTTTAAATGCTGTTAAAACTTCCAAAGGAATAGTCTGCATACTTTAATTAAACTTGAAAGAGAATACTGATTAAATACCTTTTGAAATTACTGATCAAAGGAGCTCATACAGTAGTATGAGTCCATGAATTATACTTACCCAATGAGAAGAGTTACATTCCAGGCATCTATCTGCTTAATCAGATCACCAAAAATTTCTTATTAAGGTGAAATAATGGACTAAGAAGCATGTAACTGGCTAACCCCCGTCACTATGGTAGGCAGCCTGATGATTTCAAAAACAACCAACCAACCTGCGAAAATCCTTCTCTGCTTATGGAAATTAAGTGCCTCACCCAATTTCCATCTATTTTTTTTCCCCTCTTCGTAAAATATACTCTGAATTACTTATCCAAGTTCTGGTCAAAAGAGAATAGAACCAAGGTGCAAGGAGAGTATCAGGGGATTGCTCACAGCCTCTTTCATGAGCTTGTATATGCAGAATCAAAGTAGGAAAATCTAGAATCATAGAATCGTCTACGTTTGAAAAGACCCTTAAGATCTTGGAGTCCAGCTGTTAGCATGACACTGCCAAGTCCACCACTAAACCATGTCCTTAAGCACCATGCCTACATGTCTTTTAAATACCTCCAGGGATGGTGACTCAACCACTTCCCTGGGCAGCCTGTTCCAATGCTTGATAACCCTTTTGGTGAAAACTTTTTCCTAATATCCATCCTAAACCTCCCCTGGCACAACTTGAGGCCGTTTCCTCTTGTCCTATCACTTGTTACCTGGGAGAAGATACCAACCCCCACCTCGCTACAACCTCCTTTCAGGTAGCTGTAGAGAGCGATAAGGTCTCTCCTTTCCAATTAGCAAAACTCAACTTGAACTCTTACTCTGCTTTTGTGACTAAATCTTTTCTAAATAACATATTTGGGTTTAAGTTACACTAAATAAGTTATTTTACACACATGCACACAGAAAATCTGTATTTTGAAATCCAATTATTTTATTATTTTTGAAAAAAAATATTACATTGTCCATCTGATTTTCTTGGGCTTAACCTTCAACACTTAGTACTTAATCAGAAAAATGTCAGACAAATTCTGTGACATTTTGATTAACATCACACGAGTATATATTCCTATACACACACACTCTTCCTGTTTAACAGTGCCCATACTCAATGAGTTAACTTGCATAATAACTTCAGGATTACTGCTATTTAAGTAATAATTACATTTCAACACACAACACATCATATTTAGTCTCTGTCAAGGAAATCCTAAAGTCTGTCATTTAATAGATTTATGGAGTATTAAATGTCATTAATGGAGCTCTTTTTAGCTGAAGAAAAAGAATCACATTTCCACAGGATTAGCAAACTTTAAATTGTATTAAATCAAGAAAAGCATTAGTCATGTTCATCTACCTGTATCTTATTCTTTTCTAATGTTGTTTGTCGTGTGATGAAATTCCTAATTCACCATTCATTTCCAAAGGAAACATGAACTACGCTTTTGTGGACACATTAAGTCATCATAATATTTACTTTATAAATGTTGCTTTATTAATAAGCACTTAGCTGTATGCTCGTACAGAGCCCAAATTAAATCACTTTTGCAGCTGTCAATGTGTCACACAATTCCACAGTACCAGATAAATTCATAATCACTTTGCTGATTGTCAGCAAAACTACAATGGACACTATTATGACTGCTGGCAAACAAATGTCACAGAGTCCCCTAAGAGTCATGCTGTGCCATGACTGCTGCATGCAACACACTGGCAAATCATGTATCTAGAAGGGCTAACTACTACTCCCATGCTTGTCGTTCTATAAAGTATCCTGCTAAAGACTGAAGGCCACATAAAAAATGAGATAATCGGCAATTAAAGTGCTGGGAGATTGTAAGTGGTTCAGTCCTTACTAGGCTTGATCCAAGTCTGAAAGAAATCACTGAAAGACTCCCCCTGATGATGCAGGCTGTAAATAAAGCTCTTAAAATAAATCCTATTCAAGTATAGGCCTGAAGTTGTGTTCTATATTCTACAGATTTAAAACTATTAAGAACAGCGAATTGCTACCACTTATCAGTCTTATTTTTAGCACATATCCCTCTGAAATACTTAATTAGGTAATCTAATGTTCCACTTTACTATGACATTTAGCTCTGCAGAGACACCAATAAATGGTACACAAATCAAATGCATAGCAAGGCTGAAGTATTTTACGACACTTCTTCTGAATTCAAAAGACAGAATAAACATCAACCAGTTCACAAAATAATCAAACATTGACACTCCAACAATAAACCAGGGCATCTAATACAATAGGTGATGAAATTAATGGGGGAACAATACACCAAAAATACCCATTGTTGCTGCCTGTGTGGCTTCTTACCCTCTTTGTCTTTCCCGTCCTTTTTCATTTTATTTCCAATACCTGTTGTGAGCAAATGGCTTATCTTGGGGGTCATCAGGGATTGTCCATGAGCACACCTGATGTTTTACCTGTTTTAAATGCTAGTGCTTTCACTCAGAATTAATGTTAATTTCTGGAACAATTTCCCCAGAACCTAAAAGCATTTTTTTTTCTTTAGTACCAGTTACATTAGGCCTTCCCAAGTAGCCTTTGTTCAAACATATGCTTCAAGGTCATTGCTTCATGGAATCTTGATACCCTAAGAAAGTGGAAAAGTTAGCGTGACCTACTTTGCAATACTTGTATGCTGACACCGCTTTCAAATGAACATCTAATTCATAAAATTAATGACACAGCTGAACAGTTTAATGGGATATGGGAATTATTTACCCTGAACTGAATGGGGGGAAAAAACCCACCACACGCTCTACAGATACACAAAGGAGAGGCGTGTGTTAACAGGTAAGGGAGGCGAGGTATGCATAAACTAATGACACAGCCTGGAACGCCATTATTTCAAAATGTTCATTTGTACCTTCCCCATAATTTTTCTTAGGCATAATTCTGCAGACTAACAGGATTTGTCTTCTCCTTACTATCAGGTTATGGCATCAAGATCCCTATGTGGCACTGTCCAGGTTACTACAGTTCTTAGCCTGAACCAAAGACAAAAACAAAACAAAAGCCCTAGTTCATGGTCAAAACAACACCCATCTGCTTTGGCTGAAAGACGTCCTTTCATAGGAAACCAACCCTTCGATCTTGTGGTACCACTCCTAAAACTACTTCTGTGATTTATGCAAAATTATAATTGCAGCATATTTACACTATCTAGGCCCTGTGTTGACAGTAACATCAGTGTGGCAGCATGGGAGAAACTGTTGCTTAATTGCTCAAGAACTTGGCTAGAAACCCAGGCATATTTTGCAGCTATTGTTGAGCCCCTTTCTCCTGGACTGCCTTCTTAGCAATTAACCCAATTAAGTGAGTTTAAAGTTAGCCCATGCATGTTTACAAGTGCTAATAATAACATTTCTGACTGTGGAATAGGCACCTGCTGTTATACACCTATATCGCCCTGAATTTCAGTGGGATTTAGTTTGCTTTGAAATTTTTTCCCAAAACCGGGATGACAACTTCCTAAATCAACAGGATCACCACCTGTAGCTCTCTAGGAGAGAGGTATGTTTCCAAGATAGTAAGCCCTAGGCAATGAATTCACGACTTCGAAACAAACTACTGGAGAACTAGGGTGGGGGGAGAACAAGAAACTGACGTAGAATTAAATTACCAAGTGCAACCCTATTTTATCCACAAATACAAGCATAAAACTTATGACCAGCAGGTGGGCAGCGAGCTACACTCGGTTCGAGTTGGAGAATATTCAGGATGCTTGATGCAGTCTAGGTCTAGGTCTGTGCTGAGAAAAGAGCTGTGATCCACGCAGATCAGCAGGCAGCCATTCCTTTTTCCTCACAGCTTGGGATGTGCCATTTGCCTTCATTACAAATGCAAAGCGTATGCTTGGCCACCAATCTCATTGAATCTAAACACTAGATTCAGTGTTTAGCTATAGGTATATAGTATAGCTATATCTACCCATATATATTATGCTGCCCTGTTTGCCCTTGAATATAGTCTCTTAAATTAACTATCACAGATTTTTCGTATTAAGGACTACTCTTGAAGTGTTTTCTTGTAGTACGCACTGCAGTTCCCCAGGTGTTGTAACTCTACCACTCATCTCAATTTGTCAACGTGACTGTGTGACCTGGATTCTGAATGTTGCACGCTTTGATAACACACCTCATTACGTTTCATGGCTCTGTAAATCAGTTTGGCAGCGCCACTGAGTAATTAGAAAGGTGGTTAGGTCAGAAGCACAGATACAACTCAAAAACCTTCCTCAAAACCCCTTCTTCCTCTTGGTTCAGAAACAGAGTTGTGCGATTCATAGGAGGATCCGCCTTGGGAAAGATGAACTGCTGGCATAGAGTCAATCCACAGTGAGTCACTACAACCTTCTTCAGCCTCTGGGCAAAGTCCCAAAGAGAAACATAATTAGCAGGTTGTTGGCACAGATTAATCCACACTCACCTGGTCTCAGGCATTTGTTTGGAATCAGAGAAAGTAGTGCTCTGCCTCAACCCTTACCTTGGAGCAATCACAGGTTGCCCAATATATTCTCTATGGATTTATAAACTAATGACCGCCTTCTGTAGAATGAAGTAGGATCCAGTTACTTTTAAAAGTTTTCCAGAATAAAAGACAAGACACACTAACATATTGTTTAGAGAGATGGGAAAGAACATTGATAAAGTAAGATTTTCCAGACCTTCAAATACATGTGTCACTTTTCCTATATCTCTGGCTAATCAACACAATACTCAGCAGTTTTTTAACCTTGGTATGTCCTTTAAGTTACTCTACATTATTATGGTTACGTCTATACTAGGAAATTAAAGATGACCTGAACCGTATTACCTGACACAGAGGTCAACTGCTATTGAGTAGCCCATATCCACGCTACTGCAATCCTTTATACAGCAGATCCAAGCCGCCACAAACTCTCTCCTGGGAAATGGTTCCGGATCATATTAATGCCTGAGCTACGCTCATGATTGTTTCTGCATGTCCCAGCAAGGAAGCCTTCTAACAGCTTAGCAGAATAGGCAACTGGCTTCCCCTGCATAAGAATATTCCCTGTCACTTTTTGATTGGCATAAGACAGATACAATTCAAGTATCCCTAAGATCAGCTCCAGGAAGAGGTATGAAGTCTGAATATTACTCCTACACACATACTGGGCAGAACCAGTATTTCAAAAATCATGCGATTAATAGCTTCTGATTCCAGCTGAGCATTGGTAGCACCAAGAGTTTAAATATCTAGATGCTACTTGTTAAAATTACAGAGTTTTTCTTTTTCTTTGGTTACTCACACCTTCGTCTAATCTCACTGGTAATATCCAAATGCTCAGCTTGCTGAGTTCATCAGAGGAACTGCACAATTTCAGATTCACAGCAAGTGTAACCATACAAAATTCAAGATGTTCCTCTTGACCTATAAAGCCCATTATGATTTGGAACATTATCTTCTCAATGTGATCTCAGCATATAGACACTACCTGAGTTTGTATTATATCCACTTTGCCTCAGTACAGTCAATACACTTGAAAAGGGAGACGCTCTTGTCGACAGTGCTGAGATTGCCTTAAAGCCATACAGCACCTGGAAAGAACAAGCGTGCAAGTTCCACACAACAAGCACACAATGGCAATATGAATTCTTAGCTCATACGAAAAAGAAACTAACATTTGAATTACAAACTGCAATGGCTTTCCAAATAAAAAACTTTATCAACTAAGAACTATAAATCTGGACCCCCACACCAAAGTCACTGTGCTCTGCACACACTCTATTCTCACATGTATTGTTCTCAAGGAATAATAGGAGTCATTCTCCAGTTCCCAACTAACTTCTCTGTTGACATTACCTTTGATCCACAGTCACATGTTTACAAGAGAATAAATTTTTAATTACAAAATGTCACTTCAAACACAACAGCCCTTTTGGTCATTCCAAGGCAAAACCCAAAACTTTTAAGAAGATTCACCAAGAAGTATAATAGGAATCAAGATATGCTCTCAGTTACTAGCAAAGCAAAATAAACTAACATTTGAGATAATTCTTGAAGTACTTTACTTCAACTTTAACCAGACATGCACCAAACCATGAAGACCCACTCACTCCACTCTTGTTGGAGAGGAGTGCACAGGCTAATAAGAGCTGGCATGTCCAATGGAAACACTGCAATCTTTGATGTAGATCCAGGCAGCACTTAAATAAATAAATCCAGCTATAAACCAAAACTTTGATATGACAAAAAAGAATAGATTAAATTTGGGTTTTTTCTGTAATTTTTTCTTCCAGTGTAAGACTACACTTACGCGGCTATTGAACAAAGTGAAAAGCCCTGCGTCAGAATGAAGTACAAATATACTGTTGGAGCCTTGTTCTACATAGAAATTAATTAAACTAAAAGTATCTTCAGAAGGTAACATTTCATGTTAGTTACTCCACAAAAATGGGGAAAGACAATCGAAAGATCAGCATTACGCTGCTAGTGCCATGAAGTCACACCACATTTAAAAAAATAATTAAATGTAGTACAATACTTGCTTTTATTAAAGACAAAACAGTTGACAGTAAGTCAGTCAAGTTTAACATGGCATTTTTCCCAAAAATGTTTAATTCTGTCTTGGATGGAGAAATATGACATTCCAACACAGCATTGTGACTCACCTACCTGACCACAATGCACTAGAACAATCTGCCTCCATTTATAACAAGCAGCATGTTGAGGCAATTATGATCAATTTAGCTGCATCTCTTGCCTTAAAAGCTCCTCTGGAATGTTCTTATTGAGCTGTCTTTTTTACTAGAAATGTCACAGGGGCAGGGAGAGGGGAAAAAAGTAATATTCCCTGGATATCGGTCCAGTATTTGAAGCATTGATTATATGAAATTAAACTACAAAATGCACCTTACGTAACAACAGAAAAACAACCTTGCCTGCTAAAACCTTGAACGGCCAGCAGATGTCTATGAAACCGAACCATTTATTTAAATAGATACCTATTTTTCTGCATTAAAGGTTTGGCCCAAATCTTAGCTATAATGGAGCTGAAAGCGCTAATGGCCCAGTAGTTACAGAATCAATGTTTCTCCTAAATGATAAGACAGAAAAGGTTACAGAACATTTACATGTAACTGAGATATTAATCTATATAATCACTCAGTTCTCCATTTCCATGGCAACCATTAGAGAAGAGTTTTCACCCTGAAGGAATTTTTCTTTCACAGCATGACTGGAAAGCTGCCATTGGAATAGCGTTGGTTATTTGTCGCCCAGAGCACAGGAAATTCAAGGACAGGTATAACAACACTCTTAACCTCAAGAGAGGCCGAGACCGCCAAGACCAGAGGGGAAAGTTAGGCAGATGCTTATAACCTGGAGTATCTAACCCAACATCCCCTTTCACTTCACTTCCCCCCAAAAAGATCCCACAAGTGGAAATAGGTCCACACAAGTTAGATTCACTTCATAAAGAAGAGGCAACAAATGTGAAAAAAATGAAGTGATTCCATATGAGAAACACCTGGAATACCTAACAGGAGACTGCTCGGGCTGCTCAGGGAAGTCAGATGCCGCTTGACTCGCAGTTTGACCCATCAGCCTATGGACCCATGGAGCCTGAAGGAGCCAATGCTACCTTCACAAATAACGCCATTCCCTCCACCTGTGAGAATTTTTATTTCTTCCTTCCTCACATTAGTCATCAACACTTCATTAGCTTTATGATTTCTGCATAATAAAAAGCCTAGCTTAGCAACCTAATCTACTTCAACTGAAGTACATGGCAAAAAACCCCCATTAGTTTGGGAGAGAAGATTGAAATCACAAATACCAACACATGTAACAATTCCAAAAAGATTATGTGTCCTAAAACTATATTTATGATACTATGAAATAGTAAAGGCCATTATTTTCTGTGTTTGGGTTTTTTTGTTTGATTGGCTGGGGTTTTTTTGTTTTCATTTAGTAATGACTACATACAGGAGCTGACAAAAATAAGACAGCTAATGAAACAGAAAATTTATAAGGCATAAAGTTTACTTGGCACTTCTTGGGAATGACTCAAACAGCATACTATTCACACACAGGGTATTTGAAAAAAACTCAAAACCAACTAGTTTTGTAAATACATGCTTTTGGTGCATTTGAAGGAGTTGAGGCTTACGCAAACATTAAGGAACTGTACTTCCAGGATGAAAAACTGTCATTTAATATATGATTATTTTAAAGTAGACAAGCTGTTCTAGGAAGTTTCCCAGGAATATGCTCTACGCTCTACTATAGCAAAATACAGATCCCACAGATACATTCCTTAAGGACAACTCCCCTCGTGTCCCTTCTCCTGAAACACCTCCCAGGTTTCATCCAATCTGTTGAAATCCTTTCCATAGCCTCTCACAGCCTGAATTACCAGCAGGACAAAAGGTAGGTCTCAGCGACCAACTGATGCCTGACAGCAGATCAACCAAGACAGGTAACTGTTTTGCTTTGTTGATCTCAGGTTAGATATTTCAAAATTTAAAAAAAAAAAAAAAAGAAAAAAAATGAAAAAATTGGTTCATCAGATGCTCTACAAGAAAGGCCAGCAGACAGGGATACATACTAAAGCCAATTGTGATATTTGCATGTGGCAGAGCAGTATTTAACAAACCAGTGGAGAGTGCACTCTTCCACTTTTTGAGGCAAATGAGCAGCTTGCATTATGAAACAGAAATCCTAACTACAAACCATAACTATTCTCAGACTGAAGAGGAAATGAAGTAACATGAGCTTTTAACCCATAATCCTATTATTCTATTAAGAAAGAAAGCAAACGATGTTATTAAGGGATCATTTTCCACAACTATTCAAAACAGTAGGACAGCTCAAAGCAAGGCACGCTATCATGCTGACATGCTCAGAGTTTCAGGAGGAAGTATGTGCATTTTAATCTCTTGCCATTTACGTGTGATAAAAAAAATAACAAATTTCCATCCATTATTGTGCTGTAACCAGTACACTACTACTCCAATATGTGATTTCTAGTAACTGATATAACTTTTAGCTTAACACTATGACAAAATAATAATTGTATAACAACCTTGAAGTGATAACTCAGACACACAAACTTATATTTAAACATGTGGCAGTCAATAAATACTAGAACTACTTACTATAGGTACTTATCTACTAAATAATGCAGTTACCAAAAATCTCTCATCATGCAGTTTACCTGGTTGTGAAAGTCAGCATCTTTGGCAGTTGCATCCACAGCAGTAAAAAAAGCCCAATGAATAAATGAAAAAAATGTAAAAAAATAAAGAAAACCAACTACAAGAATACAAACCAACATTGCTTCCCCATTGCCTTAGATTGGTTTAGAACAAGTAAATTAAGTTATCTCTGTGTGTTTGCTCTCCATGCTAGAATACAGGATTAGCAGTATGCAGAAGTCTTTTTCCTTTTTTTTAAGTCTTCAAATTCCTTTTTTTTCTAAGATCACTTTAGATTATCAGACAGAAAATTAGCTGATATCATTGTGTGTTTAGTAAATTCTGTTGCTGCTAAGTGACAATATACTTTGGTGAAAATTCATCTGTTTTTTTGACACGACTATTACCGGCACCAGCAGATGGAGAATGTCAAATCAAAATACTTGCAAGTTCTCAATTATAAAAACTGGAATGACTGAAAATTTAAAATCTTTAATGATATATATTCACATTTATCTAAAATAAGTAGATGTATGATTAGTACCTTTTGTTCATCTACAAATTTAGTATGTGAAAGCATATTTGTCAAGTACTCTTCTGCTCATCTTTTCCTTAAACCTTTGTCTTACCAAATGAAAGTGAAATCTTAAACTGTAACTACAAATAAGATGGGAATAATTATTTTTTCAGTCAACTAATTTTTATGAATGTTTTATTTGATAATTTTATGGTACATCTTGCTAAATCCGACAGGAACCCACAAACAATGTCTGTAAACAGAATTCAATTTCTCAGCACTCAGTAGGACAGAAATATATTTCTACAAAGCTGAAATAACATCAAACCTATTGCCTTCCCTTTTATTAAAAAAACCCCAGGCTGAATAAACTTCATAATCTTCCATATAAATACTTAAAAAGAATGTAAAATTTGAAGTTAAATATTTTTATAACACTATTATGCATCCATTGTGATTCAATGTGAGATGGTTTGTGCCTCAGGACTTACAGGCTTTTGGTTGTTCAGATGGCTCATTCAAATTTATTTGTATCAACAAAAATAATTTAAGCATTCCAGGAGGAGGGTTTTGTTTGTTTTAAGAGATACCTAACTGAGAAACAAAAGGATGTTTTTGTTTAAAACGTGTAGTAAGTGACAAGTTTTTTAAGCCATTTCTAATGTGCTCTTCCTAGAATTTACCAAGTCATTAAAAAGGTGATCCCTTTTACAAAGTAAATTATTCAGAGAGAAATAGACTAAAATCAATTGCACATCTACACAGAAAAAAAAGTGAAGGGCAAACCCCACTTCTGTTTGACTAGAATCATAGACAAATTCAAGTTGAAGCATCATCATCACCTCTTTTCTCATGAAATCCAATCATGCAAATATGTAATCAGTGACCTGTCAAACTCCACCTCATGACAGTATCAGCACCAGCAAATGATGCCCTGAGGTTTCAATACGCATTCTATTACTCCATTTAGCAATAAACTCAAAACCAGAATGTAAAATGTGACCTACTTCTTCCATCTTAGAGTTTTCATTTATTGCTTCTAGTGATAACCAGGAGACTACTCTCCAGGGGCCACATCACTGTCTGAATTGGAGAGGGAAAATGAATCCCCAACTCTCAGTAGTCAAAGCTGAAATTCAGTCCCTGAGAAAAGAACATCCTTGCACATATTGTACAGGACAACCATCTGTCCAAATGTGTCGATAGAGAATGTTCTTGTTTGAACAGCTACCAAAATCCTGAAACAGAACACAAAACTCACTCAAAACTAAACAGGTATTTTAAAACTACCAACCTATTGTATAATAATAATAAAAAATTCCAAAACTAGCATTACTTATTAATTTTAACTGAAATACATCTTGTCAACAAGCAGTGAAACTCAGGAGTTCTTCCTCTTTTGCATCTATAATTATTCAAACTTCGTTCTATTTTTTGACTGTGCTTACGCCTTTCAACAGCTTTAAGTACTGGAAAAAAGGAAAAAATTAAGACTAAAGTACAGTACAGCAACAAAAATAGCATGCTCACAATAAAACATCCAAACATCTGAGGGCATTACTTGGTATATCACTCATATGAGGACCAGAAACCCGTATCAAATAGGTTCACAGGAGATAAAACACTGTGCCCAGAAAGATAACAAAGGCAAGCACTGTATTTTGGGGATTATCTAGTGAGATTCTGTGCATGTCTGTGAGCTAAAATAAGCTACAGGGGCAGCTGAAATGAGATAAATGACACAAACAGTTTAAGAGAACTTTCTTTTAAAGGACCACTGAGATTTGCACTGTTCAGACAGTAGTTGTGGGGTCAGTGTATTCTTCCCCATTCTCCTGAAAGTGTTTTTGTTTTTCCAGCCAAGGACTCAGAGTTTTTCCAAATTAAATCGTGCAATCAGGTACTTCCATTAAAATATAAAAAAACATAAACAAGGAGGCTGGCATTTTGAGAAAAAGGTTGGCGTAGTTGAGTCTGTTCACATTAAAAAAAATAAAATTAGATACTCAAAAGCAGGAAAAAAACAGCCTTCGCAGGGTGACACTTAAAAGCTATTCTTTGTCACCTTCCTCTTCTTCTATTGCTCCTTATATAAAGTATTATGTTGAACAATTGATGACTACAAAAGTTTTAGAAATCCTGTCCTAATCTACTGCTATTTAATAAAATAAAATATTGCTAAGGTGATTATTTTTACTTTTTAAGTAGGAGACAACAACTTCTAAATTTTTCAGGACCTCTTCTACTACAAAATATATAATTACTCTCTGCTTTTTCTCAAAATTAATATATTGCCTCTGTGGCAAGCAAGAGATGAAATCCTCTGGGATATCATTCATTCCCTTGATCTATTCATATATTTCAAGATTCAAACTAACGCAAAGAACCATGAAATAGGTAGTCAAAACTGTGTTTAAAATGCTTTACTTTTTCCATCTCGAACCTTACTCACTTATAAACACTTTCCATCTCGAACCTTACTCACTCATTTATAAACAACCTACTCAATTCTATTTCAAATGAACAAATAATCTGAGTATGCCATTTGAAAATATGTCACTATATCTCTTTGTAAATTGAATTTCTGCATCTTTATGATACCAAAAATAAGAACAAAAATCTTTAGGATTAATAACTCATACAAAAAGAGTTAGGAGAAAGCAGAATTAATCCACTAAAATGAGGAATTGCATTATCAGTTCAAAAATACTGTAAAACTATTCAAAAACTAAATGCTACCAAAAAACCCTCTTCCCTCTCCACTCCCAAATATTCAGCACTATGTTTACACATCAGTCAAAAAAGTTTGGGGAACACAGGTACTACCTGGTATCTGACAGCCACTATTTCCCTTGAGTGTCATCAAGCAATAACAATACAAAATTAGTTGAATTATTTAAAGCTAGCTCTTTACTCAGTCTATTTTAAATTGACGTTAATTTTAACTACTTAGGGAGCCAAGTACATACAAAGTAGCTACCACAAAATAACAATAGCCTTTCTTTTCTATTAATATCACAGTAGCCTTAATTAAGCATTGTTTCCATAGCCTTTTGTTTGCCTATAAAATACTAAACAATTTTTACTTACTACAAACTGAAGTATTCAAATATTTATACATAATATGTCAATATTAACAGTGGTGACAAATTCAGATTGTTTAGTTATATTACCATAATCATTCAGAACAAAAATGGAAACAAAAGAAGACAGACACAGATATTAATTTCCTGCAAGAACACAGGTGTTAGTTAATTTTAATTAAAACTAATTGTCTAATTTACTTGCAGGTTCTGACAGAATTATCTCAAGACTCAGGGTTATAAATATGCTACTTAAAAATAAAATTTAGTGATTCCTAAAGAACCTGAATTACTTTTTTTTTTTAAAAGAATGAACAGAATTCACAATTCGCTGTAGAGTTCCAAGCATTGAATGCCCCATAATTCCTGAGATAGTCATCACATAAAATTGACAACCCCATATAGTGAAACCATCAAGCGAACACTCTGCAGCCAATATGCTTGAAGGTACATATCAGAGCCAAATTGTATGTTCAGGTAATTAAGAGCCTTGAACTGAAATTAAAACATCATTCTATGTTGCAATCTATATCTAAAGGATATATTAAATGCTAAGCACCCACAGACAAGAAAAAGCAGAGACGTAACCTACCTGACTTCAGCAATAGTAAATCCAACTAGCTTGATGTCTAATGCCAACACTTAAAAGAGATTCCATTTTTTTCAGAGGTGAAAAGCACAACCTAAATGTATCCACATTCTGAAGCATTTGAGATGCCTTTAGCAAGCATCAGAAATTAAATGGATTAGATCAGAAGGAGCATTTAAAACTTCTTCAAATATAGCTATTCCATTTGCAGCCAAATCAACATCCAAAACAGAGCTAGTGAAATAGCTTTTGCAAAGCGATAAACTTAATTTCATCCTTGTTCTACATATCTATCCATGGAAAGCAATAGGGTACTACGTGAGAAAATTCAGAGATCATCTGATGGGGCATGGCCATTACAAGTTCTGTAAAAACTAATGCCAACATTGCCTGAGAATCTACAAAGGTACCTAGAAAGACCTTCAAGCAGTAGGAGAGCGTTCAGATATTGTTTAGGCATGTAGAATATAATACATGAAAAGAATTTTATCTGGTAAAAGCAGTTGATAAAACAATATGGAATTGTTTTGACAGAACAGTAATTGCGGTGCTCTTACATTTCCAGGTCAGATCTTCTCTTTTTACTTGCAGTGAACAAACAGTACTTTAAGAGCTGTCCAATTAATAGCAGCTAAAAAGCTGAATTAATTTACTCTTTTGTGGACAAAATAAGATATTATGTAAATTACTTCTCATCTTCAAAGTTGTCTGCAGATAAAGCTCATTAAAATCAGTTTTATGTCAGTGCCACTCCCTCGACGTCAGCCAAATTATTCCCAATGCATACTTCCACATATGTGATTAATGTCAGACCTAATAACCAACTAATAACAGTGGAAATCTGTAATGCTTTCTCCTATTTCTTTCTACGAATTACAAGACCTGCCAAGGGTGAAATGTACCTTAAAGTTGTGGTAAACCACCAGATTTAACTTCTTTCCATTTTCAGCATCAACTGGAAAGTTTCAGAGTAACACAAGCTTCAAGAGTGGAATTTTGAATTATAAAAGTTTGTGACTGAGAAAGAGGAAGGACAGTCTTGAAATAAAGATGACTACTTCTGCAGAAATAGTTCACACAGCTATAATAAATACATTTGCCATTGCAATTGCATAAAAGAAGTCAGTTAAAATCGTCATAAAATACATCTGATGTAACATATATTTCATTGCTATTTTTATAAAAATTGAAAAATGGGATTGAACTTGGTCCCAGTGGAAAAAATAAAACCTCCATAGAAGTACATTGGAATGCAAAAAGAAAATTCAAAATTCAAATTGAAATGTAATCAGTTCAATTCCAAATGCAAAACTAAGATTGAAAGACAGTTGAGAAAAAGGTTTCACAGGTCAATGACTTCCCATTGCAGTTTCACGCCACAGTACCACTTGTGTCCAAGAGTTGTGTTGCCATAAAAACCCTGTTGTTGGGAGTTTCTGTAAATGGACTCTACGGGTGCAGATGAGTTACAGTCACCAGAAAACAGCAGGCTAGAATGAGCAAACGTACACGCCAAGAAGAAGGGAGTAAAAGTCTCCCAAATGCTGACAAGCTCTGGAGACTTGTGGTCCCGTTGCGTTTTGAAGAAATGTAAGAAGCCCCAGTCTGCTGAGCAGGCGTCAGACCACCAGCCCACGCTAGCGCCAGCCAAGGGCTGTGCAACTCCGAGCACAGCCGAGGTGGCAGAGGCAGCTGCGCGCCGTCAGAGGCACCAGGACCGCGAGTGCCGCTGCAGAATCCCCATAGGGGTCTGAATCTCCACACAGCTGGCTGGGAGCCCCTGTCGCGCCAGCGCAGCTCTCCCCTGCCAGTAAACTGCTGGGCTGGGCTGGGCTGGGGTCCCCCCGGGGACTGCGAGTGACCGTCCCTGCGGCAGAGTCTGGTGACAGGGTGTACCTGTGGGTGTGAGAACACCAGGAGGGAACAGGCAAATGTACCGTGTGAATAATTACCGGCTTTTAATAACAGCTTGATTGTACTCATAATAAATGCTTAACTAGTAGAAGTTGTTCTACTAAATTTCCATTGGTATCTATCTCTCCCTGACTCACCCTGCCATCAGGCAAAGGAGAATTTACAGGCGTGTTTGGACGCTCTATGTGAGATCAGGACCCCATCTCCTACCCACCCTGACATGCATTATAATACTTGCAGAAGAATGTATTTTTTTTCAACGTGTGGCTTTGCTCTTCATACAATTTAGGTTGCCTCTGAAAATAAATTATTTCTTTTGGGTATATGAAGGCTTTTATTAAGAAAAAAAGGTACTACACGCTCTAAGACATCATCAGCTCAGATCTTGTATCTGATGCATGAAGGGACTCCTCCAGGCTCACAGAATGCTAGATTTCTGTGAATTCTGTAATTCTGGCTTGAAGTGTCCTGAAATTTGTACCCATACACACTCCAAAATCTTCAATAACTGTTAGAAGAAAAATACAGTTTTAAATGTCTTTCAGCAGTAACATCCTGCAAAACAACTCACTGTTAACTCCACTGTTGCTCCATTAAACACCAAAAAACCAAAAAAAAACCCACCCCAAAGCAAACAACCCAAAAAAACCCAAACAAAAAAACCCCCCAAACAATTGTAACTTATTGTAGGCTTATTACATAAGTGTAATTGCTAAATCATCTGTGAAGTCTGAACTGGCGACACTTCTAAAAAGGTATTGTATTGACAAATACAATTCTTACGTAATTAACAAACTGCAAGTGATATTAAAATATAACTGTACTATACATTTATATAGCTAGCTCTATAAAATATAAACAAAAACAGTTGCATAATTGCTGTACCAGTATTTTCTTCCTAAAAGGTGAGGGGGATTCTTCTTTCAGATGAGTAAGGCCTAAGAGGAGGGAATGAAGTATTGACACCAAAGGTACATAAAGTTAGAATACAAGACACTTGTCAAGTCCAAGAGCCTTACAAAGAAAATCCAGCATTTGCTGATACCATTTTCAAGATTAATCCTTTAAAGTCAGTGACACGCTGACTTTACATTGGTTTAAACAAAAAATAAAGATTGAAGTTGTATTTTATTAGAAATTTCTAATGGCTTCAAATATAAATATTATATAAAGAACAGTTATTCATCTATCCTAAGGATCACATATTTTTTGAAAGAAAATTCCTTGTACCATGAATTTAAAGGAGGAGCTGGGTTGTTCAATGAGGAAGACGCCAAAATACTTCTATGCTTTCCACACGTGCCTTAATGTTTTTAATGTTAATGTTTTAAGTTAAAAACTGTACCATTTTCACTTTCTAGTCTTTTATCAGGTTTCTATACCTACATGATGGACCTTATTATTGCTATTCATATAAAGTATGTTTGTACAGCAGCCTGATTCTGAGTGACACAGAGAAGTGCTGCTTCAATGTAAATTTATAATTTATAAGCATATTCCTAATGAATCATCTTAACAACAGAAATAACTTGCAATAGAATCTCAGAATAATATTTTCTCCTCTGATTTGCATACAGAACAGGAACTTTTCTTCCTCATCTCCCAGTAAGTGGGAAGAAAAAAGAAGGAGCAAAGAATCATATTTTCAGATGCATGGTATAGAAATGTTTTTAATGGAGGGGAAAAGAGGAGCCGTTCTCTGTATAACTGCAAACTGACAACTTTTTTTTTTTTTTCCTTGTGCAGGATTATCTTTTGCCACTCATTTCACACAGGCACCCCGAAAGTTTTTTCCCACTTTAACTTTCAAACATTCTTAGACTGGTTTTCAGAAACATTGGTGAGACTGAGCTGTCAGCTCTTGGTTGGTTCAGCAAAACACAAGCCATTCTGAGGACAAGCCCTTCTTCCTCATGCTGCCTACATGCATGCACTCTTTCTTTGAGAAAACTGAATAATGGCTGATTTTCTCTGGAAAAGGAAAAGAACTTGTCTTAAAAAGACTATATTGTAGCATAAGAGAAGGAGGCAATTTCCTTACCCAACTTCTATGCCAATTACCAAGCTGTGCAGCTTACAGCTCTCACTTACTGGAAGCTAGCACCTGCCAACTGTCACTAGACTTACAGAGGAAAAAAAGACACAGTAATGTCTATATACACTTCTTCACAATTAACAACACCCCCCCCCACTATTTGCAACTGTCTGTAAAACCATAAGAGAATATTTCTAAAAGTCTGAAACAAATATTTTTGCTTTTATATGAGAAATGAGAAAAAAATTTAAACCCAAAGCTCTGGATGATCAATTTAAGGAACTGATCTATAAAGGATTCCTTCATTGCTTTCAGCTGTCTTCTAAGGCAGCCTTCTACGTTTGACTAACTGAAAAACAAGAATACAGATGTTTCTACTTATCCACATGCAATAATGCAAAACTTTGCAACTAAAAAGCTCATCCTTGTAAGCGTCCCTATCTTCCTACAAACTAAAATATAAATTAATTGGCACACTATGATTCCTCCCTAAGAAGTGGTCCAATTATATACAGTCACAAATGCATGCAAAAATGTGTCTAGTATGCCAAATAAGAAAAGAGTATCATTATGTGGAAACATTTATATTGTAGAAGTATAGGAAGAGCAATAAAATTGTTTAAAAGATAACACCAACAACTGAATTACAAATACTTAGAAAATAGGGCGTTTTGTGCATGCAAAAGTGAAAGATTTTAACAAAAAGCACAGTCCATTGTTTCAGTATATTCAGTCATCAAACAGTTTCTCAAATTGCTTGGCTTGAATTAGTTTTAGATTCTTTTCTATTAAATCTCCACATAATGATTAAAAATAATAACCCTGCTATATTAATTTGTATATTTGATTTGATTATATGCTCCTGTACTTAGTACGAGAAAATCTGTCCTTATACGGTGCCACAGTGTTCTTCACCTTTCTTTATTTTTTTTTTAAGTATTTTGAGAGATGGCAGGCCTACACATCAAATTATGAATTAGGTATCAGGTTTCTATATTATGTCCTGGGATCAGCTGAAGCCCATAATCTTGGCCTGGCAAGCCTTCTGAGATGCTGCTGTTCTGAAGTTACCATTCAATTTACCACAAACGTGTTTGCAGACCAAGTCAGGACCTCCAATTCTCATGTGCCTTTCACAAGAACAAAGTCTGAAAGACAACTACCTCTAAGGAGACAGATAATTTTACAGGTAATTGGGTTCCAAATTGGAAAAATCTTGAAGGGCCTAACATGACAACTGCAGGAACATAAGAACTGGCTGAACTCTCTCTCTTTTTGAGACAGAGCCAGTAAACTCATGAGCGGTCCTAATCCAGACTAGGGCAAAATCAACCTGTTTATTGTAAATCATTGATGTGAATTTAAGATCATGCAGACAACTTCAGCCTGAAGTGGACAACAGGCTAGGAAAATTAAGAAATGTGTGTTAGCACTCATTATCTATTACCTCCTCTGACCCAGCTTCTCATCCCTATCCCTAAAGAGTGAGATCAGGTTCTCTCCAGGCCATCAAGAGAACTTCCAGGGAAGATGAGAGAACCACCCGGGATGAAAGCCAGGCTTACACATTTTAATGGGCTGTGAATTCAGAGACAAGCATAAATACAAACAATACTAATATATCCAGCAACACAGAATTTTGCTATTTGCCAGGAAGATTAAGTAACATTTTAAAATATTACCCAAATGTACACGCTGGCATTTTTCACAGGTACTAAACAGATTCTCTGGGAAAAATCCCATAGAACACGAACAACAAAGTTGGAATAAAAAACCCCAAACTGTAGATTAACAGACATAAAGCCACAAACATAAATACACTTTTTATATAAGTGCTCAGCAACACCCTGAAGGACTGTTTAGAATAAGCACAAGTGTCTATGTTTTGCAAGGTTACTCCAAACACCCAAATATCATTATTCTATACTCCAGTAAACATCTTCAGCCAGAGAGTGTTCAGTCCAGCCCAAAACTTGCATCTGGAGGATAAAGGTTAAAGACCTAATGCTAACAGCTAATGAAAAGTCATCTCATTTAAATCTGCCTATATTTAACTCTGAAAAGCCCTTACTGAATTTCATGTTCTGACAAAACTGTTAGATGAACAAGATGAAGTGACAAGCAAGAAATTATTGAGAACATGTATTCAACAATTGATTCCCTCAGAGCTGGCAAGAATTAGCCCCTGGACTCTCTGGAATGACAACTTGTGTTCTATGAAGCTGAACTGAAATTACCCTACCGGTAAAACAAAATTTCCAAAATGTAGTTTATTAGCTATACACATAACCATATTTCCCTTTGAATTATTTTGTTATCTTAGACTACAATGTCTCCAAGTGAAACCACCAAATAACCACTCTTTAGCTGCTTGAACACCCCATTAAATACCACGGTATCTAGCTAGGACCCACACAATAAAAAGACATTTGGTATCTATAAAAAAAATATTAATACCTCATTAACCATGAAAATCCTTGAAAAATAGGCAAAGAATATCCTAAAGGTTTGGAGTACTTTAGCTCATACAGTCACAAACAAGTATCAAAACAGTTCTACCTAGAAGCGCGCTGACCTGAGCAAGGGGCTGTCTAGAGGCAGGTGCTAAACTGCTGAAATAAAAATTACATTTCAAGGTGCTCCACACACTTCACTCTATTTATATTAATCCACCATTTTTTCTTCAAACTAGTCTGCAAAGGACGTCTGAAAGCTGAGTAGTTCTGAAACATAAAATACTGTAGGTGCTTTGATAGTATTAAACACAAAACACAGCAATAAATTGTGACCTGTTCTCATTGTTTTATGTGGTATATTACAATTTTTTTGACAGGGGACAAAAAGTCATATATATTTTTTCCATACTTTTGTTTCTTCTCTTGTCACACCAGCACCAGTAAAAGTTAGCCTAGATGTGGAAAAAAAATGCTTGGTGTTTAAAAAAACCACCACAAACAAACAAGAAAAAAAACCCAAACAAATAAAAACCACAAATAGGAAACCTTAAGTGACTATTTGTAGGCTTTATCTAATCACTGTCAGTTTAAATACTGTCAGGTAGCAACATCACCAAGGATAAGATCAGCTAAAAAAATATTCAGTAGGCCACAAAAGCTTGCTACGCAAATGTAAATAAAACTGAGGTAATACAGTAACGTATGGTTCCTTCAGAGTTGTCCTAGTTAAAAAAAAACCCCACATCCTAAACCTCTGTGCTTCCTTCCAGTATATGCATAGACAATGTCTAAATTATATTAAGCTGCTGCAACTTCAGATACAAACATCACATTGGATTGGAGTTAATCACTCTGAAGAAAAAAAAGTCTTTATATCTTTTGAACGCTTCAAATAAGATCTCATAGAAATGAGACAAAACAGGTTTTATGGTTCAGCCACATTTAAGGCTGGGTCAGCTGGTCGGTAGAGAACCCACAGAATGTATTACGATAAAAGAATGTGAGGGGAAATGGGAACAGCTGTGCTTTATTACAAACCTGGGGCTGTTTCAACTACAAAAATTTCTTTATGCCTTTAAGTTTCTGTAGGACTCTCTGCCATTCTGAGCAGCAGATTCAAAACTCCCACAACAAAATACTTGATTTAGTCAGATTTACCTTGCTCTGTAACCTACCTATACAGCTGTCTTCTCAGACATATCACTTTCTTCCATGCCCCAAAATCACATTTTGTAATTACACAGCCTAATAACAAATGAACTAGCAAATTGCTGGTAATGAAAATGCAATCAAGTCTTTTTCATTCAGAAGCCTTTAGTCATTTCAAGTATTCTTAGCTAATAAAACACAGATCACCATCACATTAAAAACAAAAAGCTATTTAAGATTTTTAAAACAATTATCCACTCCACTATCCCAGAGGGAGAGTTTACACTGCTTTTGCTCCTGATTCATATTCAATATGATTTTTCCAAGAAGAAACTGGGAGAAATACTTCCGTTCAAGAACATCCCTCAAGTAATGACTCCTTTTGTGCACATATTGGTGGAAGGTCCCCAGAAGAATAAAAAGCATCTATTAGCAAGTAAGTATACTTTATTTTTCTTGCTCATTTCATTAAGGCAATGCAAGTACCTCAAAGTACTATTTACACTGACATTTTAATAATCCAATTAGTAACTTCTAAACCCATTTCTTAAAAATCATCCTACTTGAGATTATCTGCTTCCCTTTTCTTTCATTATTTTTGGGGTAAATACCAAAATATAAAATTAGCAAGAACTTTCTTCTTCAGTCTATTATCTTCAGACAAATAGAAAGACATCGGAGGGTGTGGGGTGTGAAGTGACCACGCGTATAGGTATGTTTCTGTATGTATACAAATACATGTTAATGTAAAGGGAACTGGATGAGGCCAGATCAATGTGTCAGATGAGACAGTTGAGTATTTTTTCCATTATGCGATTTTTAAATAATTTTAATTATATTTTCTCAATGGTTTACAGATTCTTATTTTACAAATACAAGCTACTTAAAAGGAAAATAATTCTTCATCTAAGCTGCTAACGCTATGCTTACACAGATAAACTGTATATAAAAAGAAAGAATTTGAGGTAAATTTGCTGCTATAGGAATTATTCACAATATATTGTAATTTTTCAGTTACCACATCGATAAATTTTGCAAAAATCTAATTTTCAATGAGGCAGATCAACATCAAGAAATGAGAGAGGCAATGAACTATGATGATGAGCCAAAGAATCAAGAATCTTACTCAGAATTCCCTCTATAACTCTGAGGATAAGCCTCTTCTCATACACTGACTTAAAAAAACAAAAAAAACCCCACAAACAAAACCATAAACCCAACACCTAAAAAAAACCCCTACAAACCGAACTATCCATCTGACAAGACCTAATGCAAAACTGAAATGGGAGATGTTTAAACAACAAAGTATGAGTTGTCAACCCAATTATTTAGAATAGAAGTCAGCATTGGCACTATTCCACTAGTTATTCTTTAGTGGGTTTGGGGTTGGTTTTGGTTTTGTTTTTTTGGTTTTTTGCAAATGCTGGCACAATTCTTATGTGTTATATAAAGAGTCAAGCAAGTAATGAAAGCAATCAAAAAGAAATTCATACATAATTTTTAAAGCTCAGATAATGCTGAACTTTCCTATTAACCAGTCTTTAGTTTGTGGCTTCAAAAACAACCTGTTACAATCCAGCTGTAGACTAATTTTGCCATTGTGATAGGCTGATTATGCCTTTTCCAAGGGTATCATTGCTACACCTAGTATAAGTGGTAGAACTTATTCAAAATATTAGTATGTTAAAAATTTTTTTACAATTACGGGGCCAGGAAAAGTCAGAGGGAAAAGGTGTAATAAAAATCAAGAGCAAAGAGAGTTCAGGAAGTGACAAGAAGGGGAAAAAAAGGAGCATTTCAGAATGCCTGGCTTCCCAAGATCTATTTCAACAGCAGCTGGTGTCCCTTGGAGCTCCTTTATAATGAAAATCTGAAGTGGAAACTGTTCAATATTCCTAAGTTCATTTTTATAAAAGAACTAAACTGTAGACAGCTGATAAAAGGAGAGCTGGGCTTCTGGCAATAGTACAAAAGAGTGATGGCCTTATTCTTTACAAGAAGAAATACAGAAAACCAAAAAAATGTGTATTTCTAGCTGTTCTTTCTTATTTATATTAATCCCTATTATTTTCTTTTTGCTTTGCTCAAAAATGTTCTTAGTGGAAAAAACACAATAGTTAAAAGTACTAATAGCAACAGCATTGAGTCTTCTAACTTCTAGAAACAGCAAGCCTCACCAACAAACAGGTAAGCTTATCCTACCAGGCGCTTTCAGAAGATCACTAGTAATGGTTGGTGAAGGAAAATACAGGTTTGATCTTCAACATATTGAGACATTTAATTTCTTTTCAACTTTATTTCAGGTCTTACCAGTAAGTAGTTGGCAAGACAACTGACCGCCTTTATCGAAACAAAGTCAGTTTTATTTCAAGCTTCAAAGAAATCATACTAGTTAGAAATCCGGTTATCTAGAAGGAAGTCTTCATTACCAAATATTTAGGGTACAAGGCTGCTTCTCTTTTCTCATGCAGGAAACAGAAGAAATAGCTTTATTTCTCCTAAGCTGTGATTAGGCTTGAACATGACAAGCCTGAAAAACAGACATAGTGAAAAACAAAATTATACATGAAAGGTGAATTTATCATATTAATAAAATCAAGATAGCTTTCAAAAAATGACGTATTCATCAATGCATCACATATTACTTGAATTATAAGCAAGCACCCCAAAAATCGTTGGGTTCACAGAACACAGAAATTTTAAATGGCATGGACTTCTTTCCCAGTTGCAGTAAATCCAAAATTCCCCATCTCGCTGCAGCTGATGTATTAGAACCAGTCACTCTTCTGTTTTCCCATCCCTCTGCTTGAGACAAGGCACCAAGTTATCTCCCTCATTCAGCAAGCACTGATCATTCCCAGAAAGATTAACGAGGTACAACACTGAGAGAACACTAACAGCTTGTTCCACTTACATACATTCAGTGTTTAATTCAAATATTTGTATTCAGATTAAGTGTGTGAGATTTTGTTTGAAAAAATATAAGTGTCATAATTTAAAACTGCTATATTAATAAAAGGGATCCTTTCTTCTACGGAAGGCGCATTGTTACTTAAGTACTACAACTCATTACAATATACCAGCGTTGACTGACCAAGCTACTGAATCCTGTTACTATCTCCCATAAAACAGACCTGTAATATAACATCAAGCCTATCTAATGTACACAGCAAATCTAGCAGTACATTTAAATACAACTACCAATGAAAAATAAAAAGGGAATTCAGTCTGCAGCATTAAATATTTCTATTTCATTCAGACATTACACATTTTGCCTGTTGCACAACTCCTCTGTTCTAATGCTTGACTGAATATATCAACACCTTTCCTTGATTTTTACAAATAAACTAAATTTAGCAGTTGTTACGAAGAAGCGCATTACTCAAATTTTATGGATAGGAAAACCGATTTCATGCAGAAACTAATACAGCAGTAAATTCAAGTACATGCCTAACAACTTTGAGTACTGCCTTGACCAGGAATCAACAGCAATTTTCAGTTAATGCTTGTGTACAACTATTTTGCTAAACTGGAGAAAATGGAATTGTCTACGGTGAAGCAGGATGTTTCCAGTAAAGCTATAGAAAGAACACTCATGACTAAATCATGATCTCTGTGCTACAAGCTAACTCCTTTGCATGGGAACAACACATAATCTGGCCACTATGTGTCAGTTATAAAAGCATTACATAAATACAAGCAAGGAACTTGTCAAATAAGTGTATTTATATTTCTTCATTTCAATACTGCACTGCTCATACGAGCTCTTAAGAAGATTCCACAGATACAAAAATGTTTTTACATATTGTCTCACATTAATTATAATATTCCCCCATTTCAGACACGAGAGCTACTAAGTTATTGCAAACAGTAATTCTACCACATCAAAAGGACTACCTTATGTAAACAAAATACTATGGTGCAGTAGTAACTCCACCAGTCACAGGTTTTTTCAGATCTCAATTCAGTGAGAGGTTTACATCTTTTTTTTTGGTAAATATTTCTCTGAAGTAGCTGTAACAAAACCTTAACGGAAAATGAAAAAAATAAGTATAAACCCAAACCAAGTGCTAATTATTTTATTTGCCAGCCCAGAAACTCCCAAAACTTAGCAGAGTTAAGCAAAAATACAGTATATGCTCCAGTCAGAATTGCTGATGTCTCTTCATAAACAGGACTACTTAAGTTGCTCAGCGTTTCTAATGTTTACTACTACTTAAAACTTTGGCAAAGTAAGTGTCCTGTCTGTCCTTGTTTTCTGCCAATGCATAAATAGAAATATATACATGCCTCATTGAAAATTTCATTCAAGACTTCAATTTTTAAAAGGAACAATGGAGGAAAAACACATCGATATTTTTCTTCTTTCAGCAAAAGTGTCTTTTGCTTCAAAACCCGTTAGTGACTATAGTTTGAAGCCATCGACACAGACAAGCTTTAGGTTAATGTTACACTTTTTCTGGAATCTCTAAAAATGTACCAAAAACTAACCAACTTCTAAGAAGAAAGTACTGCATTGTTTCAGTGCAGACAAACAAAAACCACCTTATAGTCTACAAAGAGCAGTAAAAATTGAGACCAGTGTCTGGTAAAAGCACAGAAAAAGCGACTGGAAACAGAAGAGAAGGAGACTAGACTGGATGGACGTAGCAAATCAAGAAGAGGAAGCTCTAGGGAATAAAGAAAAGTAAATGGAAGGCATGCTAACAGGCAGAAAGCAAGGAGGGACAGGAATGCCTGAGACAAGAAACTGAAGACAAATTTGGAATAGTCAAGACCAGGACTAGTTAAAAAATGAAGGCTGATACTGACTACAGGAGGACAAGGAGACTGTCAACAGGATACTTGCATGAAGGATGAAGTGAGAAGGACTGTGCTTGCACAAGACTGGCAAAAGAAACCTCATCCACCATGATACATTCTCTCTAAAGCCTGGAATAGAAAGGACTCCAGTCTTTCACCACTTTTCCACTATTGGAAGTACCTGTGCAAATGCACTACAAACTATGCCATTCTGCTTTATCACTGCTGTATATAAATGGGTCTGCACTCTCATAATACTGAAAGTTCAAGAGCTTTTGCAAAGGATTCAACTTTTCCAATCCTGTTGATAACCATTGTGGGTCCAATACAGTAATACAAGAAGAAATTTATTTTGAGGGTTGAAAATTTTCTGCCTATTTTTTTTTTTTTAATTCCCTTAGGTTTAATTTTCTAGGTTTTAAGAAAGTATATGGGACACGTATGCATTTTACCTCACAAACAACATGAAAGAATATTATTAAGGTTACAGAATCAACAACTCAAAAGTTATAAAATGACAAACCCAGTTGTCTGTGCAACCATAATTAACTTCCCTTGAGTGAGTACATTTTTATACAATTATTTAAATAAACACGTACTGCTTCTTCAAAGTTACCTTGCCTCATTCAGCGCACAGGATGAACATGCACAGAAGATGATACAGAACCTAATGCAGATCGGACTCCTGTCTTACCTACTGAAGAATAGGAATATGTGTAGTAAACAAGGCAAGGCTTGCAGAAAGAAAAAGGGACAAGGGCTCTGTAATACGCCACAAAGGCTTTAGTGAATAAAGTCCTCCCTTTTGTAGTTTCCCCCATTCCTCCTCCTGTCATGCACACCGTTGAACCCAAACTTTCCATAGTTTGTAATCACCTGTGAATTTCTCTTTCCCCATCTACTCTGCAGATGATGCGTTCACAGATGTGTGGAGCACTCAGGACTGTTCCTAAAACCAGTGGCTGTTGTAATTTGAGCAAACATATCTACAAGAATTGTAGAAATTTCAAGTTGGACACCAAAAATGAGCTAATAGTTTTCACCTAGCCCCCTTTATGCCTCTGTTCACCATCTGTAAAAGTCTTGTCTCATCTTAGGTAGTTTTTGATAAACTAACAATTATTTGTGAGGCATTCTGATCATGATAAAGCACTTTAGCAAAGCCCATGCAGATGTTATCAGTTCTGTCTTCAAAGCAGAGTTGAGTAATGTAGAGTTAATAAATCATGGGCTTATATAATGACCAATGAAAAATACTAAATTATGTTAAGTGAGCTCCATCCATCCTGTGCACTGAATGAGACGGTAGGGAAAAAAATAGTATGCAATCATGTAGTTAAACCTGTATCAGAAAGACATGCTCAAAAAGACACTTAGAAGTTCTTTGTTCCATAACCTTAATAATGTGGAATTTCTTTTACAGAAGGTGTTTAAGATACTTGATTTAAGATTCTATGAAATCATGTAAGTTCTGGCATTATCATGCAGCTGTGTTGAGGTTACATGACTTTTTAGTGTCTGTCAGAAGTAGAACTGGAAATCTCTTATTGGTTTAGAACAACACTGTAGATAATACAAACATAGACAAGGACAGAAGTATTTTGCTTAGCTTCTTATTTTTCCCTTTTGCAAAATGTAGGGATGGATAAAGTATACTTTGATGCAATGTGTCAATAAACACAAATACAGAAACTAAGCAACTGATGGTGATAATACGCATCCAGAGGTAGTAAAAAAACAAAAGCTCCATACTACCAACAGGGTCCTGAAACATTAAGGAAAGTTCTTATTAAGGAAATTTTGATCTGTTATTATTATTTATACAACATGGGCCAAAGATCATCCTTTCGCAGGGATTTGCACGATACTTGCAGTGCAAGAAAGGCATGTAAAAGTTACTAATGGTAGAAGAGAAAAATGGAGAATTTTTATAACTTCAGCTTATTTCAGAAAGCTTTCTCCTGCTCTTAGGCAACTTCATTCTTTTCACTGGTTTACAAGGAATTTTATACAAAAGACTGATAAGAAGTAAAGTATATTTGTTAACACCTCCTTTGATACAGCCACCTCCCCACAGGTGGCTGCATTTCTAGGCATTTTTTTTTGCCTGTTGTACACACCAGTAATTACATAATGGTTTATTTTTAGAACCTAAAAGAACCCTTTAAATATATTTTTTTTAATGTGCCTTAATATAATACCCATTTGAAAACATTCTTAGCTCACGGGTCATAGTTTACTTTCATTACTAAATGGAGCATCGTTGGCTAACTGCATGGATAATCTCCAGCAGGCTTTATCAGCAGAATTAAATAGGGCTTCATGGAGCGGATGGGATTCCCGAGGAGCCCCTCACTCAGCCTGCAGCTCGGGCGCAGCATCACGGGCACGCTCAGCCCCTTCAGGTGACTTTTAGCAGAGCTCAGCAACGGCAATGTCCGCCAGTGGTATTCTGGTTCTCACCAGCAGGTGTTACTACAGTCAGCCTGAATTACTGCCATTTACGGAAAAGCAGCGTAATTAGCATTTTACAAGGGCAAAACAAAGTGAAAGACCGTTATTTTTACTGCGAGAAGGCGCAAAGGAAGAAAAATAACCCCCTCCTGAGCCGCTCCCCGTTAAACACACCCGAACAGGTAAACGAGGCGAAGCGGGGCCGCCGCCGGGCGCGCAGGCTGCTGCGAACCGCAACCCGCGGCGCCAGCAGCGGTGCCGCTGGAAGAACGCCCCTAACGGGTACGGGGCTTTTTTTCCCCCCACACGCTGCCAAAATCCAGCCGCCCGCCGCTAAGAATCGGAGGCGCACCCGAGCGCCGGTTTTTCNCGGGGATGCGCGGCAGCCCGCCTCTGCCCCGGCCGTGCCCGCGAGCGCCAGGGGACAGCGCCCGCGGGGGGGGCACCCAGGGAAGGCGCCCCACTTTCGCGGGTCCCGGTAACCCCCTCCCCAGCGTCCAGGCGCCCCGGGAACGGGCGGCTCCCCAAATTCCCCACACACACACCCACACCCACACACACCCCGCTTCCCGAGCCGTGTAACGGCTGCCGCCCCCGCCCGCCCCGCAGGAGCGGGCCCCACCGCCCAGGCTCGGCCTCCGGTGCCGCCGGTCCGCGGGCCGTGAGGGAGCTCGGGGCTCTCCCGCCGCCCGGCACCTGCCCCAGCTCCCCCGGCCGCACCGGGA
>VZSF01003931.1:62267-266858 GCA_013398295.1 Chionis minor | reverse complement strand
CGGGGGCCGCGGCGGGTTCCCAGCACCCCTCAGCCCGCGCCCGTCCCGCTGCGGGGGGCACGGGGCTGCAGGTGGAGCGGCGCCTCGCGCGGCCCGGTGAGCGCGTGCGGCCCCCGCCCTCCCGCACTGACACGCGCGCACGCTGTCACGCGCTCACACACTGACACACACAGTGACACTGCCATGCTCACATACTCACTGATGCACACTCACACACACTCTCACGCTGACACACTCGCACTGACACACACTCACACACTGACACACACACACACTGACACACACTGACACTCGCACTGACACACTTTCACTGACACACACACACACTGACAGTGTGTGACACAGTGACAGTGACATGTTCACACACTGACACACACTGACACATGCTGACGCACTCTCACTGACACGCTGACACACTCGCACCGACACACTCGCTGACACACATTGACACACACACACACACTGATAGATGCTGACACACAGACGCACACACTGACACATGCTGATACACACTGGCATACGGTGACACACACTGACACATGCTGACACACACTCGCACACTCACTGATGCATACTCACACTCTGATACACTCTCAAACACTGACACACTGACACACTCACTGACACACACACTGATTCACACTGACACACTTGCACTGACACACTGACACTCGCATGCTGACACACACTGACACACACACTCTGATACACTCTCAAACACTGACACATGCTGGCACACGGTGACACACTGGCACATGCTGACACAAACAGACACTGACATGCTGACACACAGACACACACTGACACACACATACTGACAGACGCTCACACACACACAGACACGCTGACACACACGCTGGCACACACTGACACATGCTGACACACAGATGCACAGGTGCACACACTGACACACACACAGACACACTGACACACACGCTGACACACACACACACTGACATGCTGACACAGATGCACACACTGACACACACACGCTGACACACACACTGACACACACACACTGACACACTCTCACACACTGACACACACACGCTGACACACTCTCACACACTGACACACACACACACACACACACACGACACACACCGGCCAGTGCAGCCCCGCGCTCTGCGCACGCCCAGAGGGGGAGCGAAGCCCGAGCGAAGCTTCCGCCCGCGGCTGGGGCCGTGTCCCGCAGCAGCGCCCGCACCCTCCGGCAGAGCGGCGAGAGGGACTGCAAGGGTGCAGCGGGGCAAGAGGGGCGATGCTCGGCGTCCTCCAGAGATGTGCTCGTTAATGCCGGGTCCAAACTTCCCATTAATACCCCCTTCCCAAGTTAGGAGAATAATTTTGAAATGACAGAATATTTTTTTATTATTTTCTGGACTTTGCATCTTCTGCGCAGGATCATATTTCTTAATTCTTTTTCATTACCACGAAGGCTAGATAGTTATTTTTAAGACCTCCACCTCTCCCTTCAGCCCAAGTCCTGAGATACTTTCCACTTTGTAAATTGCTGCAGAAATCAAAACTCCCAGAGGGAAAAAAGGACAAAAGGGCCGTGTGAATGCGCAGGCGGGAAGGTGCCCTGTCCCAAAATAAGTATGGGTCTTGCTGCGCACCTGCGTGGAGGAAAACAAACAGGGCCGGGGTGGAGAAATCGGCCACCGAGTAGTCACAAGCTGCCAAATTTGTGATGGCTGCTGCAGGAAGGACTCATGAGGGGTGGGACATGGAACCTGCAAAACGACGAGACATGAGCTCCCACTGTGTGTGACACACAACTTTTGGGGGCAGCAGGGGCTGAAACCGCGACACTTCGTATTTACAGAGCACAACAGACCACACGCAGTCACTAGCTGGTGGAGCACAAATAACACTTGACTAGGTTATGCCGCCTGCACGGCAACGAGGACCAGAGAGCGGAAAACTTCAGCTAGTCCAAGGCCTGAGAGCCCCTTGTTTCTCCATGATCAATCCTTTCATTTGGGAGTAACGCCAAAACGTGGGCAATTCCCCTTAGAAGAAATTGTGTTTCCGCAATAGAGAGGCGTCTTGAAGCACTTTTTTTCAACACCTTGAGGTAAAGAGGGGCAGGAGGAAGTAAGTCAGTCACTTGGGTCCAAGTGTGCTTCACAGGACAGCCGTCATCTTGGGTAGTTCTTGCATGTCTGAAAGGGTTTGAACTCGCTCCTCTAAAATGCGAGATACCATTGACCTTGTGGCTTTACAGTCTGCAGGTTGCAGCCATACCGTTATGTCAACTGGAGTGAGATCGCGCTCTCACAACCATATGGGTCAGAAGCTTGTCGGTCAAGGGTAATAGTTCATAAAAAACCCCACTAATAGATTCTCATTTAATCATTCCAGAGTTGGAGATTTAGGCTTGGATCTTTAATTCCTGTGTCTTAATCTAATACTGAGCCTTGTATGCGTACACAGACATGCAGGAGAGCAGAGCTGTCACTGTGGGTGTGCTCTCAAAGCAACAGGGGCGGAGGTTGCATGCCGGGGAGAAAAATGGGTGGTACCAAAGATGCAAAGGAAAAAAAAAAAAGAGAAATAAAGGGTAAAGAGGTTAGGTCATACACATTGGCAAACAGTAGATAGTAAAGAAACAGAAGGCTTTTAAAGTACTAGTGAGCTTTGAAACTCTGGCACCGGCTTCATCCGAACTACAGTTTTTAGACACCTTAACTGCTTTCTTACAGTGAGGCCCATAAAACTGTTTCAGCCCCTGGCAGGGTTTAGAGCAGTCTTAGGACTCCTCTGAATGGCATTTGGTTCCAAAACTGCCTCAGGCTGCATTTTGCAGCTAGAAGCTCTAAACCACGAAAGAAAGCCAACTTTAGGATGATTTGCTGACGGGAGCTAGGCTGCTCGGTGTGCCCGCTCAGATGTACAACACAGACAGCTATATACAGCCAGAGTGTATTTAATGTTTAGGATACTCTCTGAAGGATGTTATTCCCTAACGTTCAGGAATTTCAGTTTCCGATTTCATTGCCAGAAGTTAAGATGGCTGTCATACACGTTTTGAGGCAGGGTGATTTTTTGCTTAAATATACCAGTGGGTGTCTCTGCACCGCACACAACATCCCTGTCTCTCCCTTTGCTTGATTCAAACATCCTTCGCTAGAGCCAGGGACTCAGCAAAGCGAAAACAGGAACAGAAAACGTGCAAAAAGCAGAAACAGTGCGTTCAGCACCCTGTGCATTTCTAATCATTAGCTGGCCATTATTCTGTAACACTGTCTTCCTTTTATATAGGATCAGTTTATCGATCAGTTTGTATCTGTAGCTCGTACACATACCTACGTCCCTGGGTACTTGATTCCTGTGAGGAATTTGCTCCCTGGAAAGAGGCACAAGTCATTTAGGAGCCAACCATAAGGATGAAAGAGGCATAGCTGCAGCCGGCAGCGCTCGTGGAGGAACAGCAACCGCCGACCTCGCTTCGTATTTCCTACAACCACTCATAGCATCCACCACGGGAGGAAGGGGGGGGGCGGGGGAATATGAAGCGGGGACAACAGCTTTCTGTTATTATAATAAAATGGAGACACGTGCCAGCATGGGTTTATATACCCCTACCCGGTCTCAGCAATCTTTGAGAGGATTAATAAGATTAGAAGCCCGTATTGTTTTGCGAATGGCTGTTTATTTGAAAAATGGCTTTTCTTGTAAACATACAGAAATGACCATATGTTACTCCATACTCCAGTGCTGCCTTGGAACACTACTAAAAGCAAAGAATGAAAATCATGTTCCAACTGCAAATTCTACAATAAAGAAACAATTTCTCCTTCAACTCTGCTGCTGTGCAGCCTTACCTGGTTGAGGGTAATGCATTAAAATACCTTAAGAGTACTCTTTCTTTGAAAAATCTTGCTGCAGCTTATGCTGCTTGTAAGAAGGCTAACAATTCATTTAAAAATCCATGGTTATTTGAATTCCAGATGTATATTTGCAGAGATAATTTGAACTCTGACTATATCTGAGCCTATCATACGTAAAGTTGGTGCATGCAAGTTCCTTTTCATTGCTCCCAAATGATGCAAAATATTTCCCGTGATATTTAAAATCTTCAAATGGAAGTAAGATTTTTAGTCAGACACAACCAAGCTGAACGCTACTCTTGTTGAATTCCAAACTCTCCAAAGTGAATGAAACCTATCAGAAAGGAAATTTTAATTACACAGCTTAAAACAGAGCATGCGGCAGGACTTAAGCTTGAATTTAGCTTCTCTGTCTTGCAAGTCAATTTTCAATAGTTTGTAGTTCAATCATTGAGGCTATTGTTTCCTGTGTTTGATCTCTTGCATGACTCACATGTTTCTGGAAAATTATTCTGACATTTTTGAGGATGTTGAGGAAATTATGAGGAAATTTTGCCTTTTGCAAAAGGCAAAAGGGCAAAATTAGGTATTTCTGATAAGAAACAATTTTTCTAACCATTCTTTTAATGGGAATACTGTCCCTATATCCCTCCACAGGAGGGAGTAGGAACTTGAGATCTGGCAAGAAAGGTAGCTTGGAGCTCAGACAGATTTGTCTGTCCAAACAAAACTATTCATATCTGACAAAGAAATGGAGCAGGAGAGAAATTAAGAGGATGGCATTAAGAGGATACTCATGTTGGCACTCTGTTGATCACTGACTAGTACTGTGAGCTCTAGATACCACTCTAAAGCTTGTAACTTTGGACATCAGGTTGCTCTAAATTACACTGGGGTTTGTTTAAGAAGCAGTCACATCAGATCATGTGTTGGATGAATATAAAATTAGCTGTTCCTCTCGGTAAGCATATCTCAACTTTCCCATGAATCTAGTCCCACAAATTAAAATGTTTAACTTTCCCATGGAATTGTTTTCTCTTTAAGCTATTACCAGGCTATCAGGTTTGTACCACAAGACAGGTTACTTGTGGTCACAGTGTCCCCTCAGAGGAGCAGAAGTTGCCCAGATTCTCTCATGAGTCTCAGCAGTCCAGTCCATATTCCATGGATGCATATAGTCAGATGGATATAGCTGCTTAAATTCACGTAGCCACAGCACTCCCATAGCAAAGCAAAGGAGAAAAACAAAATGAATAACATTTTTATAAAGCAAATTTTGTGGTCCTTTATTGGCTACTTCTCACACATGATAATACCTGTTGATGCCAACAGTTACTCATTTGGCGCAAGTGAGAGACAATCATGTCATGAATACAATATTCCTCAGTTTACTGACAGTTCTACTCATCGGGAAGATGTTTCATTTTTCCTTAAGTATATATGAAAATCTGCATAGACACTGTGTAAAAAGGATACTAGTATTTACTGTAGTTGCAAGTCTTTATATTTAAGAATTAGTGTGTTACCTTAGTTTTGTCACCTTACTCTTAGGCATTATGTGAACCTTTACATGAGCTCTGTGTTTTTTTACATGAATTCCTGTCTCATTCAGTATAAAAGGTGAATATATATATAATACAGCATCACTGCAATATTTCTTTATATTCTTACCAATCAATCAATTCAGGTGTAATTTGCAACTATGTGGTTCTAAATAAAAACTTGTGTACTTTTTCCTTTGTGACGATGAGTGCAGTTCCCGAGGATTCTCCAAGGTTCCTGGCTTTCAAACTTCTTCTAGAAACACAGGTAGGAAAAGATTATAGTCTCTTCATTTCAGTATATGCAACTGAGATACAAAATGACACATGTAAATTCCTAAAGAAATGGCAAATGTCTCAGCAACTAGATGTCCAACTCAAAATGATAATTGCCTGTTTTTTCTAGAAAAGCTAAACATTTTCCATATTCTCTACAGGGAAGTGTGAAGATAGAAAAAATTCCCCAAAATCATGCCTGAGGCTGGCACTTCAAGCTGTTTGAATGGAGAATAAAGAATAAGTGTCTACCGTCTTTGAAAAAAAAAAAGACTGAAGTGGCTTGCACGATAACACATAGACCGTGAAAGATACGGTGCTTAGTTCTCCTATCTTGCTAACTTGTTTTAAGCACTTTCTGCTATTTGAAATCATGTACTGTAACCCTTTTGCAAGAAAATGCACATATTTCAAAGAAAATCACTTCATTCAAACCTCAGTAATAATGCACGCATAATCTTTACTTTAGCCTTTGGATTTTGCTGTTATTTCAGCAGCATTTTTGGAGGGAAATATATAACGCATATTTCTATGTTACTTTTTATTTGCTTTTTAAAATAAAATATTCATCAGATACAAGAAGAAAGTACTCATTTACTTCAAAGGAGAAGAATTGCTCTTCCGCAGGGTTCAGCCTATCTGTAGAGGCTACAATATGCTCCAGATTTCTGAAGATTATTGAACTATTCTTTGATGATATTTTCAGAAGCTCTTTTAGAAGGAGTGTTTTCTGATGGAAGACTCTCAATCACAGTAGGTATCTGGGTATTAGGCACTTAGCATTAGCTATTGGATCCTTTCCACTAAGGTGTGACAGGCGCCTTGGACTTTTACCACGTTTATTTTTACACTCACTAGCCTGCTAGTCGTCACGTATTAGCAATGTGGGATTTAACCTCTATTTTTTCCTAAAGCTTACCTGAAATCAGCCTCACAGGACAAGGTACAGAAGCAGATACAGACCCTCTCTGATTGTGTGAGGAAACAGGAGAAAGAGATCAGTGCTAAAAAAATTGTGTGGCTACCGTTATCCGTGCTGTTAGTCGCCACCAAGGTTACTGCTGTTGTCTTCAGCTGGGGACGTGTCTGTGTCAAAGCTGGAGTGCTGCAGTGCTTGCAAAGCGGCTCAGAGAAGATCTCACCATTCAAACTTCTTAAACAAAACCACCACAGTATCAGCTTGGTGGTAAAGGCGAGGCCAGGTTTACCGCTTGCCGGCACAACCCTAACGCATTTGCCTGATGATCGTCAGTCCAGGAGATAAGGTGTGTCAAAATGATGTACCGGTGGTAATGAATTTGGAACAGCATCAAAATACATCCCCCAAAACTACCATCATCACCACTTAGTTTCAATTCTGATTTCATGAGCAGAGCAACCCTGCTTAAGCACCACATTCTCTCTGTGTCTTTGTTTTCTTAATGTCCCGTCTTAGGTGGCCTAACCCCAGCTTTATCAGGTTCATCAGCTGTACTACATGTAGTACAGTTTTTTTTCCCTTCTGTCCTGATAAGATTGTACGTTGTGTGAATGCTGTGGTGAGCAATGTATTCTCCAAAGCACGCTCCAGTCCTATGGCTACAACATGAGTCACATGGGAATTTGTCACACACCTACTAGTGCTAATGACAAGGCTAAAAACCTGAAACGTTCATAGCTGAAATCTGTTTGCTCACCTGACCTTGACTGCATGGACATATAGACAGATACAGACCGATACAGATGATATATAGATATAGATGATATAGATGATAGATAGATATAGATAGATATAGATATAGATATAGATATAGATATAGATATAGATATAGATATAGATGATATAGATATAGATAAATATAGATATAGATACATATGTATGTGCATGCCCCTATGTACAAATGAATTTACAACAGTTTCCACCATGAAGAAAATCATGACAAGGGCTATGTCCTAATTTTCATCCGACGCAGCCTTTTCTTTTAGAGCTCCAAAAAGCCCTTAATCTTCTCAGCAGTGTATGGCTGAACTTAATTTAAAGAATTCTTATGGGACTGACACAAATTGGTTGCTCAGCAGTTGAGATCATCTAATAAAAGGCTAATCTTGAAACTACAAAGACCAGGATCTTCCACTTCAAAAGTTTATATTTTTTTCACTCATGCTTTTTCAAGCAAGGTGTTTTCCTTCTAAAAGGACACCAAAGTAAAGCAATAAAGAAAAGGAGATGCAACAAACTGCATACTTTAAAAAGTTTACCTGTTTCAAAGTAATATTTTTGATCCATTTTACAATTAATTTTGCCAAATTTATTCAAATGAATGTTATCTGTGGATTAGAAGAGATTACCCATGAGAAAGATACTGAAAAAAATTTCAACCTTTGATTATCTGAAAGTTTAATTGACATTCATGAAGTTCTCTGCAAAACTACAGTCATAATTATTATGGTGTATTTTGCATAGTGTGTTCCAAATCTTCAAGTTTCAAATGCTTTCATGTTAGGAAATATGTTAAAATATTTTCCCATTTCCGGCGCTAGAAGGTGGAGCTGTCGGGATTTCTGCCAGCAAACCCGACACAACTGTCAGCAGCGTGGAGTTGCAGGAAGGAGGGCCAACAGCATCCAGGCTGCATCAGGCAGAATGCTGCCTGCAGCTGGAGGGAGGTGAGCCTTCCCCTCTCCTTGGCACTAGTGAGACACGTCTGGAGCGCTGGGCCCAGTGCGGGGCTCTCCAGTGGAAGGGAGGCAGGGGCATACTGGAGCAACCCTAGTGAAGGACCACAAAGATGGTTAAGGGACCAAAGCATCTGACCTAAATGAGGACTCGCTCCAAGGGCTGGGGTGTTTTAGCCTGGAGAAGAGAAGGCTCAGGTGAGTCTTAGAAATACGTGTAAACATCTGATGGGGACTGAGTAAGGAAGACAGAGGCAGGTTCTTCTCAGTGGTGTCCAATGACATGATAAGAAGCAATGGGGACACATTAAAATACAAGAAATTCCATAAAAATCACCTTTGTTACTGTGGGGGTGGTCAAATCCTGGGACAGGGTGGTCAAATACTGGGACAGATTGTCCAGAGAGGCTGTGGAGGCTCCATCCTTGGAGATACATAAAAATTGACAGGACATGTCCCTGAGCAACCTTCCCTAGCTGACCCTGCTTGAGCATTGTGGTTGGAGCAAATGATTTCCAGAAATCCTTTCCAACCTCACCTTCTGTGATTCTGTGATCAGGATATTGTCCTGTTTGTGTTTTTATGCAGAAAATTCCAACTTTTAAAATACAATAACTACAATTTTACAGTCTGCATATATTCAGGACATGTGACTTTTCCATGTAATTTCAAGACCTGTCTCATATGATACATTCAATATAGATACACTCAAGAATTTTTTGTTAACACAGTGACATTTTAAAATAAATATATGCCTGCGCACACATACGTGTATGTATAATATAATGAAACATCAAAGGCATTCCTTATTTTTCAAGAGGAGCAAAGATTTTATATAGGTTAAACACCTCCATAAGTATTTGCAGAAATTAGGATTTAAATTTCTTTCTAGGTATTATAATGCATTCATTACAGATACTGTAATATTTCTACAGATTGCATTACTTAATACTTCTCTGAAATGCACCCTCTTTCCAAGTGGAATGTATCATGACAAGCAACTCTAAACTATAAAAAAATGCACAAGTAATTTCAGAAGGAAGCAGAAAAATAGAATATTTATACACACACACACAATTTCAGGTGCCTAGGCACCAGTCATGTTCTTGGTCTTCCCCTTTCTTTTGCAGAATAGATGATGCTTGAATCTTTTCATCATTCACTGAATGTATATATTAGGAAGTTTTTTTTGGTTTGCAGCATCTGGTGGCATGGTTGGATGCTCTATAGACCATTTCAAAGTAGAAAAAAAATTTCTATTTTCTGCCATTCAAAAGGAGTGGAGTTGATCCATGTGATCTCTTACAGTCTCATGCTACTTCTAGAAGTCTTTACTTTCTGCTAATATCTTATTTGCTAAATAGAAAAACTATCTGAGTCTCATCTTTTGAAAAGAAAATCACTAACATGGGTTAATTATCTCATAAAGTTAGGCAACACGGATTATAGGCAAATCAAGTTTTCAGTGTGGTGGTTTCTTACCTCCACTCTTTACGATTCAGAGTAAAGCTTAATATTTATCTTTTTAGACTGGAGGAATTTCTTTTCTTAAGGTAAATCTTTCCAGGGGCTCTAGGAATGACAGTGTCAGCCTTATTTATCTACCTCTCATCTTTTTAATCCTTTTTGATAGCAGTGATGCTTTTATACTTATGCTGTACATGTTTCCATCACACCATCCACATGACCATCTGGAGAGCTCTGAACCTGTTGGCCAACTTTGAAGTACTGACATGTCAGAGCTAAATTCTTACACATTTAGTGAAGGCAGGGCAGCATAAAAGTACTTTGTAAATGGCTTGATTTAAAGAAAAGCTACATTCTATTAAGGATCATAAAATCTGCATGACACAGAGCGTCCTTATAGAAGTGCCAAATTCATCATAAAGTGCTCCGAGGATAACCCATTAAAATTATCCACAAAAAAAATCTGCCTCCAGCACTGCAAGATTAGTGCAGAACTAATTTAAAACTGAGATTTTTCATAGATTAAAACACAAGGAAACAGCCTAGTTTTACATGGTCCAGTCTGCTTGGTACATAAACCATGCTGAATTAGTGTCTGAGATTTGCTCCACCAATACCTGATTTTGTGCTTGCATGCGCAAAAATTATTCTTCTTGATTCTTGTGTTATTCTTGTTTAACAGTTAACTGTGTCAGACCAAAGGCAATAAACACAGCAGAAATAAAAATTCTAAGGCAAATGCAGTATTATGAAGATAACATTTCATTTAATGCCAACAAAGCTATAAAAATAAGTAGTCAGAAATTACAGCTCCAGTGAGATTATTATTTGTTTCTTGGTGGTTTAGTGCTTTTTGTGTTTAGCAGATGCTATACCTCAGGGGGAAAAAAAACCCAACCAACAATTATGGTTTACAATTAATGCCTCTGTAGTTCCTCACATTTTACTGATTAATCACAAGCTGCATCATTACGGTGCAGTACACACAATTCCTCTGTTAAAAAGATAGTTTATAAAGACAAATTTAAGTTCATTTTAATACCCATCTGTTTTTTCAGTCCAGTGACATTCTAATGGAAAATAAAGAAACCATTCTGAACTGTGACCAGAACTTGAAGGTCTCTGTCCTGGGTGAATGACATAATTTCTTCTTCGTATCTCTCCCATTAAATCTTAATTAGCTTCAGTTAGAGGGTCTAAAGCCTGCTGGGATTTAAGAACTAGATGACATTGGGGTGCAGACTGCATTTGGGAAAATACACACTTCCCAGAAGAAACATAAAAGCCAGGGAATTTAGAAGCTATGAGTTTTGAGGATATGGCTCCTAGATATCTGAAATGACAGTTAGGTGGCACTTAAGTCCTTTTGTTAACCTACCTGTCTGCTTCTCTGCAGATATGTCAAGACCAAACTATATCAAACCAGTGTAATCTCCTCATACAACCCCCGAACTGATCTTGTGGACAGATAAGAGGCAGCAGATGTCAAATACTAGGAATTTTTTAAGGTTTCTCATAACAGACTCTGAACAAATTGCGGAAGATGGTTCAGATAAAAATGCTATTGCCTGGCTACAAAACCAGTTAGAAAAGCACATTCAGGGTAATTAGCACTGACTCAGAGTCAAAATGGAGAGGTATGCTGAGAGATGTTTGTCAAGGGCCTGTCCTGGCACGGTGTTTAGTATTTGCATTGTTGAGATAAGTGATAAAAGAGACTGCATGGCTTACTAAACTCAAAGATGGTCTAAATGGAAGGGATCTGGCTTGCCAGAGGACAGGTTTGAGTTCACAGTGCAGTCTTGACAAGTGGAGATTCAATCTGAAAAAAGTAGTGCACCATAGGAAAGGATCTGTGGATTGTCCAAGGTGATTCCCAAACACAGGCAAACAGAGTCATGTTGCTGTAAGAAAACCAAACATCAGACTGGGACCTATAAACAGTAACATGAAGCTGCAGAACATGTGAGCCGGTCCTTCCACCTCACTCAGGTCTGGCAAAGCCTTATTACAGTACTGTTGTCCGGTTTTGGACACACCATCAAATGGATGTGGAGCAGTTGGACAGAACTGGAACGTACTGAGAAGAGTCATGTGCCATATGGAAAAATCAGACAAAACAAGATTGTTTAGCCTAAAGAATGGGGGACTAGGTGGTGAGATGACAGCAGTCTATTAAGTAACTGGTGGAAAAGAAGGAGGTTCACCTGTTGTTCAAGCCCAGAGTAGAGAAGACAAGAAGTAATGGCTGTGAATTACAACAAGAAAGCATCAACTTAGATACTAGTGGTTTGAAGTCTCCAACTTGGGAGCTTTGGAAAAGCAAATATAATCTCATTAAAGATGATTTTGCCTCAGGACTTTGGCTGCACGAGTAGATGTCTCTAAATCTCCTTCAGGCCTGTGTTTGATTGTCTTATTGATGCCTAAATCTCAAGTAGAATTGATGTCTAAATCTCAACTAGACTGTTTTCCTGTAGCAAAAGCCTCTAGCAATAGCAAAACGAAGTCCTGGGTATCTTCAGTACCTTTTTCAGGTATTCTGAAGCTGTAAAAGGTTATTTTGCCCACATTACTCTACTCTGCATTAACTGAATGATGATGGGAACACCTGCTGCTTTCCATAAGAAGATATTACAACACAGGCAGTTACTCTGTTTGTTGCCCTGCCTGGGACCTGCTCAGCCATAGCATAACCTGTCAATTACAAAACGAGACAACTGCAGAAAATGCCAAGGCAGTGGCCATATTCATTGCACCCACTTTCCTGTGTCTACAGTACAAATGTCTACAACTTCACCACTCATGCTAATCTCCATTCAAGGGGAACAGAGAAAACTAGGCAATTTTAGGATGCAATTCATCTGACTTATTTTAGACGCCTATACTAGGGTGAGATGAGCAGAAGTGCTTATTTTTCTCCATTGACTAGATGCAGACTAGATGAATAGCTCGGATGAGGAAATCTGCATGGCAAATATCCTCATTTTCTAAGATAAGTTCTATCTGGTGCATCGATTTCAGAGTTCAACAGTATCCACGTAACAATATTAGATACACAACAGTGCTGACTAGCAGCTGTTTGAAAGAGAAGGCAATAGAGAGAAGACCTCACTCCACCTCTCAATTAACTCCTACAGCTGTTAATAGCAGATAAAGCTAGGAGGTAAAGATTATAAATAAAGTTGAATTGACTGACCCTGTAAGAAAGGGGTATAATCATCCAAATTATATTAAAAACGGAGAATTAATTGTAAAATCAGGGCCAATATCTTTCAGCTCAAGAGTCTATTGATTAAAACTGCTGTGTACGTGACTGCAGTGCACTGGTTACTGGTGTTTATTTTGAATTACAGCTGCCACTTATATTGAAAAGCATAGTATGTCTTCCCTTGGGCACTCCAGATGAAGTGTTAAGATCAGGTTCATGCTGAGTCTGGAGTTACATATTCATAATCTGATGCTTATTGTATTTTTCAATCATAAAAAAAAAAAAAAACATTTAAAAGGGAGAAGCACTTCACTTCTAACCGTAAGAGTTTTGGTGGAAAAGTGCAGCCTTTTCTATTTCAGTATTTTCAGTAACGCATTATTTTATAATTGAGAAAAGAGCAGAAAGCTCCCTTTAGCCTCAGTCTTGGGGTATTTAACCCTGCTTTCCTCTACAAGGTCAGAGAGTTTTCCTCTGGACTCCACAACTGTGTTAAATAAAATAAAATTGAAATCTTACCAAATATGCATGTTATTACTAGTGCCTCCCTTGAAAAGCCAGGCAGCTTTGCTGGTTCTGTAATCCTCATCTCTTCCACTTCGCCCTTCTCCCCTCTTGTCCCCTCCTCCCTGCAGCATTTGCGCCCAATGTTTCTCTCTCTTTACATTTATTTTAGTGTGCTGTTCTGGGGTTGCCTATGACAGTCAGACCCCATGCTAATGGCCACAGTGTATGCACCCAATTAACAGAAGCATTTAATTGTCAAGTTCCATTCTGAATATCGCTTTGCACAGTGCTGGAGTCACTCTCAGGCAACCACTTGCAGGAGAAAAATAGAAGAAAACTCTTAGCTCTGGGGCTATTAGAGACAATGTTTTCTCAGGTGCATAGAGGATTAATTGTTGTTTGATTGCTTGAGGATCCAGAATACAGAAGCAGATCAAGACGGACAAAGTCCATCCTCTAGATCTGTTCCCCATGGACCCTTGAAAGTATACAAAGCATCGGACTGTATATCTTTAAGCCTTCTAAAATGAATCCATCACATTTTGCAGGAATACTTTGCGTATAAAACAAAATAAGGGTCCCAATGGTGTAACTAGGGATCGCAAGATTTCTGAGAATTCAATGTAAGTTAGTCAGATACCTTGGAGCCCTGAAAAATCAAGCTGAAGAACCTTTCTCTGAACAACAGGGGCTTAGGCGGCAGTCCCTAGAGCTTCATTATGAACATGTTTTTAGATAGCTCCTTGGGACTGGTGCGGAGATCTAAAAAGTCTGTGTGGAGAAAAAGTTATCAGTTAATTCCACTCCTTTGTAACAGCTAAAAAACTTTCCTGTTCTGAAATTTTGAACACTCAACAAAAGTTTCCACAGATCTTCCAAGGTAAAACCCCATAACCTTGCTCAAGGTAAAAAAAAAAAAAAATCAAACTACTATGCCTTGAAAAAAATATTAACCTTTTTTACACCGTGGAGTGTTTGTAAACATAATGTGCAACATTATTGCATTTGGACTGGACTCTTACATGCCTGTATTCACTAAACACCAACAGCTTATTTTAAACAGCAATACATTGAATGTGGGTTTGCTGAAACCACAAATAAAACTGTTATGTTTCCCTAACATAACAGTGCTGAGAACTGAAATTCAGACATTCCTAGAGAAGTTTATTCATTTCTAAATCTCTTTCATGTCACTGTCATACACAAAGACTGAATAAACCCTCATACATGAAGGCTGTCATCGCTGATGAGGTCAATGAAACTACCTACACAATTAAGTTTGCTGGAGCAAGCTCTTAATTTCCTGCTTAGCATTTTAAGTACCATAGGAAAAATGATTCATCAATATTTTATGTGCATATTTACTTATTTTCCAGTGACCTCCAGATACCCGGTATGTTCCAGACTACAGTCACTGAAATTGCGTTATAAATAAACAATATAGACTCGAAAAGCCAAATGCACAGGTGGGTAAATAAGCAGATTCCAGAACGCTGCATGGTTATCACTCTCTGGAGTTAACACGGAGGATGAGGCTGCATCCCCTTACTATGATTTAAATTGTCTTCTAAAGAGAAGCAGGTGCTCCAAGCTGGAGAACACAAATACCTGTGAGATACTCCATAACGCAGCAGAAGTACAAGCAAACAAACAAACAAACAAACAAGATCAGAGACCAGACTGCATGCAAATCAGAAAGGGATGCAAAAGGCGCTGCTTATCCACCCAGTGTTCTGGCTTAGCTTAGAGAAACGTCAAATTGTTCATGGGGAAGCAAGGACTGCCTCGGAAGCAGATGCTGAAGATCTTTTCTGGCCGTGCCCCTCCTGCTCCCGGTCTGGCCTTTACGAGGGCTGCGTGGAGAATTCTACCGCACCATGAAACCGGCCCTAAAGCCACCCGAGATCAGGGCCACAGGTGAGGAGTGAGCTCACGTGTTATTTTTCCACCCAGTTTCTGTTTCCGAGCAGCATCTGAAAATTGTGTGTCCGGTACAGCCCGACTGCATTAAGGGCTTTTAAATGCATGACGATAGGTTTCAGACATCAGCGCTGACACCGTCCTGCTGTTAAGTGATGCTTTCCGACAGACCCAGTAATCTCTGCAGCTGTACACCAGAAAGGCTCCTTCCGTGTACAACCTGACATCAGCAAAGCATAGAAGATGGAATTGCCAGCGATGACTGCATAGCAAATGAGGATTTTAAGGCCATATGTAAAGAAAGCAAAAAAGATACGACCAGAAAAAGCCACCACTAGGTAATAAAAATAAATAAATAATAAAAAATCCAACAAGCTAGCAGTCTGGCAGCAGTGTTTTGAGCTCTACACTGATTTTTAGCTCACAGCTGCTAAACCCCAGCTGTGCACACCTTATGTGGCAGCCCACATGCTATTTCTGCAGCTTTCCAAAGGCCACCCTCGGTGAGCTGGCCTTTAAGAGAGATACTGGGGAAGGAACGGAATGTTTACTGCTTGACCAAGAGGAAAGTAAAACTGCTGAAAATAGTTTAAGGCTTTAATGTATCCCAAATAGGAATTTCTAGCCAGCCGTCTGTTGGAGAGAACAGACGGTCTGATCGCATCACAGGTTAAACATCGCTAAAGCTGATGAGCTCTCTACTGCTCTGCCGGTGGAACTAAGAAAAGCAAATCTAATCTCTGCAGCATTACTGCTCCTTATGCAAAGGAGCTTTCTACAGGCGTTGCTAAAGGAGTGACTTTATTATCAATGTTGCCTTATACTTTGCATTAGGAAATTTCATTCTTGCATATAGTTTTTCCAAACTAGGGGTTTTTTTCAGGCATATAGCTTGACATTTTCCACACCCAAATACCCAGCATATAGTCTTTAATAAATTCCTATGATGGCAATGTTTCTCTTTAGGAAACACTAGCACTTTATGCTTTGAACAAGGACTTGTCATTTGACAGGGAGGTAGTTTTTGTGCTGTTACTTCCATAATTTTGGCTCAAGATCAGGCAAACTGACTGCCCAAGTGAGGAAAGACTGCTGCTGTTCTACAGGTTAAAGGCGTAATGAGTCAGGATGCAATGAGCATGACGGAGACTCTCAGAGTATATTCCTGCGAAAAAAATCGTATGTGCCTGATCTCTGGTACAGAGAGCAGCTGGCTTGGCATTGCCCGTGGAATCATTATATTCTCTTTCTCCTCGCAGCAGGAGCCTGCTGGGAAAGGTCCCTGGCTGTGCTAATTTCCGAATGGTGCCAATGAATGGTCTGTTGGAGTGCTTGTTGGCTCAGGCCAAAACTGGGCCATCACCTAAGAGTGGAGGTAGGTGAATATCAGTGCCCTGAGACTGTTTAATTTACTGGTACAGCTTGGACCTCAGAGCTCCCGATCCTGTGCGTCACCCTCACATGCAAACGTGCTTCATCCTCTTGCCGTTCCTGAACAAGCTCCAGTTGCACGAGCCACACACAGAGCATATATGTCTTCCCAGACTTATCAGTGTCAAGCCAAAGTTTCCTTGAAACGGCTTCTTTTGCCCAACCTTAGGAAACCCTTCTCCTCGCTTTGGGGTCCTGGCATTGTGCGAGAAGCAGACTGACTCCACACCTGCCAGGTTTGGAGTGCTGAGCAAGGGAGTGCTGGACCAGGCAGGGCACAGGAAGAGCTTGGAGAACTACCACTTGCAGCTGCTGGAGAGATTGGGAGTGCCTGGGCAGCGGAAGCAGCACCGGGTGGACACAAACAGCATTTCCTATTAAATAGTGCCAAGCCATCCCCAGCGTAGCTCCATGGTGCTACTCTGCATGCTACTCAGCGTAAGCCTGCTGAGACACCATCCTGGTGGAGAAAATAATCCGTGGCCATGTTGCCAAAGATTATTATAATCCATGTATAAAAAAAGGGCAAATAAAGATTGAGCAGAAAAGTCTGGGTTTACCACCTTGTAGCTTTTTAGTGTTTGTCTTTCCAATATTAATAATGTACTTTTAAAACAAATTTTCTGGTTTATTTTTCATTTGAGGTAAAATGCATTAATATGCATTTATCCTTTATCTGTACAGGGATGTCATGAGCACCCCGGGCACTATGGCTAAGCCAAAACACCCTAAGAAATGTGATTTCAAAATACAAAATTTAGCTAACAATGTTTGCAGTTAAATAGTTTGAGCACTTTTTCTTATTTGGTTCAGACAAAATTGCCATAGGTGATCCTTTAAGCAAAATTCTGGGAGAATGGCACGTGCACTGTTGCTTTGCATTGTTTGTAGCTGCGAATGTTACCAACTTATAGCTGTAGTAATGAGCTGCTGAACAGCATATTGCTTTAATATTGGAAAAATGAGTTTAGAACAAAGATGGGCTATAGATAATCACAGACATACTCAATGCTCTCATCTGAGAGCTCACCAGTAGGAATCATAGCAGATATTCTATATTTGTTACCCCTAGACATAGTGGAGGAATTTGACAACCGTCTGCCTGATGGTAAAATTAAGGACTCATTGATTCTACGGGGTGCTAAGAGTTGTAATGAATTGCCTTCAGATAGGTTACTTGAAATCTTTTGTTGGCTTACATATCAGCATCCGTGCAAATTCACACCTGAGAAAGTCAGTGTTCCTTTTATTCACAAAGGAGACCATCCTCCAACAGCCTTTCCTGTCAAATTAGTTCAAAAGTTCATGAAGTCTTAGATATGGAAATACAAGCGATGACCTCCAACGTGCTCAGAAAACACAAACAAGATTCGGTCCTCTTTTAAATATTAATTAAATCAGATGTACTATAAAATAATTAATGCACTAGGAACATATGAGATATTGTCAGATAATAGGTCAGACGGGGAGACATAAAAGGAGACAACCTTTTAATACACAGCTTACATTAAATTTTATTTATTCATCAGACCCCAATTTGCAGTTACGAGATCTGGAGACACAATATGTACTCATTCTGTCACGATGGTATAAAACCCCCTTATTGCTTGGCATCAGTTGTAAGTGTACACTAAATAAAAAGCTAACCCAAGATTAAAAATGGGGTCAAAATCAGGATGATTACATTTTTTGTCACATCTGGCATTTGGTAATTATTTCAGTGTCTTAAAATGCAAGCGAACAGTTCCATAAGAAATGGATTATCCATGCATGTATCATGAGGCAAATCCAGAGGCTTCCCTCATAATAAAAAACCTGTTCCCTTATCTCCCAAGAACACACTGTAGATTCTCCACGACTCCACGTATTTTTGAGTCAGATGCAGTGATGAAATCGCAGCGCCACGGTGAGGACAGGGGTTTACATCACTAGGAGACGCGACCACCCTCTCCTGACCTTCATTTTCTTTGAACCTTTTGGACCTGGTGGTCAGTATGAGATTGAAAGAGCCAGCAGCCCAACGTGGGCTTGGCTGGCCGTCACACAGAGTGTGACACTTGGGTTCAGTACTGGGCTTCGGGGTAGTGTTCTTGTTTCAGGGATGCAAAACGTTGCCACAATTAAGATTAAAATTCAAAATGAACTGTGAACACATGCTCATTAAGGGAGCAATTAGATGAACTGTGTGGTTTTGCATGAGACTGTATTTGTGAGAAATGCTCTCAGTAAATATCAGATATTAGTAATATAACTGGTAACCATTCAAACAAATCATAGCTACATTAAAAAGACTTTTTTTTTTTTTAAAAAAAAAGTGTCTATCCCACATTAAAAACAGAGAATTTTTTTCTCTGAAGTGTTTGTCCTTTTTTTCAGGACATGAGTAATTTTTCAACTCCACAAAGCCCTTATCCAGGTGCTCTTCACCACCTTCCTGTCCCAGCTCTTCATGTCCTCTTTGACGTGTCCTGTGCTGTACATAACTGTTTATGTCCATTGCTAAGCAATTCAGGCCTCTTAAAATCTGGGCCCTAAGATCTTACCTGTCTATTTTTTTTAGTAAAATGAGTGTGGAAAGTGTCTGCAGGTGCAGATTGAGGGGAGGTCAGAGGGTTAATATGCGCTGCACGTTCTGGGTTGTACGTGGATGGGGAGAAACTGCATCTCTGATTTCAGGTTGCCTATGAGGACAAGCTGAGTGTGCAAGGGGGTATCTTGGAGACAGTCCAGACTGGAGGCTCTCTTGGGTCCAGACAGTCTCAGCTAAAGATAGATAGGATGATGGGGTCACAGTGAATTCACAGCTTTTATGAAAGGAAATAGATATTCTCAGCAACAGGCCCCATCTCTCACCATCTGCACCATTGTACAGTGTTGCAATATTTTTAAGTCCAAAAGAGAGAATAATTTTAGGCTCTAGTTTTCTTTGTTTCCACACAAAGAGACAACAACAAAGAAATGTCTGGAAATAGAGTGGTTCTAAACATTCTCCTTGGTTGCTTCTGAAGTTGTGTAGTAAGGTCAATAGCCATCAAATATTCATGAACAGCTCTGCAGGTCAGTAAAGGGGAGACAAAACTGGCTCAAAACCAGGTCAAGTAAGGTACCTGCACATAGAACTGAATCCCATGTAATTCAAGGATCTCATGAGTGTTTTTCCAGCTTTTCTTATGAGAGAAGCCTTCTATTAGAGTACTGTTTTGTCTGGCACAACATATTCCCTTTATCTAGGGAGTTGGTGGGGGGAGAGGACAGAAGCTCTTCAGACTGTGGAAGTTGAATTTAAAAGGATTCACAGAAGAGATTTAAGGAGCTAATCATCCTTATAGCTGCTCAAGTCCAATTTTTATCCCCCAAAGCTACTAAATTTTTTAAGCATATATTTTTGTCAGCTCTCTCCAGCAAATATCTCCCCCTGGAGCACATTGAATTGTGTATGCTGTATTACATAAATGAGCTTATTTGCCATCTCTGTAACCCCTAGATGCGAGTGAGACGCGTAACTAGGTATTTCCTTATCTCACCAGGCTGGCCAAGTCTTAGCCTTCCACTTAACAGAGCCAGAAGAGGACAGACATTCAACATAGGGCTTGCGACATGGTGGCAAGCAGTACTACAGGGCTTAGATGCCAGGATCCAGTCAGAACTGACTGTATTAGGCGCCCCAAAAGTCCTATCCAAATATGAGGGAGGCTCAGGTGTCTACACCAAGATTCAAAGCAATTGGCACTCTCACCCTCTGCCAGCTAAAGGAAATACTGTAGATGACAGTATATTTGGTACCCCATACATACACCTATATACATATATATTTCCATATAGAAAAAAAGGATGGGGAAATGCGTATGAAGCCAAGGATTCATTTGTTTATATTTATCCATCTCTGGATTGTCCCTGCCATGGGTTAAATGAGTGGAGTAGGAGGAATATTGTCCACTTCCAAAAGGAGATATTTAGGTACTGCTTGGGCACCCTTTATGTCCCACAGACCCCTCATTATTGCTGGCACATTGCTCATCAAGATGGCTGGCAAGTGCTTTTAACAGGCAGTAGATGGGTAGGAAAATGAAATAACTGTGGGGTTTGTGTTTTTTACCAACTCACTGTAGATGGGAGAAACACAGTTTTATTTGCAGCCCCACTTTTCTTGAGCTTCCAAAATTCCCGGCTTCTTTAAAGAAACACCCGTCTCATACAAGTCTACTGTCTTCATAGCGCAGCCTCCTTAGAACACGAGGGCATTATCTTAGCTTACTAAATGCGAGGACACCTGGTTTGATTACTGTCCTTTCTGAGAAACTGAGAATGTCTCACTTTGCAGAAAGAAGCAAAAGAAACATGTGTCTCGGGCTTCTATGGCAGAAGAGGTTCATCCATGGGTGGCTGGGCTCACAGCCCCGCGCTGGGAGATGGCCAAGGTGCAGAGCTCCCAGAAGCAAAATTCCCTAGTGGCTCCTGGGCAGGGGAGGGCACAACACACTCTGAAAACACTCGAGAGAAAAGTAAGTCCTTCTGCTATGCTCAATTTCCAGTCCTAGAAAGCTGCGTTAGCAAAAAAAAGAAATCATTATCAAGGCTTTGTCTACTGCAGTTTTCAGAATTAGTGCACAACCTAAGCTACAGCTCTCCCAAAGTGTCATGTTCCTCAAGCTTTCCTATGGGTCCTTACAATTTTCCAGCCACCAAGTGTGTGGCAATGCTTTGTCGTTTTCTGTGCTCCCTGGCTGGAAGCAGTTTGAGTCTTGTAGGGTAAATACTGCGTCAAGGCTGTCGAGGTCGATAAGGGCTGTGAAGACACAGCAAAATAGACCTAGAAGGTACAGAGATGTAATACAAGATTCTGAGTGATTATGGGAAGGCCAGCAGTAAAGAGACATCTGGAAGAAGAGTTAATGAAGACGCTGGACCGTGGCTGTCTGGATCTTCCACCCAGCCAATATCCCCTGTATAGCAATGGTGGCTGCACCGGGTCAGGCAGTAAGAACCAGAAATCTCATCAGATGAATAAAGATTGTGAATTAAATATCCACAGCAAGTACCTGGATCTTTTTGGATGTACTTTAACCTTCTAATTAGTCCCAACGCTGCAAAGTGCACAGCCGTACGTCAATTGCTATCTCTTTTCTGCCTAGGTAGAGCTGTCACCCCTTCACCTCAAGAAAAGCCAGTGTATATCACTCACTCTATCTGAAAATAAGATATGTCTTGTTTCCAGGGGATCTCTCATCCTGAAACGCTTATCCTTACACTTGAAGAGAAAGACAGGTAAATTGAGATCACCAAGGTTGTCTATGGACTCGGTTGGTAAATCTGTACTCGTTCCTATAGAATCCGAGACGAGAATTTCAGAAATGGGATATTTCATAGTAATTTCAAATGAAATTATTTTAAAGGTTTTTGATTTATTTTCTTTTCAGTACCATGTTGACAACATGGAAGATATGTAATATCACGTACAATAACAACAGAAAAAATAATTACACAGGTGGACTATTAAAGGCTTATTTCATCACATTTTTATAACATTAACACACTAGATTAGAATATCTGATCGTGTTTATCAGATGAATGTCAAAACCCAGCAATCTCACAGTCACTGGAAGCTACTTCTGCACTCCCACAAAAGCTGCTCTCATTTACTTTCGAACTTGTGGCTACGAGCCAGTGTAAATGGGCAGCCTAAAATTATTAAACAAGGAACTGCTTCTTCAGTTGTGAGAATCTCTCTGGCTACAGACCTTTGGTAGCTTCTGGTGCCATTAAATAAAAAGCCTGATCCAATTCCTAGTTTTGTGGGGAAAGTTGCCTGGATTTGCTTCATTTCTGTCTTGACCAGGGTTGAGCTTTCAAACCTGCGCAACTTCTACAATATTTGTAAGCTGCTGATGGTGCAGAACTGTATCGCTTAAACATTGTTTTGCATTCAGGTGAGAAAATAAATTAGCATCAGCTTATTTCTATAATTGCAGCAAAAACTGTTGCTTTCTCATGATGCTAAAACATATTTTTAATTGGATTCGCAAACTGAATTCATTTTATATAATCACCTCGGATTCTGTAGTTCAGCTGTTAAAAATCATAATCCTGGCTGGCCCCTAGCAGCCTTTCCCCACATCTGACCAACCAGCCCAGAATACAGACATGTGTGAAAGGCTGCCTAGTGCTCCAGGGGATGATGGAAATACGGGAAGTTATCAATAGCCAGCTCTGGCTAATGAAAGCACATCTCTGCAGGGGCTGAGCAAGCTGATCATTGGTTGTTAATTATATGGGGCAAGTTCAATTGCATTTCCCTGCAATACATTATGTCTGTTTGACCATGATATCTACTCAGTTTATATACCCATTTAATTACATTGCAGCCTTATACTTGCAAAATGCAGAGTCTCTTATTAAGTGAATAATTCAGAAATATACGGGCTATCTCATTTTTAAAATGGTTTTTGCTGTTCTTATCATATAAACTCATAAAGAATTTTCATTGTATATTTATGCAATAGAAATATCAAGGTATAAATACCATTTTGGTACCTAATTTCTCTGTTCCAAAAGAGCAGTTCCCAGCCATCTATCTCCCATTTTTATCCTAACCTTTACATTCCTACCAAACAAACCATCTATGGCTGCTGCAGAAGGGCTCTCCTGCCCAGTTCTTTCCTTGCTTCGATTTGGATTGATTCAGCCTCCCTTTTGAAAATTCCCTGCGCAGACCTTTTACTACATTTTTGGAGGAAGAAATTCAGGGTCATCCTAATCAGTGTCTCTTCTGCTTTCAGCACAGCAGCCAACATTTATTTATTTTTCATATCCCATCCCATGTGAGTCGCTGTCTGACCCCTCTTTAAGATCTCCTTCTCCTTTGTGACTCATCTGTCTTTCTCCCACACTTCAGCTGTGTTCCTCCTGTGCCTACTTCGTTTACCTGGTTAGTTGGAGTCAGTCTGAGCTTTCAGCCTGGCACCTTCCAGATCTAACCCTTTGCTTGTTGCCTCTCGCTGTTCAGACTTGTGTCTCAGCCTGTCTCTCTACCTTGTGTGGGACGCAGTTCCGGCTACAGACCTTCCAGCACCTCTATCATCTTTCCGAACTCTCCCCAAGATCTTCTTTCCTTGGCACAATTCAAAACTTTACTCTCCCTAACTTTTTCCATTATTTGGCAGTCATATTTGATTTTTCTTCATATTTTTTCTCTGTCCAGACCTGACTAGTTCTTCTGTCAATTCTCTCTCCCTGTCTGTCTCTTTCTTTCTGTCTCTTGGGGAAGGAAGGTTATCTTTCTTACACTAGGAGTTCTTTGAGGTGTTTTGCCCATATATTTTCCACACTTGGTAATGTGGCACCCATGAAATTGGAAGGAGACTCTTCTGGATCAGTAAGGGCATTAAGGGATCCTTTGCCACTGCAGAGTCTGGATTTATTTAGTTTCCAAAGCAGAAAAAAAATGTGCCAGTCATGGAGTAAAGGATGCCTATGCTAATACGTAGGCTTTCAAGTTAGAGCCACAAGAGACAACTTTGCCCATGAGACACAGTCTGGACCCATACAGCCCCTAAATAGTGATAAATGGCTCAGCTGCAGGTACATATTCCTAGAAATAATTTTATATATTTGCTTTGAAAACATTCCAGTTAAGCTATCAGTCATGCTATCATAGCACCAAGCTCTGACCCCGTGGGGTTATGTAGGATCTGCTCGGATCCAGAGCCTCAAGAATGTTTTTTTCTACTCTTCTAAGACCTTTATACAGCTTCCAAATCTGAATCACAGTAGCTGTATTCAGTGCCTGGAAAAACAGTTCCTATTCATTATCATCCCTCCTCAGTCTCTCCCGTACTCCTTAGGTTGCCAAATTGCCATCAGTGCTTTTACTCTTTGTATTTATCTCCGTGTCCCTCTGGCGCAGTTTCTGTGTTCTGTGTTCTTTTAGGAAGGTTAATCAAAAAATGTATAGTGCATTTCTTTGAGATAATACCTTTTTTAAGCAGCATGTCCAGCTGCAGGCTAGGGTGCTTACTTGCTCATATTCTACAGCCGTTCGTCAAAATTGTATCACCAAGAGCTATGGACCCAGTGTGGGAGAGGGCTGTGGGACCTCACCTCCTAGAGCTGTCAATGCACAACAAAACGGTCTCTGGGGGAGCCAAAGGGCCAGGATTCAGCTTTTTGGTCCGCAGTTGTGTGGGTAAAACCAGAAGTTTTGTGAAACGTTATTTGTTGTCCGTAATTCATCGATTTCGGGTGGGACCTAAAGGTTCACAGTTGATACCTAAAACACTAGGTGGTGGAATATCACTGTCAACACGATCTTTAAAAATTTTGTATTATACACAGGTGTGTTTGTAGCCATTTTATCTTCTCGGGTGTATGGTCAGGCTATTTTTCCGGTACCTGTCATGATTTCTGCCCTTTCTCTTTGAGTGAAACTTATTTCACTGGAGTAATCATAATTTCCAGTCTATCTTTTATCAATGACATCAACTCACTCACCAGCCTAATGCTCCATTATCCCAGGAATATTGTCTTGTTGTGGTATTACCTTTCCCTGGAGGAGGCTGAATTGCTTTTATTACTTCCTGCTTGAACAACTGCTAATCTCTTTTCTGGAGTTCTTCCAACAGGATGACTATACTTCTGACACGACTGATTCAAGTTGCCCTTGCCAGGATTTAACAGACCAAAATATCTGTCTCATGTTCTTCAAGGACAGACATTTGATCTCCTATAGAATCTGTGATTTAAAAACAAGTGCCGTTTTTTTGTGCAGCTTCCCATTTATACTCTTGTTTTGACGAACTTGCCCACATTCTGAGTTTCCTGATGCCAAATTGCTAATTATTGGTCCCTACAGCCAGACTCTGTAAGGGTTTACAACCTGTAAATCCCATTGATTTCTGTTCCTATTAAAAATCAAAACTACTCATTATTTGTTGTTAAATTGCCGTTAAGTTGCCTGAATTAATTTTCTGAACTGCGAATTCTTAGTCTGCTAAGATGAGCTGCTAAATCACCTGCTTACTTTTAAATCTGATGTCCAGTACAGAATAAGTTTTGTTAAACCAGTTCCTGAACTTCATTGGTATACAAAGAAGTGAGACGATCTCGGGCCGAGATCTTACAGCAGTCACGGGACAAATACATACTCTCCACAGCCTTCACCAAGTTAACCCTGGCTGTATGCTCAACATATATTGGGAAGAGACACTCCCATTTCTGAAGTAGCAAATTAAATTCCCCTGAAATTAAGTAGTAAAATTGCAGCAATGAGTTAATATTCAAAAACCTTTTGGCTTTACCATTGAATACAATGCCTACGACAGAGCTTGGGACTTCTTGGGGTTGGGGAAGGAGAAGAAGTCGGAGGATGGTGGCAGGAGAAGACAATGAGAGCCGTTCCCGTGACCACCAAAAGCCTCCCATGATTCCCCTTCTCCACCACCCCACCACAGCTCCACGGACAGGTCCTGCAGCCATCACTGCCTTGCTGCGCCAACTTGCTCGGGGCTGTGTCAGCAGTGTTGCTGCAGCAAGTTGTGTACCCCAATGGCCGCTTGCCGCTGGAGGTGAGTGTTTTTTACATAAAATTCCAGCCCTTGAGCAACACCCTTTCAGTTCCTGGGGAAGAATAGGAAAAAGTAAAGCCGTTTCCTCCTGCTGATTGGAATAAACATTCCTGACGAGTAAGTGGATAGTTGCCTCTCCATTTCCTCTCCCAGTCTGCAATGTGCTTTTTTACTCTTGGCAGAAGGAGTTAAGAGACGGGCCCAAGTCTAATGGTTGGTGCCACTCAAGAGAATCGACAAAAATATAGATACGGGCTTATCAGTGTCTCTTGTGAGAGGGAAAAGATACACTTAAAGGCAACACCTACTTTATTTTAAAAACAATTTAGATTAGATGGGATGGGCCCTACCTCATTTTTAGTATTAGCACATTGGGATCTCTGAGAGCCTTTTTGTGCTGTCGTAGCATAAATAACAACAACCACAACAACTGACTCCTTCCGGTGATGGATCTGATCTCACGGAAGAAAATTGCAGATGTAAAAGAGTACGAAAAAGAGACATATTTAATTATTTTGAGATCTCTTTTCAAAGTTGCCTGATTCTGACAGTCCAGGTTTCTCATTTTAACAAAGTGTTTATACTCAGCTATTTGAAATCAGGTTAGTCCAACTCAGCTCGGCAGGAGCAGGGTGATGTGGACTAGCTAAAGATCAAGTCCGCTCTCTTTCACTACGGGAAGGCTGCAGGGACCACAATAGAAAGCTGAACCTGCTGGGAAAAAAAATAATCATCAAAGTATATAGTAAGAACAGTGAAAATCTGGTCTTTTTTCAATTAACTTCACTGCCACATAAATTTCAACTTAGAGTTAAGGTTACTAACCAGAGGAAGTTACTCCTTTTGAAGCTGATAGCATACATGTCTATAGTCTACCACCCATAATTTGACTATCCAATACATAAGCAAAACTTTCTCATCTCTTTTGGTACTTGCAGCTGGTTTCAGTGCTGAGGGCCCCCGAAGGGACTGTGCTTTTAACTGCCCTCGTGTCTGGATTCAATGACAAAACTGTGCTCTCAGATATTAGGTCCATTAACCATGACCGCATTTTCAAATGGAGAGTGTGACTTATTTGATTACCCATTTAGTGAGAACATGATTGCTGAATATCCTTTAGAATAAAGTATTTAAATCAACCCAATTCTCCCCGGATGCCTTATTAACTACTATTCAATAAGAGAGTGACAATTACTTGGCTCTAAAATTGTTTTTTCCCCTCCAACAAAAACATCTGAAGGCATCACACAAGTGTACATGCGGCAGTGGGCAGGAAGTCTCCTTTTAGGTTTGGGCAATCAGCCATTCGTCTCCACTTTTTGTTTCCTCAAGTTTAATCCTTCTTTCATCATGTTTTAGTGGCAATGAGTTTTTTCTAGATGGATTCATTGTTTTCTATTTGTAGCAACCCAATGTGAAGATCTCACCGATTCATTTCTTTCAAAGCTTTAGAAGTAAATACATCTGCGTTAGAAAAGCCTTGTCTTGGTCACACTTTCTTTATCTCTGCCTTCTTTTTCTGATCTGTTGCTTACCTAATTACCCACCATCCTCATCCCTCCTGTGCCCTCTTCTTTGGCACTTACCCCTGGGATCTGTTGAGTCATTACTGCTTTAATGAATGTGTACATGAAATGTACCTTACACCTGCTACACCTACATCATACATATACCAGCCACCCTATATGCATATGATACATCCATGTCCTCTCCCCTATGCAATTTTTCATTTTCGTTGCTGCTGTTAATTCATGTCTTTCAAAATTAAAATATTTTGCTTACCTGGAATACCCATGCTTAGCATCATTCATGGTCTCTTTGGAAAATGCACTTTAAATAAACATATTTAATAGTGACAATTTCTTGTGTTTCAAGCAAGTAAAGAAATTTAATTGCATATTTTCTTAAGAAATAGATTACGCCGTACAAGACAGAGAGGAGAAAAAAACAGTCTGACAAGTTAAACTGAGGTAAAACTCATCTGTGATGGCAAACCAAGCAAAAGCTGAGCACAGCAGTAGGAAACACCAGCCACCTGAGATCAATTAGTGCCATTAGGACCTCCCATATCCTGTCTTTAGCTGGGGGTTCTCCAACACCTCTGAGGAAAGTGGAATATTATCCCTGGTTACCACTTGTGATTTCATCTCACACTGAGGTGAACTCTGTGGAATCTCCCACCTCGACTTCAGGTGGGCACGGTCACCGCTCCGCTTGCAGTGGCAAACATGAGTTTTCTAAACTTTTCCTCAGTGCAGCTTGAGAAATCACCCAGTTGCACACAGAAAATGTGATTGGGTGGCTTTGGGCTATTTTATGTAAAGTAATTATTGTTTGAGGCATCCCTTCTTTCTCTTCCCCCCTCCCTTTTCAGGGTGGCACAGTTGTCACAGGCAGTCGATGAAGAGGGCGCACGGCGGTGCAGCTATGTGCACGCTCTCGAATAAAAGAGGGCGTAGGATGAGTTGGTGGCCCCAAGGCCAAGGAGCACAGACCCATTTGTGACCTCCCCGCGTAGACCTTGGTCTGCAGGGGATGAGCTGCACCCACTGAGGCTCAGCCTGGCCCTTCTCCCTCCCGGGTCTAACCCTGCGGTACTGGGACGTGAGCCCTCTCTTCCTACAGCATGATGTGGTGCATCCTGGCCGTTCCACCTACGGAGCGTGCTGGGACGGTGCTGAAGGAAGCCAGAGCTCGCACACTCCCATCCCCATTGCCTTTGGGAGCCCTGAAGAGCCCTTGCAGAGCCCTCCAGAACAACCCAGTAATGAGCCGACAGTGATGCTGTGGTGCTGGTGGGGCTCCAGCAGGGAGCCTGGCCCGGGGCTGCCTCTAATTAGCAGCAGAGACAAACCTGCTGAGGCCAGTGCCGAGTCAACAGGTCTCCAAACATGTGTTTGCGCCAGGACTCAACTTCAGCTGTTTGCTCAAACGCAGCATGAGGCAAACTGAGGTGTTTCAAGGTTACATAGAGCCTCAGGAACCACGGAGAGGCTTCAGCGCTTGTTTGAGCTTCCTGAGAAATTATGACGGGAAGTATCTGGGTATACATATATTTTAGCAGGAATATATATACATTCTGGATGCTGTTTGAGCACACCTGTTGGAAAGGTAGGGGTGCAATTGGTAATTGTGATATCACGTTACTATCATCTGGTCACACGCAGCTAGGCTATGTTCAATTTATTTTAATTAGTTTATATTTCAATTTGATCTGTGGTTTTATTCCAGAACACGGCTCCTCAAACATTATTTGGGCTGTCACTTCAAGGTTAGACATGTGTGCAGCTTATTAGGATCTTAGAAGGTGAAAAAATCAGCAGTGTATGGATTAATGAAGTTGACAACTCTTCCTGCAAGGATGATGCATGGACCCATACAAAAATGGAAGCAGAATGCCTGGGGCTATTCAATCTGGACAATAACCTTTCAATGAACATATTTATCCAGCCAAACCATATAAAAACCATCTCGGCTTTAGAAGACGTGCACCAATGCATGTTCAGTTTGTTGCCTGTCGTTGTTAGGAGCAATGAAACACAGAGAGATTTACCAATCGCTCCTGAGCCGCCCCGTGTGAGTCACAGCACACAGCTCTCCCCAACCTGCAGCATCTCAGGAACAGACTCTTTTTGTATAACACCAGCTTTCTTGGGTTTTAGCTGTAAGAGTGTTTTACGCAGTGAGGACAAAATAATCCCACGTGCTTTTTTGTCTCATGTAACATAACGGTGTACTCATTTCTGAAGGGTGTTTTGCAGGTGAAGGTATACTGGAATGTTAACTGGCTTAAGAAAACCATGCTGATACCTAAATTACTGTTTCTTCACGTATGGCTCGGGTGTCTCTGTCAGAATTTAAAAAGCCAAAAGTCAACTAAATAGTTCTGTTTCAGTGTACTGTTGACCAGCACGTGAGGTAACAACACAACAATGTAACACGCTGTAAAACTGTCATTTGATTATAGGATCATAGAATCATGGAATCATCTAGGTTGGAAGGCACCTTTAAGATCACTGAGTCCAAACATGAACCTAACACTGCCAAAACCACCACTAAACCATGTCCCGAAGCACCATGTCTGCCCATCTTCTAAATACCTCCATGGATGGCGATTCCACCACTTCCCTGGGCAGCCTGTTCCAGTGTTTGACAAATCTTTCTGTGAAGAAATTTTTCCTAATACCCATCCTAAATCTCCCCTGGCTCAACTTGAGGCTGTTTCCTCTTGTCCTATTGCTTGTTACTTGGGAAAAGAGACTGACCCCCACCTCATTACAGCCTCCTTTCAGGTAGCTGTAGAGAGCGGTAAGGTCTCCCCTCAGCCTCCTTTTCTCCAGGCTAAACAACCCCAGTTCCCTCAGCCGCTCCTCATAAGACTTGTGTTCCAGACCCTTCAACAGCTTTGTTGCCCTTCTCTGGACACGCCCCAGCACCTCAATGTCTTTCTTGCAGCGAGGGGCCCAAAACTGAACACAGTATTTGAGGTGGGGCCTCACCAGTGCCACGTACAGGGGCACAGTCACTTCCCTAGTCCTGCTGGCCACACTGTTCCTGATAGTCAGGATGCTGTTGGCCCCCTTGGCCACCTGGGCACACTGATGGCTCACATTCAGCCGACTGTCAGCCAATACCCCCAGGTCCTTTTCTGATGGGCAGCTTTCCACATTATCTAGTGACTTGACTTTTAGGCAAGTCAGAGGGGTCGACCACTATGGCAATGTAAGAGAGATCCTGAGGATGACTCACGACTTTACCCAGAGTTCAGGAACGGGCCGTTCCCGTGACGAGGAGCCTCATGGCAGTGGGCAGACTGGTCTCTCCTAACCTTGGTAAATATTCGTGTCTGTGTTGATGCAAATCTCTGCCCTGGGAAAGGCGGTGATCCTGCTGACTTGGGTGGGCGTCTTCACATGTCTTTGACCTGCTATCAAGTCATAAACTGGTCTATTTGTATTTGCTGGCCTGAGTAAAAGGTGCACAGAGTCTTGGTTTAGTCTCCATTCCTTCACCTGTTTGCAGAAACAACTCCAGGTGAGGCATTTCTTCATAAAGATATCCAATAATTCAAAATGTGTGATGAAATATTTGCTAAGACAAAGTTAAATCAAGTGGCCATGGTGGCCTCACTTATAGGAACCGTTTCCAGTGGGTACCCAGTCGGGGTGTAAGAGGTTCACCTAGCACTTTGAAGGCGTGGAACACCAAATGCCCTTTAAGCATTGACCTTCCCTTAGTCACCTTCTCCCCCTGTAACTCCTCCTCTGTGGAGTGGTGGTGGGATTCAGCGCTGGGTGAGACCGTGCCGCTGCCGAGAGCCCTGCAGTGCCGGGGAGCCTCGGAGCGGAGCTGGCTCCTCAAGGCTGCGCACAGGGAAGAGGAAATGTAACTCTTGATGTGAGACCAAGACAGAAATTAATGACAAAACTTGTATCAAGGCTATAATTTCTGCTCCTACAGGTTTCACTTCACATCATCTTCAATAGAAACCACCCCTCCAGAAACTGGAGCAATCCATGTTTCACACATTAGCTTTTATTTTGTCAACTGAAGTACCTGAACTTTTCAGATTCAGTATCTGTGTATTTTTATATCAATTCAAGTCTCAGATGGAAAACCTATTTGAAATGAAAATCTAAGTTACAGTGAAAGACTACAGTAAACTGCAGGACTAGGCTGCACTGATCGTCATATCTGATTTTTGACAGATGTAGTCTTATGGTATACAGCAACTTTTCTCTGAACATCTTACCGAAACCCTCATCATTCAGTGATGAATGGATGTAAATTACTCTTGAAACCTATCCTATTAGACTTATTAAAAAAAAAAAAAAAAAAAAAAAAAAAAAAAAAAAAAAAAAAAAAAAAAAAAAAAAAAAAAAAAGCCTGACAGGCAACCAAACCCAGAACCAAACCTGCAGATAAGCTTAGGATGAGTGACAAGCAAATTCCTCCTGTTTCTTCTGTTACCTTTTACATGGAACGTCAAATTCCAGCCATTAAAAATAGAAAATTTTATCTACAATTAAGAAGGATGTTGCAATGCTTCTTCCCAAGCTTTTGTGTGTAGAACTACAATGAATACTTTGAGAGTGAGCCTCTTAAAAACAGAGACTATGTCTCTGCAGCGGTCCTTTCACATAATTTTTATTGCTACAAATCTTTAATGAACAACTGATGAGCAATAATCTCACCAAACTTTGCTACATAATTCAAGTGTTTTGCTGTTTCAATATTTGTAGTGGAATGTTTTTAATTTGCAGTCTGACACACATGATTTGGAAAAAAAAAGGTTGCGGTCCTGCCATGTGGCTGTCTCCAGCACATAAATGGGCTGTGGCTGTGATGTCCCTGCTGGAGGCTGCTGTCATTAGTGGAGAAATCCTGACACTCTATTAGACAGCTATTCACTAAAATGATATTCATTATGCAAACCTCTGCCTGAAGACCTGCCTAAAATGCCACAAGCAGAAGTCTCAGCTGCGGTAAATGAAGGCAGCTTCAATGGCTTTGGCAGGGCGGTGACTGCCCGCTCCGTCTGAAACATCTGTCCTGGGTTCCGGGTTTCAGCATCTCTGCTCTTCCCACCAGCAAAAAGAACCAATTTGCCAAATTTTCTTTGTTGTTAGTCATTAACCTGTGGCTGCTCTCTAACCTCAAACATCTTGTACCTCTGTAGTTCGTATGATGCTGATACAGGATGATTTTTCTATAGTAGTGTTTTAGAAACTTTTATTATTTTCTTAACACCTCAGGCTTTCTTATTTTACTCTGTTGCCTCAATCCACGCAACAAGTCTCCTGCTACAAAGCTGTGCGCACCCTGCCGAGGTCTTCTCCTTCCACCTCTTTTTGCTGCTGCAGGGATGATGTGATGCTCATCCCAAAGGGCAGAACCTCTGTCCTCCTCACACGAATGGGCCCTGACATGTGGAGATGGTTCCCGCAGGCAGAGTCTCTCTGAAAATGATGCTTTCTGACAACGCGAATGAATTCCGTGTTTCTTCATCTCTTTTCAGACCAACGGGGCTTCTGGTGGTGCAATACTGAAAATGTGCTACGCGTTGCCTGTCCTGTTCAAAAGGGTTAATGGTGGTCACCGTCCTGGACACCCTTTAAAAGGAGTGACTGAAAGGGTGTCAGAGCAGGGAGCAGGCGCAGCTGAGCTTTGCTCTGACACCCGCCCCATCTGCTGTGCGACAGCTATTCCCAACTTCCTGCGTCAAGACCTTAAGCCTTTCTTCTTTGACACAGAGATTAAGGGCAATCCTGACAAATTCAAAACCAGATCAAGTACGGGATGTCGGTGGGGAGGAACTACTGGCCTGCAAATCACCCGGCGCCGGCTGCACTTGGTGGCTTCTCAGGGGAATCCATCCCCTCCGGTTTTGCAGGTTCGGCCTTGGGCACCTCATTGCCCTTTTCTGAACCCATTCTGGGCTTTAGGTAAATTGCGAAAGCTGAGCTAATTGGCTGCAAACGAACCAAATCAAAACTTTTTTTTTTTTTTTTTTATTTTTTTTTTTTTTTTGACNTAAATTGGAAGAGGGGAGATTTAGATTAGATATTAGGAAGAAGTTCTTTACTGTGAGGGTGGTGAGGCACTGGAACAGGTTACCCAGGGAAGTTGTGGAGGCCCCATCCCTGGAAGTGTTTAAGGCCAGGCTGGATGGGGCTTTGAGCAACCTGCTCTAGTGAGAGGTGTCCCTGCCCATGGCAGGGGGGTTGGAACTTGATGATGTTTAAGGTCCCTTCCAACTCTAACCATTCTATGATTCTATGATGAAGAACAGGTACCTGGGAACTGACAACCTAGCTAAGAATTCATCCAGCTTCTGATTCTCCCTCCAAAAAGCGCTATTTCAGAGCAAGCATCCCTGTCCCATAGTTCTTACCAATTTACTTTTCAAACAACAGTTCGGCCCAGGATGACCCTGTAATTTATGGTCATGATGACAAATGGGCGAATTAGAATAAGGTCATTAATATTATTGCTAACACAAACAGCATTATTGCTTTTTGTAAAACAAGCAAATCATCATGAAGTTGTGTCTTATTCTTATTAGCCAGTATTTTATATATGCTTTTATATATAAAAGTATATATATTTTTTGGTGTGTGTATATATATATATATATATATATGTGCATTCACACGGGATGCATTGCTTTGGGTAGCAGTTTTACCCAGGCTTCTGCTAACCAACAACTGTGACTTCCCCCTAGTGGTCAATTCTTATTTTTAAACGCTAATGATTAAAGACTGGGCTGCCTCTCACACGAAAAAATATCAGTTTGTTTTAGAAAAATATATACGAGCTTCGCTTTCAGTAAAGTTTATAGTCATTGCCTAAGTCTAATAGAACAGCAGAGACTGGTTTCTTATTAAAGCAAAAATTTGGAACCAAGCATGGGTTGGGAAAAAGCCAGGAAGAAAAAATAATCTCAGATAAATAAAAGTTCTTGCTGGCTAATTGGCTCACAAATTGTTCAAGTTCTATAATTACACCTAAAATCTGCAGCTTGTGGACCACTACAAAATTAAAGCTATAGTATTCACTTGTAGGCAGCGTAACCAGTTTTCTGTTGCTTCCTCACATGGTGTTTGTGTCTAGAGACCCTCTGATGGCCTAGCAAAGGCCACTTTGCCTCTCCTTACTGGAAATCAAACTATTCCAGTCCATGTCAGCTTTTTTCCATTCATCGGTCCTCTGGTATGGCCAGAAACTGCTTCAACGAGCTGGCTTTTTTTTTTTTTCTGTTTCCCCTCAATTATTTTTTTTTTTTGAAGCTCATCAAAAGCATTGATTTTGGTATTCCAGGTTTGGAGTCCTCATCCTGTAGGTTCTTGATTTACCAAACAGTTTGCACGGCTCCCTTGTATCGTCATTATCTCAATAGCTTGGAAAATGCCCACTTTCCTCAAATTATTGGAATAATCCTGGTCAAACTCCCAAGCAAAGGGAAGAGTGTCTTCATCTGGTCTTGCCCTGTGCTTACAGAAAGCAGTTGCTTCCCAGGCAAGAATTTTAGCTTGGTTCAAAAACCAAGGAAATTAAAGCAACTGCCTTGTGTATTTGTCGGTCCATCTGAGTACTTCCCCTGCCCCAAACCTGCAAACTCACTGGCAATTTTCAGTTAAGTTTGACAGAAGCCTCAAAGGTTAGTAAATCCTTGTAAGTCTCTTGAAACAATAGCTGAAGGAATAGAAAAACCGCTCAAAAGAGAAGATTCCCTGGAAGAACGACGCACTACTACTCCATTATATGCTGTTTGCCAACAACAGATATACCCTACCCCTAGTAGGTCGTGCTGCTCCAGACTGGCAAAGGCTCCGGTTGCCTCTCCCACATGGGTAAGGCTGCCCTCCACCTTTCCTCTTCAGGCCAGCTATCTTAGTAGCTGTTTCTCACATCTTTAAAGGAAACCTCAAATATTATACCTTTGTTCTTTCATTTCTCTGTCCCAACAGTTTCATTTTTGCTTCCTCTTCTTCTCGCAGTGCTGGGCAGGCTAACTCGTCATGCCGGCACGCCCGTAAGGCCTCCCTCGCTACGGCACATGTACTGCCCACCGTCTACTTGGGGTATGCTCTGAATACTGCCGTTACAGAACTGAATTTGTCCCCTTAGCCCTGTGAAGTCTTCAAGCCCTCTAGATCTTTGCAAACACAAGGCAGAGCAATGTACGGAGTGGGCTGCTATCACTGTCAGGCAAGACGCTGGGTTTCAGGATGGAAGCATCCCTCTTCAGAGGTCCGTGGGCTGGGAAATAGGGCAGGACCCTCTGGAAGATGCACGTCGCATGTAGCTTATTATCAGAGGTAACCGCAGTTCATTCCCTAAGGCAGCACGAGACCTAGCAAGAGAAGTTAGGCATCAGAATTAGACTGCCTAAACTCCCTCTGTTTCCTGGACACGCAGATTTGTACAACATGGCAGGCTGGGGATTGGGGCCTTTTTCCTCTTCTTCACTTATATCCAAAATGTAATAGAAACCCAGGCAGAATGAAATCCAATTTACAAGAGTGGCTTAGATTTTGACATGATGCCATGGGTTTTTTTTCAGCTGATAGGGGAACCGTGCTATCTTCTCACCTTCTTTATTCTACCTGTGCGCCTCAGGTAAGGGAGGACAGGACGAAGGGCTGGCTGTGTCCCGCTGCCGGGAGCCGGCTCCTGCCCTGCCTCACTCGCCAACGTGTAACACATGCAAACCCAAAACTTGCATGCTGCCTTCAACTTTACCCCGCGGGACCTCCCCGGGGTACAAAGCCAGTGCCGCCAGATTCACAGATGGACAAACTCCTCCAACCCCAAATGAAGGGTCCAACTTTCAGTTATTAAAAATGATCTGAATTTTTTATCTGCTCACCTACACACGTGAGCGCAGTAAGGAATTTTGTGTATATTTTTATTGCCAAAAGTCGTGAGATCACAAAAATCACAATGTTCTTCCTTGCTTACAGTCATGATGGATCACATCTACTGTCTGTCAAAGTCCTGTTGACATTTCTTTATCTTGACAGTTTGGTCTAAAGTTTTCACTTCATGTGTACAAAGAGCAGCAAGAGATCCCTTCAGCATTAAAAAATGATGGCCTGTTGGACTTACTTGCACCCCAGGGGGCATCATTTGGGGGTAGATTCCTACAAGTAGCACGTTCGGTTATCTCCATGTTCCCATGATACCAGCCGCTGCTTCAGCCAGCTCTCTGGAATGTTCTTTCCTCAGGTAGTAGGAGGGGGAAGACCGAGAGGCAGGGGCACACAGAAACACGACAAAGGACAATTGCTTTTCAGGAATTATTGAAATCTCATCCTCTTCCTGCTTTTCTCTCTAATTCTTCTTTTAGAGAAGAAAACACTTCCATACTATCTATTTCTTTGTGCATTATTTCTAGTAAATTCTGTCTTAAAATGGGCCAGACAGCATACAAAGAGAATTTGGTTCCCAATCTTCTGCCGCTTTGCCCCTGCTACGTGGAGCCACAAGGAAACTGTATTTTCCTAGGAACAATGCAATAATAGAAGATTACAAGAAAAATTACTGTTGGGGTATCCTCTTTAATTCCCTCTGGATTTATACAATCACTTCAGTGAGAATAAAACCAAAAGCAAAGGTATATCACTAAAAGGAAAAATTTAGCAACTATACGTATTAGTACACTTTGGGGAACATGCACAAAGAACGTACGTGTGTCTCCAAAAATGGTTATCGTACGGAATCTTTTGTCCCAACAAAGCCTAGGGAACTCAGACCTCTCTTTTCAGGAATTATTCTTTAATCGAAACAGAAACAGCTGTATTTCATATCTCCCAGTCAATGCATATTGCTGGAAAAATCAACAGACACCTGTACAGAAAAGAAGGCAGCCCAGCATCTGAAGGTGCCAGAACTGAGACCGGGCAAATGAGAGAAGCCGGAATAGCCAGGGGTTTCCAACTGCACATAGGTGGCTCAGGGGACTGGCAGCATGGCTTCTGATTCAGTGGTAAAATCTCTCTTTCAAGCATCAAGGCCAAACACCAACTTTCTGATGGATCTCCTGAAGCATCTGTATCTCTTGGAATCCACGGCTCTCCTGCAGTCTTCCCTGCAGAGCAGCTGCCCTCCTGCCCAGTCTGTTTCCATTCATACACAGAATAGACAAGATATGAAAAGAGCATTGCAATGGATTTTGCATACTGTAAAAGATGTTATTTAAAATTCCCTCACTTCGTGTACTGTTTAAAACAAGCGCCCAGAATTTTGTATGTCAGATAATTCCTTTAGGACAAAACAATCCTGATTTGGGATCCTATCTGAGGGCTCTTAATTGCAAATAAACATTCTTATTTTTTCTTATGCACTCTTGCAGATATGGAACATGACTATTTCGTGTTTTTTCTTTGCAGAAATATGACTAAACAAAGCATCCATGGAAGTAAAATGCAAATAGCAGGAGATTTCAACAGGAAAAGGTCAGACAAATTAACATTTTTTCAAAAGGTAGCACGTAAAGATAAGCAATTTTCCGTAAACAATTTGGTCGCAGTACATAAAGTCCTGTAACACCATGGGAACCTCTGCCAGAGTTGTTTCATGCTTTTTTCCACTTTGAATTCTTAATTACATGGTGAATCAGATGTGATTTTTAGTGCTAGTGTAAACAGAACAAACAGTGAAATTTTAAAACCACATTTATTTTTAATACAAAATCTGTTGCACTATTACAGAAGTGAGCCTGTATGTTTACCCCCACATGCACAGATAATTCAGCATCTACAATTAAATAAGAGTAAAATTATATATTTCTTTTACCAAAACCACTGGCAAATCTTTTTAAGAAATGTTCTCTTTGTGCTTTGCAGTCAATGTTTGTAGAATTAATTTCTTATTTCAGTTCCCATTAAGAAAACTGACCGATGGAAAGCTCAAAGGTGCAAAAGAAGCTTGTTATTACAGCTAGCTTACATTTCTGATTACTTCAGTTGTGCTTTACCTACAATATATACATGAAAGCTGCGAGGTGTACTACGGTCTAACGTAAAGCACTGGCAAAAGCTCTGAATGGTTGAATTAGGAATCTGCAGGAAATAAGCAGAACAGTTCACTATTTTGTTTTCACAGCAAAAAAAAATTAAAAAAATTAAGTAGATGCTTTAAAATACCATGCATATCATTGGCTATAGTACTTCTTACACAGTACAACATAAGCTTTCTTGTTTTATTTGTCTGTAACACCTAGAAGCATATAGCGTCTACGCTTTAAGTGTATTTACAAATTCAACAAAATATCTACATATAAAAAGCTTACTTAAAATTAAACTTGATGCAAGTTATGAAAAACCAATTTATTGGCAAATGAAACTGAGCATTCCTTCAACCATAGGTTGTTATAAAAATTTATATCTGGAGGTAAACATCTGATTGATATACTATGCGAGAAAATAATTTTGTAACCGATAATGGTAATCCTTTACCACTAAACCATATTAGCACTTGTCAGATTGAATTCTGTGGTTGCGAGTGGTAACCCCCACACTGCTTCAGGGTGCAGATAATTACAAAGCTGCCACACTGATCAGGCTGGGACACAGAGGGAAATGCACTCTCGCTGGTGTAGTTGGCTGGTTTGGTTTTTTAATAATTTATTTTACAAAAGCTTACACCTTGCTGCGTTAGTAAATAATTTAATTGTGTGGGTTTTGTTTTGTGTTTTGTTTTTTGCTTTTCTTTTTTAAATCTTCTAAGGCCATGAAAACATGTTGTGCTGTAACTGTCTAGAAAGCATTTATTTTATTTTTAAAGGAAAAAAAAATCATACTCTTCTTTGTGTAATTTACAGTATTTTAAACCTTCCACTTTTAGCACAACAGTTTCATAACACTTTTTTTTCTTCACATTTTCACTTTATTTGGCAATGACAGTAGTCCGCTAATCACAGTTTACTGCACCAACTGATTTAGTAGTACAGTGCATTATGGAATGCATATTGTATAAAGGCACTGAATGTATTCTGCCCTGTGTTTTCTGGAATATTTTGTCTTATCTTAAAGTTTTTCTTTCACTGACTGTACAAATTCCAAAATGCATTGCAATGCGTATCTTTTATGCCCTAAAATCAATCCAATGTGTTTTGATGTAAAAATAGAACACTGTACTGCTGTAATACTTGATAGATTAAAAAGGCTATAAAGTAATAGGAGCAAAGAGCAGATAATAGGGTCTCATTAAGCATCAGCAAATACAAGTGTCATACTTAAATCATTTAGCAATTATATACTGTACATACTGTTCCTAACTGTCTTGCAAAAAGACATATGATAGCTAGACATTAAGTCACCAATTTCACAACAATGTCCACAAAGACATTGAAGTTCTATATAATACTACTATAACACTCTGACAATGAAAACGGAATTCATACCCAGGGATTCAGCTGAGGACTGCATAACAAATTGTCAAACCATGTTTTTATAGTGTACACGAGGTTATCTGTGAACTGTGTAGCATTTTCTTTCCCATGCATTATACTGTATTTTCAACAGGAAACAAAATTATAAGTCGATGTTATTGTTTGTGTCAGTTCCTTCTACAAAAGTAAAAATACCCAAGTTTTGAACAAAATTTGAATTTTGTATTTTGATTCATACTAACATACCATTTAATGTGACATTATGCCGTGTAATTGTATTGACCTGCATGTTCTCATAGCATAAACATCTTGTGGTGAGGAGCTCCGTTACCTGCATGTTCATAGTATGAGAAGGAGGACGTACAAGTGCTTTAAACAAACCGAAGATACAAGGGGATCAAGTTCTGCAGTTACACAAATGAATTCATGGCATTTACAGGAGAAGGAGCCTCAGAGCTTTCATTTCCTTCGGCAGGTTCTTTCTCTTTTTTACCACTATATTGTCCAATAAAGGAGCCATCCTCATTGAACTGACCATTTACACCTTCTCCATAGTCAACTAAACTATCATCACTGTCTTCTTTTTTCACAGTTCTGTCTGAAGGTGTCCGGCTTCCTTTTTTAAGAGGTTTATGGTCCTCTGCGTCACTGGAGACACAAACAAACAAACAGACGGAATTAACTGATGTATTATACATTAAGACAAAATCAGCCATGCATGCAGAGTTTATAAAAAGCATGTGTGCAGCCCTATAATCCTTTAGTAAACCCACATCACATTGCAGAGACAGATCAATATGATGTAGTTGACATGAATGCATGGTGTAGGAATGATTTAAACAGAGAATGTCTTCAGTGGAGGGAGGAGGGGGTTGTGGTTTCTTTTTTTCTTTTCTTTTTTTCCTTTTCTCCCCCATCGTGCATGACTTTTCAATGGTAAGACTTGTGCCCTTCACTTGGAAGCAATTTAGATGCAACTGCAAGCATTAAGAAGTGGGTTGTAAAGTTATAAAAAAATAATTTATTTGTTCCCCAAAGTAACAAGCTTATGATGTGCCGTGAAGTTAGTCTGTTAAACTTCTTAATTTCTTTGACTCCTTGAACATGAATGAAGAATGAATTTGGTTAAATGAAATATACTGATTTTCTTTACTAGTATAAAGAAAATAAAAGTGCTGCATTTCAAAAAATTTGTTACATAATGCAGGCCAGACTTGCAATTTCCAACCTTACCTTTCAAGAGACCTACATATTCCATTAAAAGGGTGCAGAAGAAACAAATGAAAATAGCCTAAGAAGAAAAGCAAAGTCCATATCCTGATAGTGATCAGTATTTTATCAGTAATAATTTGCTCTTAAAATTGCTAAAACATTTACTGTATACAGGTAAAGCAACAATTTATATTACAGTAGCTACAGTTGAGGAGTTAAGAGCATGCTTATTTTTTTTCATTACTTATCAGATCAACCTCCTTATCCTAACCCCTAAGTGATAACATGAGAATGCTAACTTGGAGGACAACAGAAAAAGGAAAGGAAGGAAAGGCAGGGAGGAGCGATCTCTGTAGCAAAGTCTTGTGGTCTTTCCCTTGTCAGTGGAAAAGCTGCAGCACCATCAGCATCCCCAGATAAATTTGCAGCTGTGCTAAGTTTGTATTTAATGAAATAGATGTAGTTGGGCTCTTTTCAGAATCCTTTACACTGCACTTCAGCTTCAAGTTGAAGACTTCAGCAGCAGCTCTAAAGCATTTCCCATTAAAAACCACTATTGCCAGCTGCATTTTTGAGTCTGATTATTTACCTTGTCTTGAACAGAACATGTAACTTTATTTGCATATAGGGCATAAAAATGTATGTGAATTTTGATTTTTTTATTTAAAGACTCTCAGTTTATGGAAAATATAAAGAAACATGTCTAGAATATCAAGGAAATAAAAATATTTTTACAATATCCATAATATTAGACTGAATATATACTCAGCAAATTATTTTAACTGTGTAATTCCTAAAAACAAATACCTTAGTTCTTCCAATAATTATATTTTCGATTTTTTTTCTAATGAATATCTTTGAAAACCCAGAGAAACTATATATATACAGCAGATACAAGGTCACACAGATTATATTGTTAGCTAACAAATGCCCTGTTGAGAAACATTTCACTGCTGCTAGAAAGCCATTACACCAATTTTCCATCTCCTCATCGCATCACCTTGTTTGGAAGACTCCGAGTTATCACATTCTAAATGTACACCTCTAATAATTACAGAAAAAGCATACCAGAACTCTTATTCTTCTATGCACACACCAGAAAGAAGCGGTAGGAACATCTATCTTATTATATAAGAAAACCTTCATGTTTAAAATACAAAAAGGCAAACACTCTAAACTTGACTGTGTCAGTTTTGAGTTTGTTTTTAGTTATTGCTGTGTTCATGGCATGAGGAGAAATATCATATTGTTGATCTTCTGTGCTCACTGATATTGCAAACATACAGGGTAGTAACATTTAAAAGAATGCTACTCTGAAACGTCAAGCATTCAGCAGCAAAGTGCAAATGTTTGTAGCACTGCAAACACAAGCAGATTACAGAGATGTTAGTGAAGAGAGTTCACCCTGGAAGGACCCTATATTTAAAAGGTTAAAGATAGAGCTGAGTATTTAAAAATCACATGCAATGCAGCTTTTCCATTGTCCCCATCAGAGGGCATTAGAGTCACTGTAACAGGCTATACAAACCAAATGAAGACCAGACCCTCACTTTGAAGTAGTACGAGGTCCTCCTCCCAAAGAAGAATGACCTGCAGCGTTTAGTGCTTTCTGGGTAACAGCATTTAGTAAAGAACACTGCACATATGGCTTGCTGCTTAATTTCAAATGAGTAGCTTCATAATTCCCTACACTGTAATATGTAGGCATGAAAAGAAAATACAATTGCATTTGTACCATATTCCAACTGGTAAAGAAACTCTGCACAAATATTCTCAAGTGTGACTCTATCCAGTGTGATTCACTAGGCTGGAATATACACTAAATAAAAAATACACCATCATTGTATTAAAAATATCCACATTTTTGTGTTTAATCCAATATAAAGCTTGATTTTCATTTATAACATAGATAAATCTGGGTAGGGGAAGTTCTGCTCCTAGGGTATTCCTGTTAGCATTTTTGAAAACAACATTTATTTATAAGCCAAACAACGAAGAAATACACAGTTGCTTGCATTGTGTCTGTGATTTTTGTATATTTTACTAAGGACACAGATTCTACTGTCTGTGTAACACAATAACGAAATGAAACTGCAGATTTATCTAGTAGTGTACCTGCACAGAGGTGGGCACTGGTGTAAAGCACAGTTACAGCAAATGTGAAAATCAAATCTGAATCTGGGGATTCCCTTCCTTTTTGCACTATACAAGCCCAGAAAGAAGTTCTGCCAAGACTCTGGCAGCACAAGAAGACGTGGGATTATCCAGGGTGCTTCCCACTCCTTGTTCAGGAAAAGGAAATATATGCCAATGGTAGCATTTATTCTTTATCAAACTGGATTATGACTCCTGTACTAGATGAATACAATGTTTTGGGTGGAAGGAAAAGAAACTGAGGAATAAAAAGCAAAACAACAAGCAGGAGAAAGAGGAAAAAGCGAAGACATCGATATTTTGGACAGCACTTTTGTAACCCTAAGGGTGCAAAACAGAGAAGGGACACTAGTGCTCTGGGGAAACGATTCTATGTTCTGTTTGCTGCCAAGAAGCAAACTGCAAAAAACACTGAATTGGTTTATGAATATGGGTGCCCAAACAGCTATAGAACACTTTAGGCTGTAGAATATATAATACTATATTGCAAAAACATGTTAAAGCCATACATTTTGATACAGTAGCTACAAAATTTGCTGATCTTGCTTACAACTGTTCATAAAACTATTCCAAAATGCAAACAGGATAGATTGTAATTTATTTTCATTTTTGTTTGTGGTTTTGCTTGCTGTCTTTTATACTAACCTATTGTAGTATCTTGAAATGAAAAATAAAGTACAAATTAGGTTGACTAAATTTACAGTGGAAAACTAAAGAAGGTTTTGAAATTGCTTCATGTTTGCAACGCATATAATTAAAAATAAGACACTAAGTACTGGGTGAGCACAAAACAAGAGGTGAGAATGGGTATGAATTTTATATTTAGATCAGACAGCCATGAAAGTTAAGTCTAGGGATTCTTTTACTATTTGTTGTTACAAATAAATTCCATAGAGTTAGGTTTTTAGGGATGAAGTGAAGACTGACATGTACCGGTCGTTTTGATAAATACTGATATCTACCACACCCATTTCTTGTTCTTGCATTAAGAATGGCATTTAATATTAAAGCATACTCTAAAAGCATGACAAGTATTTTTCATAAACCATTGCTAATGTATGAATACATGTTTATTTTTCTTCTTAGTGTAATGAAACACACGGCAAACTTGCAGCTAATGATTAAGAGATATGAAGTACAGAGGTGACAGTAACACGTGTGAGTGCAAAGAACAAACTTTTTTTTTAAAAAAAAATACTTCCATTTCACAAGCTCATCAGTTATTGAAAGAAATATGTACCTTGAAATCTCCTTTCTTCTTTCAACTTTTCAATTTTTCTTCCTTAGATATGGGTACATGCAGCAACCAGTCAGAATGGGGAAGACAGTTTTACGATGCCTCTGCAGTCCAGCAGGCAACTAGTTCCCACTAAACTTTGCCACATTCATGGACATGCAAAAAGACTCAATATATGGTTAGCAATATACTACTTTTCCTTATAGCACAACTGTCAGATGAAAGGCAACATAATACAAACAAAATGGGTAAAGCATTCTGGGCTACTGGACACAGAAAGAGGATGCAGAAGATGAAAACTGTTGGCAGTAAATTCCTTCTTCTGTGCCCTCAGGTCAACAGCCCAGAAATGTTTAAGTATAAGCAGTCATGTAAAGCCACAGAAGCACCTTACACTATGGCTTCCCTGCACGCTCCAGGAGAACCTCTGCCCCAATACCCAAGAGATTTCTGCTCACACTCCTACATTCATAGGACTGTGCAGATGAAAAATGCTTTCCCTATACACTTATGCACCTGTATCAATCCAGACTTCAAAACATTTTACTATTCCTAATCTAGCTAAGACATATGCACATCTATATTAGTTTTCTGAGTAGTTTAGCATCTCTGTAATACTCAACCTTCAATCCTGGCAGCAACTGGAAATACTGGGAGATTAAGCTCTGGCTTTACATGGCAATGGGTTGAAAAAACCGTTGTTAGTCAAAGAACCTGACTCCCTCCTTGTGAAAATTTTAAAGAAAAATCTCCTTGAGAGAAATTCAACCAACTTTCCACCTGTCCTATTTCCGATGCAAAACTATACAAAAATCAAAGCACTGATTTAAAAAGTTTAAAACACAGATGTTCAAAAATAAAAATAAGAACCCTCAAAGAAAGCACACCTATGTAAATGAGGACACAATAAGACCACTGCCAAATCCAATCGGACTATTCAGAGACAAGAATTCTCCAGGCAGTCCTCTGACATCATCTCTTCCACTAGAAGGGACCAAGCTTAGAATTACCATGCTGAGGCACAAATCATTCTTAGGTCCCCCTGGAAACACACGTAAGCTGCTATAAAACTTGAATAACTACAAGAGAAAAAAATACTATTGTAGTTACAAACTATATTCTCATTATTAATCAACCCAGAACAAGAAGGAAGAGTAATATATTATCTAGCAAACTCAGAACCAACCATTTCCAGAGAATCTCTCATCGCATATCCAAGAATTTCTAGGAAAAATATTCTGCGTGTCAAAATGCTGAAGAGGCAAAATAATTCAACAAAATGTGCAAACATCCTGCGTCACCACACTAGCAGTCCTACTACTGTAGTTGCCCTGTCCTGTTTGATCTTCCAAAGAACATTTTGCAGACTGCAATGAGATGCTAGGCTTTCATACTTCCTGTGAAGTTAACTAAGAAATGCATGCTTGCAGTCTCTCCCTACCCATGAACCCATAGGTCTGTAGATGCCATAACTTCTTAATTTCTCTTGTTTTAGGGCCCAGGATGGAAATCTAGGCTGATTTATACACCTACACTGAGCTGAACAGGAGCTCTAGATAGTCTTTAATTTTGATTTCAATAAACTTGTATTTGTGGTATGTCTTGTATTTCTTGCAGTCTCTTGGTGTAAGCATTGACTGTCCACCATTTACTATCTCAGTCTTCTGCAACTCAGGAAACCACGTAATTGTAGTGCAATCAGTTCGCCATGGAGGCAGGGTTTTCCCTTATTATGTGAAGGTGCAGGTATGCCTCCAGTCACAGGAACACAGTGTACCCGGTCACTCTGTGGGTCGTTTCCTAAAGCATTATTTCCTTCCTTAGATTGATACAGCAGGAAAATCCAATGTTGGCAGGTTCTGCAGAAAGTAGATGAAGTTAGATGAAGTTGAAGAGTGCAAAACTTCAAACAAGTCCAAGCCATCCCAAGAATACTGGGAAGCCTAGAAATTGAATGTGACAAAAACCTCCCCTAAAATTGAGAGTTATAGCTCTAGAACATCTTAATTAGTCATTTAAGTAATTTAATAACTTAAATCTTATTTTTAAACAACTAATTTTGTAATCATTGGGTTTATTTGTCCAGAAATATTGAAGTTTATTCAGTATAAATTTCCAAGTCTTTCACTCTTCCCAGTTCCTGAAAAAGGAGGAAGCAAGTCTATGTTCTTAGAAAGTTCCTCTTGATGGCCTGGTGTCTCTCTGAAAGTGAGATGTCCTTTCGTACTTGGCATGAAATGATTGTGAGACCTTATATTTTCCCTTCCCTCCTTTAAACTTTGGAGGAGAACGTAAGGAGCTCAGACATTTGTGAGGATAAGAAAATGAAGAGCTTCCAACAGAGCTCTTTTTTTTCAGCTGACGTAGGTAGTGTTTGTGCTCTGAGAAATCCTTCATGATCTGGACCAAGGATCCACCAAATAACTTGCCGCCTGTGTATGGTAAAGACAGCAGTTTACATTTTAGATCTAGCGACGAGGTCCAAGGACGTAGCCATATAGCTCTCCAGGCTACAGTGAGGCATGCCATATTTTTAACAGTGAGTCTCAGAGAATCCTCAGCTGCGTCATGGATAAAATTAGCTGCAATTTTACATAGCCTGCGTTTCCTCTGCACGGCACCAGATGGGACCCATTTCTTTTTCAGTCTGGCTTGCTCCTCCTCCAACCATATTAGCAATGCTCTAGAAGCGTAAGTGCAGTAGATAGATACTCCAAGTTGGGCTGCAACTAGCTTGAAAGACCTTTTAATTGCTTCCTCAACCTTTCTATCAGTAGGATCTTTAGGGAGGACATCCATATTAGGAGGCACTGATAGTACAGAATCATCACTAAGCAGTGCCCTGTCTACCTGAGGCAAGTTTCCCCACAAAGCAGCTTTATCCACTGGAAGAGGATAGAGCTTACGTAGGACTGCCGGGGCTTCATGGTTTGCCTCCGGATTACGCCAAATCCTACAGACAAGATCTTCCACTGCTGAATGGATAGGAAGTGCATTATCTACCTTGCCATCTTCAGAGGGGATAGGCAGTTCTTCTGAAGTATGTTCAGATTTTGAAGATTTTAGCATTAACACTCTCTTTATGTGCTTGAACAGATAATTCTGATTCTCTGCGTCAAACTTACGTGGAGGATCTGGTCCTCCTTGTTCTTCTGTAGGGGACTCGGATGACAGCTCCCCATCTTCAGGGGATGACTCAACCTCCAAGGCCTTGCCAGCCTCAGATTTCTCCCTCCCAGGAGGTGTTTGATCTTTTAAACTGTCCATATGGTCAGACTCAAAGTTTTGGGAAGTGCTCCCAGTTGCTTCTAGAGGAACCACTGGAACTTCTGTTATTGGTACCCTGGGATTCTTTACTGAATGGGACCTAGCCTGTGTCACGGAAGTTATACTTTGTCTGGCTGCTGTCAAAGCATCCTTTAACACAGTAGCTAACTCAGGCAAAATTACAGATTTCATTAATGAATTCTTTTCAGATTCAGAGATGTGAGTAGTAGTAGAAGGTCTTACCTTCCTGTGGTAGGAGCTCTGAGTGTCTTCTGAATCTGAGCTGTAGTCTGGGGTCTGGCTGAACCAGTGCTGCAGAGAAGAATGCTGCCTTGCCAGCGAGCCATGAATTGAGTTGGAGCTGAGGGGTTGCTGGAAAGGGGATGGCTGTCCTGCCTGAGAATCTGAGCCCTCCTCCGACCCCATTATCTGTTGCTCAGAAGCATGATGTCTAGAGCCATGCCTGTACTTCCATTCGTCTGACCTCTTTTCCTCTCGGCAGAGGGAAGCAGAGACAGAACTAACCCTTGTAAGCTCTGAAGACTGCCTAGCCCTCCTCCTGGTGTAGGAGGTCTCTGATCTGGTGCTGGAGTATTGATCCCCTGACCTTCTGAAGAGGCTGGATCTGTCAGATCTCACAGACTTTGCTTTGGTAAAGACAGGGTCTGCTTCAGGAGAATTGGCACAGCTACCTTTTCTTTTCTTTTCCTTGTCCAGTTTCTTTCCTGTCCAAGCAGACATGGACCTGAAGTGACGAAAAAAGTTCTAAATACTCAAATTCCTAGATCTTTCAAAAATTACTTTTATTTTTTCTTTCCAAGGGAAACCCTATACCCTTTTTCCTCAAAGAAGCACTGCATCATGACCAATGCCATGTGGGGCAGACAAACTGGGAACTGAGTGACTGCAGTGATGCTGGGCTGCAGAGAGGGTGCCAAGATATCTTCTGTAATCTGACTGGTTGCTGCTGCTGCCCTGTCTCTAAGGAAAAAAGAGGAAAGCCCAATATAGACTAAGTACACAGCAATACATTTTAGAAAGGAGTTTTTGCATGGTAAATAGGATGAGCTCTTTCATGTGAACAGGTCTGAAAGCTTGACATGCATCTGTCGATATTCACCAGACATGAGGTGGATAAATGCATAAATGCAATATAAAATAATTTAATAAAGCACTAGATGATGCTATAGATTAACTCAAGCCACTCAAATACGGAGACATAAATTCAAATCTCGCTACAGGTCACACATGAAAGCAGACTTGAATAGTCTTATTCTAGGCCTCAGAAAACACTGAGGTCATATCATTTGTACAATGCTGTACAAAGGTCAGTTTCTGCTGCTGAAAGTTCCGGGTATTGAAAAACAGAGGAGCAGTAAAGGACAATGCAAACTGGACTGCCTAGGAAAACTTATACAGTACTTATTTACCTCTGCTTCCAAACATTGTTTCACACTTCCCTTTTTATCAGCTGAATTTAATTAATCCATATGCACTTAGTGCTGTAGTAAAGTACTATTCCGAACTCATTAAGAACAGAGCATTGCATTTTTTAAAATCAAGGAAGAATAAACAGAAACTGCTCTTTGACATTCAGAACTGTAGATCTACTCCAGTCAGACCAAGATGCACATTTCCCTTATGTGAAGAAGCTGTGGCAACAGAGTAGATCTTTCTTGAAAAAACTGATTTTTCTGTGTACATTTGTAAATATCACATCTTCAAAATAATAAAGGGCTTTTAGAATGCTTTTGACATAGGAATACGCTATAAAATCTATTATAACACCATGTAAAATAGAACAGTATTGACATATTTAGAAAAGAATAACATTATATCCTGTACTAAATAAAAAACAACAAATAAAATGCTGCTTATTTAATAAGCTATACGCATAATTATTATATGAGCAGACTTGTCACAGCATGCTTTCTGTGATGCCAGGAGATTCAGCAAGACTACATTTACAATACAGGAAAAAAGTCGGGAATAAGAGCTGTGTTGCATGCTTTGAAGCTGCTTGCTGTGTATCTCATACTGAAATACATGAAAGGGAGATTTGTTTTTTCTTGTAGGATATTCTTTCCCCTTTGTGTATAACATCACTTCCTTGTTATTGGATTAAGTGTTAGTACTGGCAGCCATTTTAAATGCATTTGTTTTCCACTCAATGTAACACAAGATTGTCTTTATTAGGCTTCAATTAGAAATGTATTTTCAAAACCCATAATACTAAATTTGCCCTAACTGAAAGGACACTGTATCTGGTATTTTAACTACCTGGAAGATGGGTTTGTAAATAAAGATTCCTCACTTTGAGACAATTGTGTCTGAATCTGGATTTCACCTTGCGTTAGTGAATGGCTTATTCTAAGCTTGCATGTTTAATTTTTTTTCTAATGTGTGGTTGAAATGCTATCTATAGTTCTATACAACACAGAATACAGAATCTTTGTCAACACAGGAAAAAAAAGTTAGTTTTGAATTAATAAGTGTGATATTATATATAGCACATGTGTGATGTGAACAGTGAACACAACAAACCACGCAAGTTGCTCACCTGTATTCACCAAATGTTCCATCATCTTCCTTCATAGGTTGTATTTCTGGATCAGCATGTGCATCCTCCTTTTCCTTCACTAAAATATTTGAAATAGTAATTTTTATTGTGAAACTGCAAGACGAGAAACCTTAAGACCTTAATTTCTCAAACTGATCACATTTGGCAGGAACAAGGTTTGAATAAAAATAATTTTTTTAACTGGGGCCTTACGCTGTTATATATTTGCTTTTGAAAGAAAATTCTTTTAATTAGTTACCGAAATTTTTTTCATTCAAGTACAAAATACTGTATGTCATTTTGCATTAGTAATACATTTTCTTTAATTTCTAGCACTGAAGAGAAAGTTTTGTTAAAAATCCTACTAAAATACTTTCTTTACTTATGTTATTAATAGAGCTATTGTTTACTGAAATCTGAATAATTCAGTTTTACTTATCTATGCTCCACATTCCCTCTTGATATTCTTCTCATACTGATTGATAAAACTGAATCATATTCACTTGTGCTCACTGTCTGTTTGTACACTTTGGGCTTTCACTTCATGCACTAAGACTCTGGGGAATTTTAAGTATTATTTTAAGAGCTATTAATATTGGAAAATTTAGGCATGGCTTGTTAATTTCTTCTTTTCTGTAACATGATCAAAAGCAAAGCAAACCCACCTACACTGGAACCTAAATTTAACACAATTCTATCTCCTGCACATCCTTTTTATAGGTTTAGTCATCATTCACTGTTGGGAATAAATCCATGCTTGTAATTTGTCCCTGTAAAAAAACTATGTAGCACTGTGTCCTTTGACACAGAAACCCGCTAGCACCTGAGAAGACAGGTCTTTATAGTAAAGACGCATATTTCGATGAGTTAAGATTGTTGACAGAGTAAAATAATATACTGAATTATAATATACTAGAATTATCTTCCCTTCCCCTCTTCATTTCTGTTTTTCTGGCTGCTACTCAAATCTTTCCCTCGTTTAGCAAATACAGTTACATAATCCAATATTCAATCTCTTATCTTCTACTCTGGGAAATTGCACACTTAATTTGTACATCATTAGTTTATATGCTGTTATTTAAGAAAATATGAATCATTCCTGACCGTGTTTTGTGAGTCTACAAATACAATAATGCATAACACCTTGAAATATATCTGGCTGACATAATTTAATACTGAAATAATTTCTTACTTTTTTCAAATTATAGGAAATCTCAAGATGACATGCTACAATTACGATGAAAAAGAGTTAATAACTTGGTGCTTTGCATTTGTCACTATCTGTGGAACAGTACATTTGCAATGACACAAGAAATACAATTAGCTCTAGAGTCCCTGCTATAAACAAGAGTATATACTGATTCTGGAAATCTTATATATAGTCCAGGTCTACCTTTACATATCTGTGTGCATATGCATATGTATATGTATATGTGCATAAAAAAATGAGTACCTTACATTTAGTAATTCTGCAGAAGCAGAGAAAAGAAGAGAATAGCAGGGATCTCCACAAAGTAATGACAACATTAGCATCCAACTGCCTTCTACGCTTTTACTCAAACTGTGGTTTACCCTGTTCTAGATGGTGGCTCACTCCAAGTCCTCCCTAGACGTTTCAGTTTTATCACTTTACTTATTTCATCCTCCTTTTCTCAATTCTCCCCGCTCAGAGCCACTTTTATACATCCTCTGCAATGTCATTTTCTTTTTAAAAAATCCAACTATTAGGAAATAACCTAAGATGATGTCTTCAGCCTGTCATTCAACTCGTATATAACACTGCGTTCCGTAATCATCTGCGTTTTCTCCATGGGCATAGGCGGTTGGGACAGAAGCTTCTCTTACTTAATTTTTGTTGTCACTACAAATCTTTGCTCTTGCCATAAAACAACTGAACCGTTAGCTCGAGCAGAGTAGGATTCTTGTACTTAATAAGGTGATTTTATCTTCTTATAATCTGCTAGTCTAAGTCTAAAGACTTAAAACCTAAGTCTTTAGGTATAAAAGATTTGCCTATGAAGAGGAAAAGTTTTAAGTGTTCACTGACACTAGTTTTCAGAAATGCACTGGTCAAAACAAGCAGGAGAAAGTAAAACAGAGTATGGACTGTGTTTTTTTCCTACTTTTGTAAGTGCAGCCACCTTTTTCATGTCCAAATTAACTATATGAACTTCAAGAAGTACGAGCTGACTTTGAATAAGCATTCCAGAGACTGGATATTTATATAATTTCCAAACCTTTGGAGTCTGTAGTATAGACTAGAATTTTTTCCTGAAATCAAGATTTTACTTGAACCTTAGCAATTGTGCTTTCTATTGCACATAGGAGAGGAAAAAGAAAACTCAAATTATCCTTTGATGCCCAGCTGAAGTCCATTCACATCCACTCATACCTCACAGCTGCTCTGAGATCCTATCAGGCAGTACTACTACTCTATGCAAACTTGTTGTCACTATCCTTTTCAAGACAGCTTTAGTCTATGGATCTACTCCATAAACAAAAAGATATATATGACACATATATGCATGCATACATACATGCACATATATGCCTTTTATAATACGTACACCCAGAGTACTCAGAGTTTTGATAAAAGATGTAAGTTGTATAGTTCCAATTTTTATTACAAATTATAAAATATATTTGGCCATTCCTGGGCCTAATACTAAAAAAATACCCTAAAAAGAAACACTCTTATAAAGAAAAACTTATAGAATAAAACCCAATCTAACTGAAGGATGGTAACTTCAAATTTGGCTGCAAAAATGCAGGGGCTGAAGACAACACAGCTTCTCAGGAGGAGGGTAACGTATTTGAAACAAAATAATGTATGAAGGGATTTGTCCTATGAAATGCATTCGCAGTACATTAAAGTAACACAGCAAGTATGATTTGGTATATATTTCCACACTTTCTGACAATTAAATTCTAACTCAGCTCCCTTTAGTGGGTTACACCCATCTGGATTAGATTTCACAAAGTGGAGGGGACACACCAAGTTTCTCAAACAAAGCTCAAACCTCTCTGGAGAGATAACATAGTAATAAGACCCTCCAGGAACGAAGGAGATACTTTTCTTATCCTTAAATGGATTGAGATTTTCTACCAATAGGCAGATTGCTCCAGACAAGCCCACAACATGGTAAGACTGATTTATCATATACACCACACAAATGTAAAGCAGCAGCAAATGTAAATTCTCCAGTAAACCCAAGATCTGTCTTATCAAGTACCAGTAGGTGATTTTTACTTTTACATTGTTATATACCATACCTGGGTATTTGCCACCCTTATTCCTCCTTATGAAGCAAACAATCAGTAAAATCAAGATCAGAAGAGCAACAGCGCACATAAGACCAATGAACCATCCTTGAGTAGCGATGTCTACCTGACGACTTGCCATTGCTAGAGAACAAAAGAAGAAAAATTAGATGTTTTGCTGCATTTAAATGCTGTGCTAATTCAGAAAAATAAGAGCCAGTATACATTGTTCATTAATTGAGGAATAACATTCACTGTGAAAATTAGTATTAAAAAACAGAGTGATACTGTATTTTGTGAATATTTTCATTATTTAAAATGTTTCCAAGTACAGGTGCACAGAACTTACTTTTGAGTATATTAAGAATTCTGCAACATTTAAGCTTAGCAACTACTTCCCAAAAAACCTACACACATAGTACATTGCTTTCCACAATCCTCAAAACCTTTCTCACCATTTCACATTAATTAAACTACTGAAATGAAATTGCAAATTATAATTCACACAAACATGTTGACTGCATTCTCAAAATGAGTAGAAAGCCAATAGTCATTAGCTAATGCACTCCCATTAGTCTGAAATGGGGAAACAGATGGGTCATTCAAGACCCTAACATTCAATTTCAACTAAAAATCAACAATGAAGCATCCTTTAAAGCCTTATTAAGGATCATGTTTTCTTCCTCTCCTCAAACCCGTACCTCATCCTAGAGTTTATCATGATTGCCATGATTTAGCATTAGTGAGGACTTAACAAACTGCAGTTGGGAAGCCTTTCCTTGGCACTGTTTTTCTCCAAATGCTGATTCTAGCTGAAGATATAAATGATAAACAACCTACATAGGAAACACTACAGTCACTAATACGGACAGGAATTATCTGTGTGGTCGAGGGTCTGGATCATTCCTACTGGTCTCCAACACAGTAGGACAATTTTCCTGAAGCTTATTTGCTACTCCCCTGTTTGGAAACACACGACAGGCAACTGGCCTTTAGGATTTGCTGTTGGGAGACAGTGGGAAGGGTGAGCACAGTTAGGGATGAGTGCTACAGACAGAAGAAAACATGAGAAGATGGACATCCATCTAAACCTATTGTGTTCATTCTTCACCGTGTCCTCCAGCCCCCAAACCCAAGTGTTTGAAATTCTATGAAGAGTTGCCCAATTGCTCTCTCTATTTAGGAAATAGAGACAAAGATCCCCTTCCCACATGAATAAGGAATGCAAAACACTTCCTGAGCATAACTCATATGGCATTCTGGTTCAACATTTGTTGTTTTTTCTGGCTTTATGAGAAAAGGTATTGGATTATTTACAGCCAGTAAACTACCTAGGATTTTAGTAAGGATCAATAGTACTTCAGATCTCAGTTTAGTCGACACTTCACACTAGGACCAGATTATACTTGAGACCTTCAGTCTGTTTGGATGCTGCGAGTACCTCAACTCTAATGGCAAAATGTGTTTCAGCCATGTCTGCTAGGGAAGTCTGCTGACTTGCCTCCACTTGAGTGGAGGACACAATGCATTTATAGCTTTACACACAGAAATGGGAAAGTCCCAGAGCCCCAGGAAGATGTCCACCTCTCCATAGAAAACATATGTCTATACGGGAAGGCTCATAAAAGCACATCAGAGAGAATCTGTTTTCAATGAAGCACTGACTTTTCCAGCCACAATTCCAGCTGATACAGCATACACTATTCCCCTTAAAAAACACATTGGATGACAACTGTCCTGTGACCAACACCTGAGCCTTGCTGGGCAGACAGCTAGCTGACAAGAGACTGCACTGGGAGTGCTGGGAGTGGACAAGAGACTGGCACAGCTTGGAAGCATCAGTTCTCAATGGCCAAAAGTACCTCTGATCCACGGAGACGTTATCTACCCTCCATTCCATAAAGAAGATCACTGTGTATTCCAATTCACAAGTACTAGGCTAAAATTAACTCTTTATTTGTCTGCCTCTTTTTGGTCTTACTGGGCAAAGCTATGACTTGATTTTCATTTAAACAGATCAATGAATGAAGGTGCCTGGTTACTGTGTAGTTGCGATAAGGAGATTTCCCAGCCATTGCTTAAGATTATATTTTCTGATTCTTTATAAACTGGCTGTTTCTTATATGCGCACTAATTTAAACAATTTTTGCATAAAAATATCTAAACATAATATATATATATAAAAAAAACTTTTACATACATTATATTTAAACTTCATATACCATATACAAATATATAAATATGTATGTGTCAGTCTTAAAAAACAAAATCACAAAGGTAATCTTTGCCTGAATTGTAAATCAAATTAATTTTTTGTTTTGACATTACAGTTAAAAATATTTTGAGTTTTGCACATACCCATTTATAATAAGGCATTAAAGGCTGTATAATACATACTGTGATAAAATGCAAAAGCACATTTAACATTCAAATGTAGTAAGAAATAGCATCAAGCAAAACAACTCATGCATAAAAATATACAAGATAGATGGGAGAGAGTAAAGATGAAAACTTACTTATGCAGCTTCCTGTATTCCTTAACTTATAGCATATCCAGTAGGAAAGGGTTTCTAGATCTCAGTGTAACTTTAAAAACAGCATATTTCCTGCTTACGCTAAGCAAATTATCTGCTTCAGGCAGAAAGGTATTTACTCTTGGTGAACTGCTAATGCAGGAGTGAATGCAGTACACTGTACTGGTATGCTCAAAAAGATAAACCCACACACTATGAAGATGCTCTGTAGGAATGCTTGTCGAAGAAAAAAATGTGGCAAAAGCCTCATACATGAAATATTCTAGTTTCATTCCTAATTAATAATTCTGTATTCCAGTATTTTCCTCTTTGTCCACTTCATTTTTTGCAGCATTTAAAAGCTTTACTCTAGGCTGAAGACAGTGTGACACACATTTTCCTGTAAGAAATATACTATTTTTATATTTAATGCTGAACACTGAACCTTTCCATTATCAAGAAGCAGAAAAGACGATCTTTAAATTCCCTTCTTCCTCATTTACTTAAGGACACAAGCCAAGGTGACTGAGTATGTACAGGATTCCATATTTACTGGCTCGGTATTTTTTGTGCAGAAAGATGCTTTTGGGAAGGTTTCCATTCAGCTTGTTTTGAACTATACTGTAGTCTCGATCCTTGCTTTACTACTGCTTTAGGCTTTGGATGTGTATTTGCATAAAACTTTACATATCTGCTTTTATACCACTAGCTGTCTCTAGCATATACATATATAACCTCTGTGTTTAGCCCATACATATTTGCCTGGCACTGCTGTTCAGCACAATGTTTTCAAAGTTCTCCTGCAACATGATAAAGCGTGAACAGAAAAGGAAAAAAACAAAGCAAAAAATTATGATTTTAGAAAGTGCTCACTCTCAAACTGGCATATTCATTATTTACTTTGTTGTCTAATAATTATTACATATTGTTCAAACATATTTTCATATTTAAACTACTTTCTTAAATCATAACATTCTGGAGTTGGTGAGGCTACTTCTAAATAACTATGCGCTGACCAAAATGCTTGGAATGAGCAAAAGTGGTTAGCAAATACACAACAAGTAATAACAGATGACCAAGAACATGCTGTGATGCCAACGACATATTCAGCAAAACAACAAAAAACTTCCAATAAAACCCCTTCTCTGAGTTAAATGAACAAGCATTACTGATTTGCTTATGAAGAAATATAACTGAAATATGTACATAAGGAACTTAAACAGCCTTACTGATTCACAGGAAATAGTTCTGACATCAAAATCTATATAAAACCAGTATATGACAGGAAAAGAAACATTTAGAAGTAGGAATCTCTTAACACTGGTATAAATAGATTACATGAGACATAAAATTGAATCTGCGCTTCTGATTATGCAAGCATTTTAGCTCAGATTTTTTGTATTAAAACTGGTATACAGATTGTTAGATTTAAAAATCTGTACTTGGCTGTATTAAAGTACATGCTATTTAAATATAGCCATCTAACGATATTAATTAGCGATAAACTAAATAGGCCATCTTCAGCGCACAGCACACAGATGGAGTGTGAGCAGTGAGTATCTTGCCCCTAATATAAACAACAGAGAAGTGGAGAGAATTGAAAGGATGAAAATAGTCATAATCTACATAATAAATGTGCTGGCATTATTCAGGAGTTTATAAAATAACAATATTGCTCTGAAAAAAGAACATGCAAAGATGCTAGCTCCAACATCTCTTAGCTAGAAGCAATTCAACATTTCAGCACTTGGTCTACCACAATTCTGACTACGATACAGAACTGGTACGGTGTGCCTCACCTGGACCTGTCTCAAACACATCCTCTGAACTCCTAAAACCAGACAGGCCCTCAGCACCAACCCGGACTTTATATGCTGTTCCTGGTGTTAAACCCTTTAACACAAAGAAGCTTCGAGAACCATTTACAATTTCTTTTTTCCAATCTTCTTTGCCTACAAAAATTTTAGGAAAACAACATATTGGAATTTTAATTTTCTCTGTATTACTGAAAATTTCTAGACAGAATACTATCAACAGTTACTTGACTAAACTATGGACTGGCTGAAAAAAATAACTGTTCTCTCAAAAATAATAAAAACATATAAAATTATGACTTCAAATAATATATTGCATGCAATATATTGAAGAAGACACTATACATTAATTACGAAACTATTTTAAACATTTGTTCCGTTGTACTAGTGAAATACTTTTTTTTAAAGGTTTATTGAACTTGTAATTATAAAATACATTTTAAAAGGTTTTAATAACTTAATTATACTTCTGTAGTTTTAGTCAATATTTACTTTAGCCGAGAAGTTCTACTTTGAAATCTGAACCTATCGTATTTCCTGATCGTTCTCTTATATCTAATACAGTCTCAGCTGCTTATTTGACCAATATCCAGAAAAATGCATTTATGTTCCAATTTTCAGATTGGTCATCTTTAGTCATAACTTTAGAAGGACAGACTAATTGAAGTATCTTGTTTTTATTAGCTAATGGTGTTTTAATTATCACTGGTATTATCAAAGATTAAAACCTGGTTTTATGGAAATAAAAGTACAAAGTTGGTTAATACCTTATTTTAAGGTTTAATTTGACAAAGATTATTGTTTTGATTGGCTCACTTATTTAATTCCTTTGTTTACCCTGAATTGAACATAATTTAGGAAAACTGTTATATCCTATTTTAATGCAAGTGATCATATTTTTACATTTGTAATCATTGCATGATAAACAACGCAAACCACATTTTTAGAATTTCACGTTCAGAAGGATTTATAAAATAATACAAAGGAACAAAGGCTGATATTCTATCTAAGTATCAAATACCCACTACACATTAATGTTCATTAAAATGAAAATTATTTGATCTTCCCGATCAAAGTAAAAAATTCTTCTAGACATTTAAGAGCTATCATTAACACTGGGTCAATTTAGTACCACATTTACTATAAAAGTCTTTGAAAACATATCTGAACACTGTAGCAAAATTTAATGAAATGACTTCTTACTGCCTGCTACACCATATTCAACATAAAAGTTCGCATGATCTGGTCCCTCATACTCCCAACTGATATTGGCATAGGTCTCAGCAGCAGCTGTTGTAACATTTCTGATCCTGGGATAAAGTGGTTGCACTGAATACACAATAGAAAAACAAAGCAGAATACGAAAATGTGACTTCATACATTTAAAAAAAAATTATTTTAAGAAATTACTATGTTAATTTAGACCATATACTTGGAAAGTACAGTACATCTGTCATTATTTCCATTACTGGAAATTAGGGATTAAAGTAGCATATTTGGTAATTGAATCCTAGGCAGTTACTACACTATGAAATTGTAAAGTAAAATCTGTGTACACTACTCAGCATGCCCTGTATCACAAAAACTGCCAAATACTTAAAATACCTAATTGCCAAAATTCTGGAAAACATTACTTTTATTCATCTAGAATTAAAATGCACAGCTGGAAAGGGAGAACATTGTCAGGGTAATGGAAAATAGTAGGAGAGAATGGAGTTATGAAGGTGGTACACACCTCCCTTTATGCCACGTGTTGCTGAATGGACTGCAAAAGCCCTAACAAGATTTTGTCTCTATCACATTGATAATGATAAAAAAGGAAGACAATACCCTTATAGAATGTTGGACGGACAGTGTGCATGACTGGGGAGGTTGCAAAAAGGGTTTCTGAATATCCTTCACCATCAGAGATAGTAGGAAAGAAAAAATAAAGAGTAAAACCACTTTGCATCAAAAAGTAACATTTAAATAATACAGTAAAACCTTACCTGTTAAATGAATAACACATGCACACTCTAAGTTCATGCAGGATTCAATTAGTTTTACTTGCTAAAATAAGAAATAGCTAAGTGGTACACATGTATTTGAAAACAAACTGAAGTAAGTGTGTATTGACACCTTTACTTTCACAGAACATTTCTGAAATCAGCTTCATTAATGTTACAAATTCACAGCACCTTTAGACATTGCAACATTAGACATCAGATATTGGAAAGCCAATATCAAAATACTCTGATGCGAAGGACACAAATCACTGGAATGCAAGAAGCTGTTCATTTTAAGGTACTGTGTCTTAATGTTGACATTCTTGCTAGACAACAGGACTTTTCACAGATACACGTTATGCCCACATCTATGAAAAGAAGTACTTCTCTTTTCCGCATCCTGTAGTTAGCCACTTCTTTGCTCATACCTCAATTCCTTGTTCTCCAATTACACTTGTTAAAAGTGGACAAATATTTTAGTATTTTCGTTTGTCTAATACTAATGAAAAATAGATTTTAATAGTTTTAAGTGTACTAGTATAGATACGAAGAGGATGCTCCTCAAACGCATGAAATTAGTTTTAAATGAAAATGCCTCACTTGGTTTGCCACTGATATTTTGTATCCTGCTAAAAATATCTTCTTTTTTAAAAACAACATCAAAAATACTTCCCAAAGGACCATGAAGCATCAGAGGTAAAAACTTAGTCTCAGTAAAGACAAATGGCAGAATTCCAATGGCTTCACCTACACCAGAAAATAAAATGGGCAAAAAGCCTGTTCCCAAGGCAAGAGGTGTTGCACAGATTTCATCTGCGTACTTATTTTGTCCTCAAAATAGCATGGCTTTGTCCATATGGCTGAATAGAAGAAGTTCCAAATTAGACTCAAAGAGAAAAGGGCTTACTGTGGCATAGTTAAATAAAGAAATCTGTATACAAGCCCATAGCACAGACTAAATAATATGAGTACCATGTCCAGAAAACAGTAGCATCTAGGTCTTTTTAAAAAATACCAAAATGATGCAAATTCCATCAATTCTCCTGCAAGTGTATTGTCATGATCACGTATTTTCACAATATCATACTTTTTATCCCCATAACTGCATCAATTTTTTCTTAACTCTATTCCAGCAGTACTCATTCAACTCTTCAATCCATATTAAACTAATTACTCCCACATTTGATGTCTTTGTAGGTAAACTGGGCTTAAGTATTTTATATATGATTTCTTTCACCAGCTAAAAATAAGAAGGAATATATTCTTTAAATAATAAAGAATATATTTATTTCTTGCCTAAACCTACCTTAACAAAATCAAACAGAAAGTACTAGATTAAAAAAAAAAAGCCATCTAGGTTACTAAATCAACAACAAAACCCCTAAGAAATACCAGAGCCAGAGCTGTAACCATACACGCTATGGTAATGCGAGGGGATTAGATTCTACTTCTCTGTGCCACTTGAAGGTAGCAAGGGGAAAGAATAGCAGGCTCTAAATTTAGACAGGTGCAGAGCTGGAGATTGCAGACAGGATATATAAACTTCCTTCCTCATTTGCACACAGGAACAGGTGTGTCTGTTACAATCAGCATCTAAGCGTTTGTTCTGTGCCAAGAAAACAACTGGCTTGTATTCTAAATACGGCTTTGTTTTGTTTCATTAAATCATACTTTCTCAAACCCGAATTTTCACGGATTTTGCTCTTCCACAGAAGATGTATAATTAGCAGCACAACAGTATGACTAATATCTGTCACCAATGTTAAAGACAGAAGAAAGCCGTAGCGATTATCTGTGTCAAACTCTTGCAAAGAGATCCCACAGAATTACACCTAACTTCTCTCTCCTCGTGCCTCAGCACTTGGGAATGAAGGAAACTCTCATCTTGTGTGAAAGACTCCAGATGACAGACAGCTTCTGTAACAATATAAATTCAATAATCCCCTTCCCTGTAAAATCTGCATCTCCTGTTGTGTTTTGTTTTGGTTTTTTTAATCCCAATTTCTAGTTTCTCCTCTGATTAAAGAGTTTCCTGCTAGATTAAAGACCTGACATCTGGTAAATGTCTTTCTGTCCTATGATTGCATATAACAATTAGGTTGGTTCTGAAAACTCATTCTCTTGGTGTCTTAGTTTCTAAATCATCTCGAGTGACCTATTTATGCTTATATTTATCAGATGTATTCTTATCTGATGCTTACCAATAGTCGTTTGTATATATTTATCCATGCTTAGTATTTGGTCATATTTAAGTTCTGGGTTTTTTCCTATTGAATACAGTGCACCAAGACATTTTTTCAGTAGCGCATTTATTTTCAAAATCATTATTTTTGTAATTCTTCCTCTACTGCTTGATCTGATTTTCCAGCAGGCCTGGAAAGTTTTAGTTACGTCTGCTAAATGTGTCATATTTGCAACATAAATAGACACATAAGAAAAGATGGCTGATGGATCCTGGGGTGATGAAAGCCTAGAGTCGAAGTAGTTACAACGTTCAAAGCTTGTCTCCAATCTACCCAGACTCTTGTCTCCTCAATCAGCACACCTCTGATTATGATTAACCTCTTACTGCTTCAGTACGTTTCCCAGCACTGTTCACAAATGCAAAATGTGTAATTGTCAGCTGGCAGAAACTCTCAGGGTGTGCAAGCGCCAGCTGGTAAAAAGGGGGGACAGAAAGCTTTGTCTTGGGGCACTGGGCTTTTTCAGTAGTGGAGCACGGTGCTCCCCTGATCCGTAACCACACGCGACGCTGTGCAGCAGCGCTGACAAAAGCCTTGCTCTAAAACTGATGGGAATGGATCGTTAGTAAGTTACACTTTTTATACAGACCGACTCTTATTCAGCTACCTCCAGTAAATTAAGCTCTTTTAACCACATTACAATACAACGCAAAATTTAGCTGGCAGCTCTGAATATGATTACATTCCCATAGTGAACAACACAAGCCTTTGCCAACTGTTGAGAAAGAGGCCTAGGCTCAAAGTAAAATTTTCCTTTCTTTTCAAACTAATTCCAGTGCTTTTTTAGTGGAGTTTTTTTTGTAGAATTGCATTTAATCTTTCATCCTTTCAGGAACACAGTTCCTCCAAATAACACAGTTATACTTGGGCTGCAGATTCAATAGAATTTAGTAAGACATGACATGAGATACGAATGGATTTTAACAACAGAATAGGTACTTCCTCTCAAGATTCAGTTCCGCAGAATAGTATATGAAATAATCCCCAAAGTGACTAAACTTTAGGAATTTTCATGGGATGCACCTGATCTCCCAGAAAAAATGGCAGGTGACAAGCACACATTTGAAGATTGGTGTCAAATGGAAAAAAGAAAAAAACCTGCAAAGCAATGTAACATAGAAAATTAGCTAAAAAACATATATAAAAACAAAAATAAATTCAAAGGAAAAAAGCCCCGCACCCACACAGAGGAAAAGATGAAGGAAAAAGGTGATAGATTCTGCCAGTGCTTGTAGAGATACACAGAAGGGTTTTGCTTTCGTTTGCTTTTTAACCTAGAACTTTTACAGCATGAAATTCAAGCCTTGGTATAACAGCAGGAGGAGTGAATTCCATTTCTGGCAGTGAGAGAAGGGCATTAGTCACTTCTAAGGTTGTTTAGGCCATTGCAAGAGCACTGCTGTAGTACAAGAAATACAGAAGACAAAGAAGAAATGTAAATCATTTCACTGATAAGCATTTTAGTGTGGCATGGATTTTGTGTGATGTCTACGAAGCGAAAGGTATTTGCAGGAATTTTTGCATTGCAATAATCATCATTTTCTCTAGTCTAGTATGCAAAACATCATCATTGTTCTCAGTGCACTTAAATGAGAATAAAACAGTCGTTGTGTGTATCAGGCTGTACTGAAAGAATCACATAGATAGATCATGGAGAAGTCCACAGGTAGAGAGTAGCTGAAGGAGCAGTACAAAAATATTATAATCAACTTGAAAAGAAAAAGCAGCTTGAACTTGTTAGCAAAAAATATGGAGACATTATGTGAAATGATTCAAAGAGGGAGGTAAAACAGATGGTGGGCAGGAAAAATGATTTAAAGAACAGCATTTTGTATGGAACAAAGAAAACTGAGATGATCCTATCTTATATGAAGAGATCAGAGATACGAACTCAGCTGAGAATGATTTCTAGCCTACAGTGAAGAGCTACATATTGGAGATTCAGTCGGAAAAAGAGAATAGTTTCAAACCCAGAGGCTAGACTACTTGTTTTTCTCCCTTGCAACAAAAGTATTTCTGTCAATGATATTTGAGATGCGAAGTTCACATGAAGAAGGCAGACCAGACTGAGTACCCCATTGACAGGAAGTGTTAGCTTCAATTAAAGGGAACTGTGATCTCGCCACCTTACTTTAATTGCAGTTCAGGACTGCCAGTTACCCGTGTCTGCGTGCATGCAGACTACAAAACCTTGCTTTCAAATAAAAATGTTGACTAAATCAAAAAGAAACTGAAAAGCGAAACAAGAAGGCTTGTGAAATGTAGAGACTGACGTGTTATGCCATAACTCTCTACACTTCAGCTTACAACAACATAGTAAGGAGCCCCTGTGACTGTTTATTATTTTAATGAGCAACTTTCATTTCTACCACTGGTCAAATTTGTATTCTCTTCCTTCCTCTATGGTCCAGTTAGTTAAAACTTCTAATGGAAAAGGGTAGGAAAGACTTGACTCCAGTGACTGCCTGAGTCACTTTACAGCTGCTACTATAATTACTTTATATGTAATTAGGTTCTTATTCTCCAATTTTCCTGACCCCTCTATTACCTCTCGCCTGTCGTTAGATGTCAATACATAAATGGCAATATCAATGCATACTGCTTATCTAATACTGGGTATACTACATTATGTTTTACATATACAGTTTTCAGGCACATTTAGAATACAGGTTGCTAAGAAGAAAACCAATTATTTTTTCTTTGTAGGCCCATAATTTGATCCAATTTAATTCATTTATAACACCACAGTATTAGAAAGGAAAAAAGATAGTGCAAGTCAAATAGGAGTATCAACTATAACACGATAGCTTGCCCATCTAGTAAAACAATGTGTCCCATGATTTGGTTATGGGGGCTTGAGAGAGAATTACATGGATCTCCTCTGTTAAGTCTCCCTTAGGGAAGAAAACCCCCTAAATTCTTGTAATTTGCCAAGATCCACCGCGTTTCTGCTATTTGATGCAATGGCCCTGTTTGTCTAAAGAACTTTTTTATTAGTACGGTGCCCATATTACAGGGACACAATAATTTCCTCCTTCTATTGCCCCCCTCCATTTGAATAGAGCTTCTAAGTTTTATTCAAGGTACAGAAAAAAAATAATATTCCTTTACCTAAATCTCTTAGCCTTGACCTCTATTTCATGTTTTCATCTAAGTTGTTATTTTACCTTATGGTAAAATGCATAAAACTTTCTTCTCTACTTATTGGTCTAGAATATACTGGATATCTTTACTTAACACCAGTATAGTCATTATCATCAGACAAACTCAGTTGGGCCAAATATTAAAAGCGTTGAGTATAGCAGTAACCAGACTGGTTACTTTCACTGTTTTCAAAGTAGTAAGACATGCCTGTCTAAAAAGATGGCAAAAGACACATGGTGTCAAGAGACAGGGAATGTATTTCAGAACTACAATAAAAATATTGAGACACTCTAAGATCCTTAGATCTACTGTAGCAATATTCCCCTCTGCTCTGTAATATATATTTGTACTCTGAGGAGTGAAATATGAAAGTTGCAAAGCTTGCCTAGGTTTGGGTGATTTGAATTTGTCCAGGACCTTGTGTCTCATGTTTCTGACTGGCCAAGATGCAGGTCTTCAGGGGCAGCCAGCCAGTACAAAACACCAAGTCCAGGAATTTCAGTGCAATTTAGGCTGGCTGAATCTGGGACCTACTCTTGTCTTAACTTGCAAGATAAATGCACTCAAATGAAAGAGAAAGGATAATTACACTTTTCTGGTAAGTTCTGCCCTTCAAAACGAAAAACTGAGATGTTTTTGATAGATCACAAAAAAGGTGAGAATATCTAAATTTCAACTTCTGCTTGGTTTGGCTTTGGGGCCACATTAGTAAGAACTGTATATCTGTACAGGCCCTCCTGCACTTAACGCAGGAGTAAAATTTCACTGCTAGATACAGCTTCTTCTTGAGTGGGCTGAGTATTCCTGTCTTCCAAATCCACCCGCTCATGAGACCAAATAATTTGGCACTTGATCTTGATAATATGATCCTCCTTTTCATTCCTCGTGGTCCCTGATCAGTAGCGAAACAGTTAATCACGTTAATGTAAGTAATCACTGAGAACATTCATCTCAGACCTGCAGCAACTCAGATGTCCTAACAGATGTCATGGCTTTAGTTCCATCCTGTGTGCTGTTCCAGTTTTCTTTGCAATTGTAAGCGCTAGATGCTACAGGAATATGGGAAAACTTTGAAACCATGAACGGCATGGAACCAAACGAAGACACCTGTTTAGTTTTCAGAGAATCTGAGATGACAGCTCCGAAACGTGAGCTGCTCCAGCCGATCTTACAAATAAGACACTTTCTGCTAGCCACAGACTGTGATACAGCTATAATTAGACCTCAGTTTCACACAGAGAATCCATTTTTCCTTGCATGGGTTTTTATAGTCAGCCATAAAATAATGAGAACTTAATTTACATTTCTGCTCTCAATGTCCAGGACTACAAGCCAGTTTGATTGTTGCAATCTGTGCTGACTTCTCAGCTACAACTAGTCTAAAAAACAGTAAGAAGGACTTGTCATTAAAATAAATCCGCAACTCTATATACACTTACCAGAAATGCAACTGATATTAGAATATAATTATTTATATACATATATATAATATATGCACAAATGCATGCATACATACATATATATAGTGTGACTTACACCAGACTGAGCAAATTAAGATCTTTTTTATGGCTATTATCATTCAAAACACCTGATGATCAAGTGGAAAGAAAATATATGTAAACCAATTTATGCTTCTTGCAAAAAATGTTGGGTATTTAATGTACAGTTTGATTTGGGGTGTTTATGGTGTGAGAATCTCAACACAGATGTTTATTAGTGATATCTCTGTGACAAAATCACACATCCATATAGAGACACCTTTCTGACTTACAGCTACCTAACACTCCTCGGGACAAACTTTGCTTCTGACAGAAAAGGTCTCAAAATTCATAAAAACTGCGTGCAAAAATGTGAAGAATATCTTGTTTGACAGAAGAACTGCGTCATAGAGAATGAAATATTACTGAATTCAAGAATAAGGAAGATAATATGTTGCCCTCACTGAAATATCCTCAAGTGCTCACTCACAAGATCTGTGAACCTAAGACAGCAGGAAGCCGTTTGTCTGTATATTCCTGTACATTCAATCCAATACTTGAACTGAGAAGTATACAGAGGGTATTGGCAGTCATCTGTCTCCTATGCACAGCTGGCTTGCAAATGAAATAAATGCGATAAACGGGTAGCATTAATCAGCAGTGGGAAGAAGAATGCACCTACTTTTTTAAAACAAAAAAAGCACATGGCACAGGCAGTAAAAAAATCTCCTTTGCAAAAGTGCTGGTTTTTCTACTCCAGCTAATCAGTGCTAGTGCACCTGGATCCTGAATATTTATGTTCAGAAATAATTAGACTTTGCTGAAGAAAAGCTAATGAATTCCCCTGGAACTCTGTGGCAAAATAAACAGATGAAAGGTATTAATAAGCATTCTGGATTCTTTTTTAAAAAACAAAACAAAGCAAAATAAAACCCACAAATGTTTTCTTCCAGCACTGATTAAACAGTTTGTATAGTAATGTGTACTCCAACGTTTTCTGTCCCTACCACTGCAATTTCCCCATTTGCAACACTGCAAAATTCACACATTAACAAATCATGCAGTTTCATTTTACCTTTGCCTGCACCTACAGCAGGACGAAGAATACCAGCTTTAATGGAGGAAAACAAGAACAGGAACACTATATAATTAGATACAACACCAAAGGGAACATACATATATAATTTCATTATAAACCAGAAAAGCATGCAGACTAGATAAAATGTATTAATTCAAATAAATTAGAAACCATCCACTTATGCTGAACACTGACAGACTATTACAAGACAAAAATTAATATACATGCACTTACAAAATTTTATTGCTCATGCTTGTTAAGCTTCATGACTTAAAATAAATGTCATTCATATGCAACCTTAATACTCTATTAGAGAAATTGCCTTGCATACCAACTCATCTATAGCAATTCCAACAAACTATAATTTTGCTAAGCATAAAAATACATTAAAAGATGGTATCAAAATGGATTTTTAATATTAAGATGTGCAAAATCATAAAAGACTTTGCCCCAAAACTTCCCTTTTGCTTTAAATTACTTCTACTTTATTGCTTAATAAAGTAGAAAATATGAAAATATGAAAGCTTTTTCATATTTAAATAAATAACATCTTCAACAAAAGAACTGTCAAAATCAGAGATCTAGAATGGCTATAAATGTAAAAAAAAATAGTGACCGAATTGAACAATATACTTAAAAGTATTTAAATACTATACAATGTCACCAGTTACTTGGGGCCATAAATGACAAACTCATTTCTGCAGCTTTTTTGAAGTTACAGTTTTCGCCAGCTCTGTGACAAAAGTTTAGACCTCACAGAAGCTGTTGCATAGTTCAGGAGAAATTCAGTATTGTTCTCTGTGACCTGACCAGGTCAATAAAGCAGAACAGATGAACGAAAGACCACCTAAAGTGTATAGTTACATGAAACTTTGAAGCCCAAAAAGGCAAAGTCTTGGATCTTGTAAGTAGGTAACGTAAGGAAGGGCTTTCAAACTCTTTCGGGACTTCCACTACAGTAGAAACCCTTTGCACATCTTTTCTTAAAAAACTATTTAAAATCTTTTAGTAGTGTATAATACAGTTAATAAAGCTCTAGAGAAATTTTCACTAGGGGCTATTTCCTTAATAGAAGGAAGAAGCAGTAATATTTTTAATAAAATTTGTAGCGGTTTTTAATCTCAATGGGCTTTCTTTATACATACCCATCTTACCTTCATCCATAATTGTTACTGCTTCCTCAGTTATCTGACTTCCCGAGCCAACTGAAGTTTGTGCATTAAAGTAAAACTTGTACCGTGTGCTGTAATTTAAATTTTTTAATATCAAGCTGCTCTCGTTGGCAGGAATTCTTATCTCTACCAAGGGTCCTAATTCATGTGTGTTGTTAACTGTTGTTACAAGAAAAAAAAAGAGAGTTAGTTAGGAAAATTGCCAACATTATCATTGTGTTAAAAAGGGCTTTTTTATTTGTATTTATTTGTTTTGTATTGTATTTGCTGCACTATTCATTTCAGATTTTATGATTGATAATCTACAGTTTCAAAATAGAGTCACATTTCAGTAAAAAGGATCTATGTGTGGGGCTAAAATTCAACAGGGAGATAAGACACACAAGTGTTTTAAGTTCAAGCTCCATTCTCGTGAATATCTGAATCCAAGGCAATTGAGTCCACATCAAATCATCTGACGTTACACACATTTGAAACACTGAACATTAAAAAATTCTGAAACTCTAAACTAGCTACCTCCTAATAAATTCAGTATGCCTAGGAAAAAAAATACTGAAGTGACTTGTATCTAATGCCAACATAGAGCAGAAGTTGGTAAGTGGAAGAAAACAAACTTCCGTAACTTGTTCCATGCACACGAACCTCTTAATTTTCAGTGTCACTGCTGACAAATTTCTGGACAAGTAAGCAGTGGCATGGGGATCCTAAAGAAGTGATTTAGAGTTCTGACATGAGTAAATGGCACATTTATGATTTTTCATTTAAAAATTAAAATACCATGAAAATTGAAGAAGCTGACAACAATATAATTGGATGTATTTTGACCTACTTCTAATGATATTTTCTCTGCAGTTAGAATATAGGATTTGTAAGTGGTATTATATTCTTCTAACTTGGCTATCAATTATATGTAGGACTTCACCTCCATTTTTCTGTGAAAAATGGTTCAAAGAAATAAAAGTAATGGGAAAATGCTAGCCTTGTACTCGAGCAAGTGAAGTTTTCCAAATAGAGTCACAAATACATTAATCTTTTTCAAACTTGACATCTACAATGCAATCGTATCTTTTGTACATTATAAATTTTACATACTTTTTTCTTAATAAAGGGATTGCTACTTGGTAGACATACTGTCTAAGTTAGAGTTATATGTCATAATTGACTTACTTGGCTGAAACTTCAGTACGTATGATGTCAAAATACCATTTGGATGTGTAGGTGAACCCCACTCCAGAGTCAGAGAATCCAGTGTTGGGTTAGTAATCTTCAAAAAGGAGGGTGAGCTAGGAACTTTTAAGAAGAACATACAGTAAATACAAAGTACATTAACGTAAAACAGCTCATGAATTATTAATTCTTAAGATTATTACTGTATTGAGTCAGATTATTATTTTCTAATGTCTAAGATGCAAATTCAGCAATTAGATCCTTAGTATTCTGTTTCTGAATATACCACACTTAAGTTTATGCTCTACCTTTCTCATTTCATACCTCCTTCAGGGGTCTTAAATACTTTGTCTGGGCTTGCTGGTCCTTCTCCTTTACCATTAACAACTCTAACATTCAGCTTGTAAGAACTATAGGGCTCCAGCCCTGGTAACATTCCAAAAGTCTTGTTTCCCCTGAAAGTCAAGATCTTTTTTTCTACATGCCGCCTACTCCTTCTGGATAGACTCTGCACTTTCCAGTAGTAAACCTAAAGACAAAAGAAAATCTAGAGTGAGTGTTTAGGTGTTCTGATTTTACAAACTGTTTGATGAGAGCTTTTTGATGAGTATCCATGAATTATAGGTACAAATAACTGCAATTTTAATAAGTTCAGGTGAGAAGCAGCATAGAGCTTTGCTGCTCCAGAAACAGATCTTGTCCAGAAACAGTCATGTCTACACAACTGGGTGAAGACAGACTATCACCTGCCAGTTCTGCTAATGCTTGAAGCCAGTTTGACACAAGTTCTGGTTTGGAACTGCATTACTATGTGATGATTCTCATGTTAGCAAGTCCATCCGAGAGGCAGGACTCACTCATATCATCCATTCTTGCCGTAAGGTGTCTACACAGCTTCCAAAGCAGACTTGCACTTTGCCACCTTGTTATGTCACACACCTGACTATGTTATTCCCTGTGATGTGGAGGCCAACCAGCTAATTTTTAAATGGGAAAGAAACCAAAAGATTTGTCCGGGCTTAAAAAATATACAAGTTCTGAAAGGACTCTGAGGTTACAGTTATGGAATGATCTCCACCTAGGGATAGGAAGACTATTCCTCCAGTTGTGTGACAACTAGATCAGACCACAAAGCTGATTCTGCTGCCCAATTTGCTGATTAAATTTCTAAGAAACTACAGATGTACCTCAGAGGTAATTACCTTGACTGCACTCTCTTTACTCCACAGTCTCTCTACCATGATATCTGGAAAGACATTAACAGTTGCCCCTACAAAGACTTGCGTTAATCCTAGGATTGTCACCTTCAAATAACATCATTGTTCTTTTTTTACAGTGTAATTTTCACGCATGTATGATCACACACTAAAACTGATAAAGCAATGTAAATGGGTAAAATTCTGGTTCCATTTAAGCCAACTGCAAAACACATCTTTCATTAAGAAAGCTGGGATTTCACATACGGATTCAAAAAAGGGAACTGCTAAGACCTGCAAAGCCCAACTACATAGCTTATACAGCAATGTTATACTAACACCAGCTTCCTATTGCTAACAACGTATCATTTCACTCTAATCACTGTTAAGTGCCACTGTGTTTTACATGGCTTGAGTTAATGTTTTTCAATACTCCCAGCTGTCACCCTGTAGCTCTCATCCTACCAACTAGCGCAGAAAGCCATTTACAAGCTAATAAAAGCTTGAAGTGTCGGTACTATTAGTATTGAAACTCATCAGGAATGGTTCATGATATTTTAAGAACTGTTAGCCAGTAACTTATCACAAAGCACATTATTATAGTTGGTCATCACTTTTCACTAGCCAGGCTGAAATCAAAAGAGAGCTTTAATAAGCTGGGTTTGAAAAGCAGGGGTTTGGAAGAGGAATGACAGTAAAAGAGACTGCAGCACATTTTTCACATATTGTATTGAATAAGCAAAAAATTCACAAGAATAACAGGAAAAAATGGCAGCAGTAACAATGAAAAGAATAATTTTTAAAATTTCTTCTTAGGTTTGAAATGCTTTATAATACCACAGTATACCAAGTAATATCTAGATTAATACAAGAGCAAAATATGAGTGATGCGCTGCAGACTGCTTCTAGTTAGATGTCTTCCTTTTTTGTTCATACATTTGTCTTCATGACATGACTTTTTAGACTGAGATGACTCTTCATCCTCTAACCAGCCTTTTGGAATAAGATCTGTGAAAATATTATCATTTTTTAAATCTACATAATGTGTGCAAATTTAATTGCAAACATCCCATTTTTCAGCAACAAATGTCACAGAAGGCTAGTATTACAAGGCTGGAACACCACTGAACTTCAAATGAATTGTATCAATGCTGCTGCTCTTGTCAGCAAAACTTGTGAGCTCACTGAAAAGCAAGAGTCCTCTTAGATGTCAGTTACTTCAGTCCATACAGGAAAAGTGATCTATTTTAATAAATGAGAAACAGAAAGCTTTTGACTGTACTTACTTTGTACCCTTGAAGGTGTCCTCGGACAGTTTTTAGTGGAACCGGGTCCCAATGCACCTTTGCTAACGTGCTGTTAATAACATGAACCTGCACATTGCCTGGAGCAACCATTGGCACTGCGTGGAAAGGATGCAACAAGTACCTAGTTAGAATGAGACACTACACGAATGCTGTATTCAAGGAGAAGCTTAAATTTTTCTCCAAATTATTTCATTTTAATTTCAAAAATAACTACTATCCTCCTATTTCAATATTTTACTATTCTAAATACCCATTTAGGTTACACATTTAGTTGCTTTAAATTAGTACAGAGTCAAACTACAAAACTTACAGTCTTCCCCGGAGTGTCCAATCACCTCTGATGGCTCTGGGGCATATCCCAGGTCATTTAAAGCTTGTACTTTTATTTCATAGGGAACAAAGGTTGGTGTACCAGACACAATATATTTAGATACATTTGCAACTATAACAGATGTCCATTCATCATCAACATCTTTCTGACGCCAGCTGACTTTGTACTGAAGTCCTGGTCCATTAGACTGAAAACCTTTTAAAGACTGAAATGAAAAGAGTAAATGAAATTGGTTTAAAAATATTCAGAAGCATCTGAAAAATCCAAAGTCACAAAGGAATTATACTGATTCTTCTTTAGAATGTTACTGAAAATTTATCACTGTGTTCTGTGACAGAGAAGCTCTGATGAAATTTGCAAGCTGTGCTATTTAGCTTTTACAGGAGGCCAGTTCAATCGTTTTTCATTCATTACTAAAAATCACTTTGAATGGTGATTCTGGCTAATTCTCATGCAACCACACACTGTGACTTACGTATGCATATTTTCAGATATTTCTCAGAAAGTGGAAGAGGGAAAAACAGACTTACACTAACTCCCTATAAACACCGTTCCCTAGACAATGTTTCTTGCCTGGGATGGGAAATTGGTTTTACATGGCTTTCCTTGAGCTCCTGTCACAACGGTAAGGGCATGATAGACAAAACTCTTCCACAAAAGTTTTTTAGTGGAAGTGTGCACAGTAATTTAATTTATCACAAAAGTTGAGGGTAGAATTAGGATTCACATTAGAATTTGTTCTAAAAATAAGACTCCAGTTGAGATAAGCCACAATTTACATATTTAAGTTCTCCTAAATTGGCAGCAAAACATCCTGTATTTCCAAATTAATGGCTTATCTTGAGAAATCACTCAAGAAGAACACAGCACCATATTTTATTTTATTTTTCATAATGCGTTCAGCTTTCTCCTCAAAACGAAGACAGAAAATGTCTGGATTTTAGCCTTTTTCAAGAATGTTTCCAGCGAGCAACGCACTGAGTATTCTCATAGCGTTTTCACAGTTAGACCATTATTATTTCTCCTAAAAAAATGCTACTTACAGACCTGAAAACAAACAAATGAAACCTCGAAAAAAACAAACTTACCTCCCATGTTATTACCAAATTATCAGGTTCTGAGCCTAGCCCTTGTACATTAGAAGGATTTTCATCAGGGTCTAAAAATAAAATATTTACACATGAACAGAAATGACTGCTGTTTGCATTCCAAGCAAATTCAATGCCATTCATAGTATAAATTAATCACTGGTAAGCGAGAATAGTTATTTACTTGCAGATTTTGTCAGGTACTGCTCAGATGGTTCACTCGGCATGCTTCTGCCAATCTCATTGACAGCTATCACACGGAACGAGTAGTTGACATACGGAGACAACTTCAACTGTACTGTTGTCTGTGTTCCAGGAACTTCCGTCTGGTAATGCCATACCCCTGGTTCATGCAGCCCATCTTCATATTCAATTACAAAGTCTGTAAAGAGAAATCGAATCCAACTTTATGTCAAAACTTGCAACACCTTCCTAGATCAGTGTAGGCATTTCTGAATGAGCTAATCAGAAGGGAGTGATCCAATCAAGATTTTTAAAAATCATGGAAATTGAAATGTAAGTACATAAACCAGAACACATATATATAATGTGTATCTCAAAAGTACTGTCTAGGTAGAAACATAATAGAAACACTCTTACTTTTATTATTTGGTATTCTCACAAATACAGCTACCTGTCGGGAAACACGTTATTATTACAAGTACTCACTTGCAGGTACTGGATTTTAATGTAACAGGAACCCTTGAATTATCACAGCAAGAAAGTGGTGCAAGATTGGAATTTTGATGTAAAAGTAATATTTGGCTGACAAATATATTGGTCTTAGTTGTATCAAGCTTACTGTCCTAAGTAGTACCCATACAATATCAAAACTCTCAGAGGTTTAAAACTCTCACATTTTCCCCAGTGACACTGCCTTATTGAAGAACTATCTAAAGTCAAGAACCTTGAGTTCTTGTACTCAAGCACTTGAGGAAAGTTTTCAAGAGCACTTCTCAGTATCTTCAAATTAAGTCATGGAATGTATGTTCGGAAGCTAAATTTCTCGAGAGTTATCTGTGTGAACATTATGATGATTACTGTTAAAACCTTACAGAATATATAACCTCAGGGATAAACAGGTTTGTAGAACTCCAAAAAGAAAATCACATTCATTATCAAAGACAAAAGGACTTTTTTTTTTAGCTGTGAAAGAGCTAAAAAAGCTTCCTGCTCTTAGGTATGAGATACAAATTTCGAAACACTAAAGAGGAATTGTTAGGACACAATAAATAAGTGGAGTAAGAATGCACAGTCTGAGGATATCCCACAGAACCTTACGTTTAGATCTACGAAATTTACACGAGCATCAAACGCTTGTGTGTTGTGTAACTAAAATTTTCCCCTATCTCATGTTTAGGTGGGGACAAGAAGCCAGAATATGACTCAGAATACACCCTGTTTGCACTATGAAAGAAAGTCTGAGGGGCATCTAGAAAATCCTTTTAGAAGAATACTTACAGTACCACATAGAAATAATCCACAAGAGTTTGAGGAGCCAAGATGTTCGAGAAGTGAAATAGGTAAGTAGTACTGATCATAGCCTTCTGCACTTAAGGCTTGCAGATTTCATCCTGACCTGAGCAGTAAGAAAGACGGAGAACTGGCCCCAAATTACTGCCTGAATTAAAGTTGGTGTTGTGTGCTCAGAGATAAAGGTCTTAGGATGGGATGTTTTCTGGACCAAAGTCTTTGTTGAAAAGGTGAGAATATTACATGTTAAAAGAAAAAAAAAAGCACCAACAAAGTTTTGACTACTACATTTTGCTTCCCTAAAAACTAACATTCTGCCTGCAACTCTAGCAGAATAATTGATAGGACACTTAAAGGAAAAAAAATCTATTTGAGCTCTCAGAGAGATTCTAGCATGTCAGTCATATTACTTGTGTAAAGAGAACACTCATAATGAAGTTCTATCTTTGAGTCTTGATCTGCACTTTGAAATAATAGTAGCAGCACCATTAATAACAGGCTTACTTACGAAGCAAATGCCTTATTTTGCGGGGACCACACAGTAATATAGATTGGATCATAATTAAAACCTGCATTACTTAGTCAGAAGAGCTCAGTTTCCAATATCAGAGTACATGCAATAGCTCCTTTCCAGAAAAACTCTGACATGAGCCAATATCACCTACTATCATCTCTTTTGAAAGTGTGACCTCATTCCTATAGAAAGGCAAGACTTGTGTCTTCTGGTTAGAAAAACATAAAAAAGTTGATACAAGAGTATATGAATAAGCCATAACTTAAATAGAATTCAACTACTTACATTAAATTTCTCTATATTATATTTTTTAAATTATATTACTAGCTGATATACATTAGGCAAGTCTGAAAGTGTAAAACTTCAGCAAAATCACTTGGTGTTTCACTGAAATGCAATCAACATCTTTGATGTGTTCTGAAGTTTCTGAAATTCTAGATATACAAAACTTCCTCTCCAGATGCCTGATCCTTATGGTTTGTGTTCAGTGTTGATACTGACCAGGATCAAACCCTGGAGAGCAACACTCAAAAAGTAACTAACTAATTTGTTCCAAATATAATGTATACACCGGGCTTGGGAACTTGTAGCAGTTATTAAATAAAAATACACCGTATAAATAATTAAATAATTACATTAAGTTGCTCATAATGAAAAAACTGCCCTGACAAACTTTTCTGATCCTATTATTTTTTGGAAAACACACAGTAACATGCTTCTTTCTTCCTCCTAATTTCCCCCTCCATCCTCTCGGTTCAATATAAGCAAAATTATTTTTAATCATGTTCTACTGGGAGGAGTAATAGCATTTAAGATCAATTTCATGTCCCAAAAGTTTACAGCTGTTTATTTTCTCTGTCTTATGGACATGCTTTATTCCTTCAACTGTCTGGACTAGAAAAAAACAGAAAAACTGTCTGCCTTGTATTTTCATAAAGAATAAGCTTTTGTATCAGTAGTGATGGATAATCCCTAAAGACAATGATACTGATGGGATTTCAAATATAATGGGAATTACAAAAGAGTTAACGCAAGATGTTAGTAGTTCTCTCCTTCTGAAGCACAGAACTAATGAATAAATCTGCTCTCTTACGTATTCATAAGAATGAACCTTGTCAGAAAGAGCTCATATGAGTATCAACTTCTATGTTAACTAGCCCAGGTTTTTGGACCACAAGCCCAGCTCTTCAGGGCAGTAAGTCTTTCTGCTTGGCTGTACAGTAGAGGACATATAGTGAATTTTTGTTATGTAAATAAACGGCAGCTGTAGCGAATAAATTTACCATTCTTCCATGCTGCGCAAAAAATCTATCTCAGAACTCTCTGGTATCTGAGAACAGTAAATAAAGTGCTGTTAATATAATGCAATAGATAGAAACAAACATACTTGTAATGGGGCTGTTATTTTCATCTCCTGGTATCCATGAGAGTTCAACGCTTCTTTCCAGCTGACCTGTCAATTCCAAGTCAAAGGGTGGATTTGGACGAGCTGTAAATCAAATGAACACAAAGTAAATAATCACACCAGAATATGTGGTTTCATCTTTGAAAAAATCCTCACATTCCAACCAAAAAGAATTCCACAAATACAGCAGGGCAGATCTACTCACGTACATAAGCATGACTTAACGACCATTAGCATGCAATTGTTACAAAACAGAGATAAAACGGAGAACTGATGTATCTGGGAACTTCTATACATTAATAAGAATCTATACTTGATTTTATCTACGTCTGATTGCACTGTGGTATAACAAATGTAATGAGATGCAAAGAATTATGAAATCCATGTTCAGTTTATCTTGGAATGATTATGGGTGGTTATCTATTGTAACTAGAAATATGTAATAAAACATGAAAAATAAAGAAGTATTTACATCAAAGAAGCTTTTCTGGAATTATTACAAATATTTTGCATGTGAATTCAAAACACGTACGGTTCAAATAGAAACTAATTGCAAGTTACTGAGTAATTTGTTTTTTGCTGTACTTTAAAAAAAACCTGAAATACCATGCAGGCTGTTAATATACATCCTTATAATGCATAAAGATGTAATTGTCCATTCCAAATTGCTGAAAATAATTCATTATATGATTTGTTACACAAAAATCCAGACTAACGAGTAGGTTGATTTAAGAATACATATACATTTTCACTGAAAGTGACAGGATTTACATAAAAGTGGTTATGATGCTGATACTTAAAAGTGGTTTTAGGCATACTATACTGCATTTTAAAACTTAAATTCAGAAAAAAATGCTACCAAATTAAAGGCTGTATACTGTCAAATTTAAGACTGTACCTCACTGACAGATTTTCTGGGGAATTTCAGCTTTAATTTTAAAATCCTTATCAGCAATTTCATTAATCATATACCAAACTGGTCAATATGGTTTTATCCATTTTATGAGTGAAGTAAAATGAAGACAATCTATGAAATAAAGTACACCAGGCCTCCAAAGCAATGTAAAAACATACCATAATGTGGTTGGTGCAAGTTCTTTGATAGCGAATTACCTTTCAATGAACAGTTGGATTTACCTTTTAGATCTTTCATTTATCATGTAACTAATTTGCATTACAGTGCTCTCTATGAGAAAAAACATTAACACACCGTAACCAACCTCATTTAAAAATAATTTCTCTCTGAAAATCATTTATTCCCTAAAATACAAGGCAGCCTGCACTGTACAATTCCGAAGTTCAGTACTCCAGTAATGAAGCAATTGGTAAAACGGGATGAAAACACACACACACACACAAACACAGGAAAAAAGGGAAAAAAAAAAAAAAGTTGCACTTTGCAATACAGAAATGAGAAATGTATCTGGTAGATGATGTAGAAAGAGAACATCATATTAGTTTACCGTAAATGATAGCTGGAGTTGGGGGAGCAGCTGAAAAGAACATTAATATAAAGGATTTAATCAGTTAGTAGCCAAAGAAACAGAATATTGTAGGTAGTTAGACTATAATTATTAGAGACAAAGAAAAGTTAACTTGTTTAGAGTAAATGGCTGATTTAAAATAATACATTGATATTTTTTCACTGAAAAGTTATGAAAGTCTTCTTGAATATTTTATCCATTTTTTTAAATAAGGACAGATCAAGAAAATAAATAAAGCAAGCAATATTATAAAAACTTCTAAATAAGTACAAGACGTTTGGTGTATGTCATTCCTGGATAGGCATAAGATTACAACACAATTTTAAAACACAAGCATACTTGACTTTTAATCTCAGCTTGAACTCAGGTAAGAATCATTCAGGACATTTACTTAAAACTTTCTTACAAATTGGGAGAAGGGGCAAAGTAACATATTTTACAACACACTGCAATTATAGAAACTTAATAGAGAGAACTAATTTAAAAAGAAATCCTTGAAAAGTCATACAACCAAGCACGTTCAGTCTTTCTGAAGCATAATTTAGCTGCAAAAGGGATCCCTGAAATAACATGTTTATGTCCAAATGTTCTGCAGTATGTAATCTACTGTGTTGGCTCAGATGTGATCCAAATAAAAACCTGCACAGCATGAAACTGAATGTGTCCTGTGGCTACAGGACCCTTTTGTAAGTAGCTGATTCAAAGGCAAACTTTAGGGTGAGGCTGTATTTTTAAAAAACTGAAACACATTTACAAATAGGTGACATTTTCTTTGTCCTGTCCTAGAGACCAAAACTATGTTTGTGCTTTTCATTTTAAATCTAATGCCGTTTTCATACTTAACAGTAGTTAAACACAGTTCTGCTACCATAAAGTTTGAGAGTATTCTTACCAACAACAGTTAGCACAGCACTTGCTGAAACACTGTCCAGAGTAGTATTAACTATGCAAATGTATGTTCCATCATCTTTATCAGTTACATTCATAATGGTCAAGTTGTCTTTACCAACTAGAAACCTGCAAATACAATAGATTCAGCCACTGATTTTTCAATAACTGGTACTGTTATAAGAAACTTGCATAAGACATTATCAAATCCCATATACTTGTGTATTTCAGCAAATACCTAGACTGCAATGTAAACTATGGGACTATGTCAGCCTTTTCTACATTGCTCCTGACCATCTTCCCACAGTAACTATCCTAATGTGCTTTTACTTCCAAATATACTCAATTTTTAATTATCTGTCATCCAGAGTAAAAGAGTCTTCCGTTATCCCTTTGGCTTCTTATGCCAATTATCTTCTTACCATTGATATACATGGTCAATGTGCACAATTGAAAAATTTTACATCTCATTTTAATCTGAATTCTAACTTAATATTTTCACCACACTAGGTGAGTTCTTTAGTCACCAAATATGGGATAGTGATGATATTTATCAGTTGTCTTTGGAAAACATCAATAGATCAATATGTTCCTTTCAAAGATCAGGAAAAGGAGCAAACAAAAGATAAAAATAAAGTAAAATTATTTGGCCGTACCTTTCATCATCTGGAAGTTCATCATTGTCTTTCAACCATATAACTGTTGGTAATAAGGTAGAATCATGTTTTATTATACACTCAAATGAAACTTGGCCATATCTCTGAATCACTTTGTATTCTGGCTGTTTAATTATCATCGTTGGATCTGAAATTTAAAATTACTATTAGATATTTAGAAAGTCTGAAATTCTATACTAACCTGTGATGAAAGAGTGATTTATTGCTTACCTTTAACTTCCAATTGCACCTCATTTTGTATCTTTCCTAATTCATTCCTTGCTACACATGTGTATGTACCAGTACTATCCTTTTGAGCCACTGGAATTTCCAAGGTTCCATTATCATGGAAAACGTATTCATTTCCACGCAAGATGCTACCTTTCACTCCCTTAAACCTTTATATAAAAAGTAACATTATTATCCAACATCATAGTTAAATTCTATTGTATTTTATGATCAGAAAATGCAAACTTGGGGCTGCCATTGTTACATTAAGTATATGTAAATTAGTATTAGCATATTGTAATCAGCATATATTTAAAAATACACTACTTTAGAATTGTAAATATAGTAAAAATAGTTTTAAAGCTTTAAATGTTTGTTTCCATAGATATAACCGGTTCTTTTTACATAACTTAAGCACAACTACTGTAGCTTACCATTCAATTTCAGGCTTAGGTGAACCAAAATAAGCACAGTCTAGCAATGCAGGACTGTCTGCGATGACTTGATACAATTTATTAGCAGGAGTTAGAATTCTTGGTGGCTCAGCTGAAAAGACAAAGATATCTGGATATATATATGAAGATGCAAGTACAAAATACTAAGATACCAACAATGGCCTAAAGAATTATACATTAACATCCTTCTCTGGAATGATTTCTGGTCTCAGTCTAGGTCCAAATACGTTCTACTGCCAGTAGCCTGAGGAAACGTTATTATAGGAGAATTATCTTCTGAAAAACAAATGCATCTTTCCTGTTTACAAGTAATAGGGCTGGGCACCAAAGGCAATGATCTCATTTAGAAAATCTAAATCAGAATATATTCAAGAAGAGAAACTCCTGGGAACAGACTGAACTACATAATTCTGAACAAACCTGCAGGCAGAAAGAAGCTAAGATGCATTTTTGGTGAAACACCTACATTTTTTAAAGGAACTATGGAACCGAAGTGAGTTCTTTCATTTAAAAGACAATGTCACTCAATCAAAAGATCTGCCAGTTCCTGCAGGATAGTCTTTAGAGGCCATTCTGCCCAGGATTTTGCTACTAGCTTTGTTAAATTCAGCATGAACAATTAGAGAGGGCACAATATCTCCTAACTAGAAACACATTCTTGGGAGGCCTTCAACACAAATGCATAATTATGTCCCCTTGCAAGAGCAATTTAGAGATCATCTATTTAACTGATCCAGAACACTCACAATCAATGTGTACTGAAATATACTAACTTAAGGAATATTAATTCCTGCCTTATTTGTTATGCTTCCATTTGCCTGATTTACATGAACAAACAAACGAGATAAAATTTCTTCCAAGTTTTCCCCAGTTTTCACAACTATCCTTCTTACTTAAGAATAGTGAAAGTAAAATTCGGGAATATCCTACAAAAACCACAGTACATATACCCTTGCCTTTTACGGGGCTCAGGAAATATGTCCATTCCCACTGAAGACCTCAAGCAAGGCTTGAGCATGCAGTCGGTGTAGTAGCAGGAGACAACTAAATATGGAAGAAAACTGAAAAATACAAAATCTGTTTCTTACCTAGAACATTCACAAATGCGTTTGCTAGCAAGTATCCATATTCATTGGAAGCATTACACTGATAGACAGCACTTGACCTTTCTTGCACATGTGAGAAAATAATGGTATCACCATCTACCTTTCTGCTAGGATCTTCTGGGGCAACTGTTGGTGCAAAGAAAAAAAAAATACTGGTTTTCTTAAACTGCTGTTGGATGATACGTTTCATACTTCTGAAAAGAAGAAACAATTAGAAAGACCAATATGCCCTTTCTTCTATTTTCCTGGGTAATTGCTCACTGGTTATATGTGAATTTTAAAACTATTAGGAAAGCTATTCCAATATTACAAATATTTAACCCAGAATGGTAGAATTCCTGTTATTTTGAGGGGTTTTTGTTGTTTGTTTTTCAGAGAAGTGAAGCTGAGATCCCATTTTGCATGCATTACAGAGACAAAATACTGATATGACAAGATTCATGCAAATACAGACAATATCTAGAAAAAAAAATATTTCTGAGTGTAAAATGAAAATTATGTTAGAGTGACATGGGGACTTTACAATCCTCTGTGACTTAAAGGTTTCACCTTTTCAAATCAGTTGTTATACCATAAATAATTATCCAAATAAAAAAATAGCCTTACTCAGCTGAAAACTATCTTAGACTAAAACACAAGTAATTCTTTCACACAAAATCAAGTCTTCACAAGAGCAGTGATAGTAATTCAGTAGGTGGCACTCTTTCTCTTTTATAGGAAATATACAATGCCATTTCCTCAACTGTTCTGTAGTAGCCTGAGCTGTCAAACAGCTCTTGCATCCCAGAATAATCACGAATATAACTGAAAATAAAATTCTGAGATATTACTGAAGAATAATAGCTGTCAGTTATGATACAACTAGGTGGAGTTAGAGAGGAACAACAGAGAAAAACCTTAGGTTCTAACACTGCACTACATAAAAATGCACAAACTACAGTTTAATATTTTAAGTCAATATTTAATCAAAACACATCATTGCATTACTAATATTGAAACTTAATGGTGAAATTATTTAATATTAGTAGTAAAAAATAAATGCATATATGCATACATAAATGCATCATAGTTTGGTTGCACCATCAAGATAGATACCCTTATATATTATTAGAACTTGAGAAAATAAGTATATTTGTGGAAGTCATTTTCATATAAAATCATTTCTCATTTCTTTGGATTCATAGATCATTCATGGATCAATTAACTAAACTAACATCCATTTTTCTAAGTGGCAAAGCCTTTTGACTAAGGCAGTATCTCGGTACTCATCTGTAAAGAAAAAGGAGAAATTTCTGCTACATTTTCTCAAATCTACTGAAGTATCTGTTACTGAATTCTCTAAGAGAGAAGAATGAAAGTGGACAGATGAAGGGGACCGCAGTTCTGTGCTCCCATTTGAGGGTATTTCCATCTTGGGTGAATTCTTAAGGCCATTTTGCATTACATCAATTTCCAAATAGATGCCTCAAAAACAGTTTTCAACTCCATTTTTTAACTCTAATCTTCCATCACTTTGAGTTCAAATCAGTATCAAAAACTCAAAAATTTCGGAAAGGAAGAAAAAGGTACTACTGGAATTTTAAATGCTTATTCTCTGGGATTCTGGATTGTTGGCACTTATTTTTCTTCTCTTTTGCTTTCCTTCCTATTGTGTCCCATGTTCTCTCGTTGCTTCCCATTCTATGTAAATGCCATTTTCATTAAAAGATTCATGGGCTGAAAATAGATGGAGCAGGTGAATCGCCCAGCAGGCAGGGCAGTCAGCTGTGAGCAGTGGTCTGTTTCTGCATACAAATCACTGCTAAATGGAAAATACGCACACCCGCCCTCCCGGGAGGTAGGAGATCTGCCCACGGCTGTTCCAACCACTGCTACTTTCTGCCCCGGGCTCTGGGCTTCCCTCCACTCGTGCCCTCTGAATCCCACCACATTTTCTGCACACAGACAGATCTTTAATGGGTGCACACATTCCCCCCTTCACACATGCTCCCACATATAATACCTTACAGGCTGGTGGTAGGGCCCCTTCCAAGAGACGGAAGCCATTATTTCAATCCTCTACGACTGAAGAAGGAACTGGATCTTAAAAGAATGATCTAACCATTAAATTATCATTAAAAAAAAGGGGGGGGGGGGGGGGGGGGAAAAAAACCANGGGGCGGGTAAGCATCTTCACACTCCTGTATTTAAGGGAAAAAAGAGATCTTCAGTTCTTTGAAGGAAAGGAGGTAGGCACCTGTTCTCAGAAAAGCACTTCAAGCTGTGCGTTCCAAAAGGGAAAAAAAAAACCTCAGGAGTGGCAGGTTAGTCACTGCTTCCTTTAGACTGGTCCAGCCACTTGCATGCTGAAGGGCACCAATTTTAGAAAGCTCTCTGTTAAGACTGGCGTCTATTCAGCAGTCTGTCTTCTGACACACCCCATCCTCCCACACACCACCAACAGAACCTACACGTCTTTCTCCATGTACTAGGGCCACAAAGATGACCGGAGGGCTGGAGCACCTCCGCTATGAGGACAGGCTGAGAGAGTTGGGGTTGTTCAGCCTGCAGAAGAGAAGGCTCCTGGGACATCTTATAGCAGCTTTCCAGTATCTGAAAGGGGATACAAGAAATCTGGAGATGGACTTTTACAAGGGCATGTAGTGATAGGACGAGGGCTAATGGCTTCAAAATGGAAGAGGGGAGATTTAGAACAGATCTCAGGGAGAAATTTTTCACTTTGTGGGTGGTAGAGCACTGGAACAGGCTGCCCAGAGAAGCTGTTGAGGCCCCATCCCTGGAAGTGCTCAAGGCCAGGCTGGATGGGACTTTGAGCAACCTGGCCTAGTGGAAGGTGTCCCTGCCCATGGCAGGGGAGTTTGAACTAGATGATCTTTAAGGTCCTTTCCAACCTAAAGCATTCTGTGATTCTACACTGTTTTGCGGGGTCAGGCCCTAAAAGTTAGATGCCATTATCATCCAGCTGGTTTAATGATCTTAAGCATGCACTGCTGCACTCACACAGACAGAATGGCTGAGGTTGGAAGGGACCTCTGGAGGTCATCTGGTCCAGCCACCTGCTCAAGCAGGGCCACCTAAAGGCAGTTGTCTACAACTGTGTCCAGACAGGGGAAGGATCACTTCCTCGACCTGTTGGCAATACTTTTGTCTAATGCAGCCCAGGATAACATTAGTCTGTTCACCACAAGGGCACGTTGTTGGCTCATGGTCAACGTGGTGTCCGCCAGGATGTCCAAGTCCTCTTCTGCTAAGCTACTTTACATCTGGGTGGCCCCCAGCATGTATTGCTACCTGGGATTGTTCCTCCCCAGGTCCAGGATGCTGCTCTTCTCCTTATTGGACTTCATGAGGTTCCTGTCAGCCAATTTCTCAAGCCTGTCGAGATCCGCCTGGATGGTAGCATGACCCTCTGGCATATCAGCCACTTCTCCCAGTTTTGTGTTATTAGCAAACNGGGTAAGCATCTTCACACTCCTGTATTTAAGGGAAAAAAGAGATCTTCAGTTCTTTGAAGGAAAGGAGGTAGGCACCTGTTCTCAGAAAAGCACTTCAAGCTGTGCGTTCCAAAAGGGAAAAAAAAAACCTCAGGAGTGGCAGGTTAGTCACTGCTTCCTTTAGACTGGTCCAGCCACTTGCATGCTGAAGGGCACCAATTTTAGAAAGCTCTCTGTTAAGACTGGCGTCTATTCAGCAGTCTGTCTTCTGACACACCCCATCCTCCCACACACCACCAACAGAACCTACACGTCTTTCTCCATGTACTAGGGCCACAAAGATGACCGGAGGGCTGGAGCACCTCCGCTATGAGGACAGGCTGAGAGAGTTGGGGTTGTTCAGCCTGCAGAAGAGAAGGCTCCTGGGACATCTTATAGCAGCTTTCCAGTATCTGAAAGGGGATACAAGAAATCTGGAGATGGACTTTTACAAGGGCATGTAGTGATAGGACGAGGGCTAATGGCTTCAAAATGGAAGAGGGGAGATTTAGAACAGATCTCAGGGAGAAATTTTTCACTTTGTGGGTGGTAGAGCACTGGAACAGGCTGCCCAGAGAAGCTGTTGAGGCCCCATCCCTGGAAGTGCTCAAGGCCAGGCTGGATGGGACTTTGAGCAACCTGGCCTAGTGGAAGGTGTCCCTGCCCATGGCAGGGGAGTTTGAACTAGATGATCTTTAAGGTCCTTTCCAACCTAAAGCATTCTGTGATTCTACACTGTTTTGCGGGGTCAGGCCCTAAAAGTTAGATGCCATTATCATCCAGCTGGTTTAATGATCTTAAGCATGCACTGCTGCACTCACACAGACAGAATGGCTGAGGTTGGAAGGGACCTCTGGAGGTCATCTGGTCCAGCCACCTGCTCAAGCAGGGCCACCTAAAGGCAGTTGTCTACAACTGTGTCCAGACAGGGGAAGGATCACTTCCTCGACCTGTTGGCAATACTTTTGTCTAATGCAGCCCAGGATAACATTAGTCTGTTCACCACAAGGGCACGTTGTTGGCTCATGGTCAACGTGGTGTCCGCCAGGATGTCCAAGTCCTCTTCTGCTAAGCTACTTTACATCTGGGTGGCCCCCAGCATGTATTGCTACCTGGGATTGTTCCTCCCCAGGTCCAGGATGCTGCTCTTCTCCTTATTGGACTTCATGAGGTTCCTGTCAGCCAATTTCTCAAGCCTGTCGAGATCCGCCTGGATGGTAGCATGACCCTCTGGCATATCAGCCACTTCTCCCAGTTTTGTGTTATTAGCAAACTTGCTGAGGGTGGTGTCATCACCAAGATCATTAAGGTGTTAAACAGGACTGACCTCTGGGGTGCACTGCTAGCTACTGGCCTCCAACTAGACTTTGTGGCACTGATCACTACTCTCTGGGCCTGGCTCTTCAGCCATTTTTCTATCCACCCCACTGTCGCTTATCCAGCCCATACATCAGCAGCTTGTCTACAAGGATCTTATGGGAGACAGTGCTGAAAGCCTCATTGAGGTCCAGGTATGCAATATCCAGTATTACCCCCTCATCTACCAGGCCAGTCATTTCATCATAGATATTTATCAAGTCGGTCAAGCATGACTTCCCCTTGGAGAAGCCATGCTAACTACTCCTGATGGTTTTCTTGTCCCTAATGTGCCTGGAAATGGTTTCCAGGATTAGCTACTCCATCACCTTCCCAGGGACCAAGGTGAGGATGATCAGCTTGCAGTTCCCTGGGTTCCCTTCTTGGTCTTTTTGAAGATAGGAGTAGCATTTGCTTTCCTCTAGGTCTTTGGGCATTTCTTCCAGTTACCATGATTGATCAAAGATTACAGAGAGTGGCCTTGCAATGACATCTGCCAACTTCCTCAGTACTTGTGGGTCTATCCCATTGCGGCCTACGGACTTACGTATGTCCAGTTTGCTTAACTATTCCCTGACCTGATCCTCTTCCACCATCTTGCTCCAGTCTTTTCCCCTGGTCTCTGGGACCTGGGATTCCTGAAGGCTTGTCTTGCTAATAGAGGCTGAGGCAAAGAAGGCATGCAGTACTTCAGCCCTTTCCATGTCCTTTTTTTTTCTTTTGCAGGGAAAGAGAGAGATGGCAGGGCCATTCAGGCACTGTTTGTTTGCCTTTGCCAGGATTCTGGTCACATTACAGGATGGCTGCACAAAAAGGGGAAAATGCTTTTGACGTATCTGAATTTGGAACGGATATGCAAGGTAGAAAAGAATTACACAATACTTAAAACGGTTTTATACAATTGGGATAACAAGTAATGAGGATTTCTTATAGGAGTTCTGTTGCTGTTATAGCAAGTTGAACATGCGCCCTGCAACAGCCAACATTTACTCCCAATAACATCAAGTCTACTCCCAATAACATCAAGTCTCAGCTTATGAAGATAGTTATGTCCTTTCTGGACAAAGACCTGATTGCCTGGTTTCACCTATTTTTTTCCATCACATTGTATAATAAGCCAGCTTCTTGACTCTATAGCTACATGCAGCATCAGATAATTTTGTCATAGTTAGTCATCATCACCCTGAATATCTTCTGTTCATCTGAATGCACACTTCCATCTGTTTCATAAACTTCAGACAGCCCAAGCAATTACTTTTGTTAGTATGTTTAAATAACCACTATGGCACTATTGCTACTTTTTTCCTGGAAAAAAAGGCAAAATGAGATGTGCTTTCTGAAGACAAGCAGTTAAAACACACTACTATGCTTAAAACTGGAAGGAAAAAAAATCCAGATTTTGTTGAGATGTTTTACCCTTTTCGGTTGAAGTATTTCCTTTTCCTGATCAACTTTAATTGCTGGTCAATGTACCTTTAAGCAAATTCAGGAAGCTAAACACCATGAAGAACAGAATGATTGTCAACTGATGATGCAGTATATAATATAATGTTATCAGTCTAAATTAATGATACAAACTTCACCGTGATCTGTAAGAGACGTGTATTTTGGGCAGAAAATTATCAAGACATGAAATTGGTCTACCAACTTTAAATTCTTCAGCTCAGATCTTTAAGCTCTGTGTAAAATTGGGAAAAAAAATCCACTGCTTGGAGTTGTGGGGTTTCTTTAACTTAAAAATAAAAAGGAAGTTTTTATTGTGAGGGTGGTCAGACCCTAAAACAGCATGCCCAGGGAAGTGATGGAGTCTCTGCCCTTGGAGATATTAAAAATGCATCTGGACACGGTCCTGACCAGCCAGATGCCTCCTTCAAGCAGGCAGGTTGAACTAGACGTTCCTTTCACTTTCAATTATGCTGTGATACTGTGGTTTTAAAATAACCTCACAAACAATGTAGATTGAAAACAATTCATTGAAAAGGAGGCATATACACCTTTGATTGTTATTCTGTAATTTGCTATTGTTTAAAAAAGCTAATAATGTGAAAACCATCATTCCTTATATTGTTACCACATTCCAAAATACAACAAAGTGAGTATGAGATCCAGCTGACATCAGAAGTTCTCAGCTCTGCTAACTTACACTCCAGGTCCTAGAGGACACTGAACTAGGGTGGTTTTTGTTGCCTGCGAAGTATGATGTAACCTAAGGTAGTACATATTTTTTCCCAGAAGCATGTTGTGGATTACAATCATAGTTTGTAGGACATGTGAGTACTAACTGTTTCTATTCTGTAGTGAAAATGCTGATGTCATCCTCAGGTGTTGTACTAGAGATTCGCTCTGGCTGAAAACAAGATGGAAAAGAAAGGGACAAAATGACTTGACGGCTTTTCCCTGTATCAATGAGAACACATACATCTTTGGCATGTGTAAGAGCTAATCTTACCCAGATCAGTAAAATGTCACAGAAAAACACAGTGAAAGCAGAGAATGATTTCTGTTTAGAAAAGAGCAGAAATATTCATTACAATCTTGAGATGTCTAATTCTTCTTTAGCAAATCAAACTTATCAATCAAAAGTAATCAGTCCTTTTATGCATTCACAGTGACTATGATTGTTGGAAAACGAATGTAATAACACAAAGTTGTTGTTTAAGGGTTATAGGGTTTAATCACTCATTTCTTTATTAAAGCTGAGCTGTCATTTTGCATCAATAGCAGAATATTAGTTTCTCAGAGAAGTTGAGACAATTATTTCATTTAGATTTTTATACTGAACATTTGTTGTTGTAGTTCTACTATTAATATAATTCCATTCTTAAGTTTACACACAAATAATAGTGAATGTAAATGGAAGCATGATGTCAATACCGGCTCTTAAGCCATGGTTTTCAACAACTCTAACTTCAGAGATAGCTTTGAAGACCCTGTTATTGTGGAAAAATATGAAGAAGCAAAGGTTAGGTGCTTTTTTTCCGATATGAATGCAGAAACATATGGTCCTTGTATAGTGATGCTCATGTAAGCTTTTTAAGCTCTGACAGGATCACAGCATCATTTGTATTATCGTTACTTTTGCTAGAAGTGTCTTAGCATTCTTCTTGACCTGTTTCTTCTTCCAGAAACTCACATTCAGGAGTAATTTATGAATATAGCAACCATTTTCAAAAATAGAAAAGTCTTTCTGTTGTTAAAACTAACTACAATTGAGTGACTGAGATGAGTTTTTTAAAGAATTATTTGTATGATTTTGAACATTTGTTTTCAGATAGATTAGCTAAGACAACAGGAGTCTATGACAGAACCAGGACTTAACATTATCATAACCAGCCAAGAAAACTGGGAAGAACATCCAGTGTGTAGTCATCGAGGTGGCTTCATAAGAAGGTATGTCCCTTTGCTGTGGTTTGGGCCAGACTGGCCCTTGCAAAGGGACCTCCTGGTTTTCTGTAGATCATAAACCGTAAGGTCTATGAATGAGAATCTAGTTAACATTCTCCTGGCTGTAGCAGACTTTCCTCATAACATTTGAAAGCCTGAGTCAGGGGCTACTATGCAAGACAGACCTGTTCTCTCAGATCTCTGATCATATTGTCTAAATACCATATTATTATGTATTTAGAAAATGTTATGTGACTAGAATCTCCCCCGCCGGTCCCCCAGGAGGTGAGATGGGAGCAGCTGGAAGTTATGCTTTCGGAGTTGAACACAAAACAAGTAGTGAAATAGCAAGGCAGCATAGTGCATCAGACACTTGAGAACCTACAGGGTCAAACCAAGACTGAACCTAAGCAAGAGGTTACTCTACACCTTACAGTGAACTGACAAAGACTTAATTCTGGAAGAGATGGGACATGGAAGAAGATGCTCTTTTCCTTTTCTCACTAATCTCACTTGCTCCTCAGAAAATATTTTCTTGTGATCACTGAAATCCTCTTTTCCAAGTTTCTGATTCTGACAGTACTATTACCTCCAAAGGTTTTCTTATCTGCTGCAGTTCCTAAGCCAGATGCACAGTGCCAACACAATGATAGCAGAAGAAGTGGATAAATGTCTGCCCTGGCGGTCCTCTCCTTTCCAAGACTGAAGTCTGTGGGGCATCCGAGTCCAGCAGATTTCTCCCTACCCTCCCACGGCTGTGGTGAACAGCTTGTGTGTGTTCTTACAGAGAGCACAGCGGATGACAAATCTCTGAGCCAGGGATTATCAAGGCCTTTCACGAAGGAAATCTAAGGGCTAATGTTTCTCCCTTAAATTCAATGTGATTACTAATGGAGACTAACCAAAACCTAAGGTTCAATGTGAAATGTGATATAAACAAGTGAAGAACATGTTGAAAGAAGATAAACAGTGCCTTTCAGTGCACTACTTTGTATAAATCTAAGTGTATTTAATATTTAATAGCTCATCATGAACTATGAACCACTGAACCAATAAATTAGTCTTTTGTGTAGTATTTGCAATGCCTTTCTGAAGTCCAATTATGAAAGTCCTTTGGCTTCCCAATTAATCTGGGTTGTTACTTTCTTAAAAGTTGAGATACTTTATGCATGGTTTCCCTTCTGTAAAACCACGCTGAATATCTTAGCAGTAAAACACAACGGATTATGCAGTGGTATAAATAATGCAGATCTTGAGTGTTAATTGAAGCACAAGGCAGGGTAGAGTCATAGCCTGAACTTTCGATTGCTACTTGCCAAAGTAATTCTAATTGACCTCAACGGGACTGTGCATGTGAGTTCAAATTACTCCTGTGAGTAAACATTAGGAGGTTAGGTCCTTATCACTCCAGCATGTCTGAAGCAGTCTTCTCTTCAGACATGCTGTAGTTTTTCTTTTAAGTGTTACTGTTGAAGAAAGTTAATTAAAATATTTCAAAGAAACCTAAAATCTTCCTTTAAAAATATCTTTTTACTCTTATTAATAGAATCTGGAACAAAATTTACACCGTTGCAATTTATTTTTTTCATAGGTGCTTAAGACAGTACATTTTGCTTTATTCTTCCCTTTTCCCTTTTGGTTTTTAAGCCTCATCCTTTGACTAAGATATGGTCGAATGGTTCTTTCTTCAACATTCCCCCTTCCTTGTCTGACTCTATTGTGGAAAAACAAAACTGGAAGAATTAAGCATCTCCCAGTTGTGCTTTCCAATAGAAAATTAAAGTATTGCAAACAGATTACTGGGCCACAGGAGGCATATTGTGGGATATATGATGACAGCAGCGCTTTGAAATTCAAATGTAGCTCTTTTTCTTTGAAATCCTGCCATGGGTGTATCTCTCAGCACTGCCCTGAAGCCGAAACAGCTGCTTTAGTTTCCTTTTACAGTGATTCACTAATTATTCACTTGGAAGAAGAGGGGCTCAATTCTATAATTTAGTAACAAGTGAACAAAAAGGCACACTGTACTTGGTAGCTTCCAGACCAGCTTTTGATAACTCAAAATAATAAAACCCCAGAATATTAAGAACTGCAATTTCTGGGATCATGATGCTTCTCTTTCTTAGATGCCCTGACAGACTCAGTGTACTGGAGCATCCAATCAACTTGCCCCGAAATATTTAAGGTGGATAAAACTTTGGCTTTTCTCAGCAGTGAAAGTGACCTTTAACATAAGGCTGAACTACCCAGTTACTTATTTCCTGTGTTCTTTTCTTTTTTTTTTTTTTTCAACTGAGCTTGAGTTGGTAATTTAATTAAAGTCTCTTAATTTTTACTGAGTTCCTTTCAATAAGACTCCATGTACTGATTCCTCAAGGCCAGCCAGCCAACATATGCTGCCCTCCTATTTGGGAAATTCAGTGGCAACCTGCAGCTGCTTCTGAAAAATCTCTGTCTCTTAACGTTTTACTGCTATCCTGCAAGAATGCAGAATATGTAATTGCTTTTCTGGAAAATGTACTTGTCTGTCATTTGAACAGCACGTCCTACAGCTTTGACAGGGAAGCAGAGTGAGGCAAAGGTGAACCTCATAGCCAGCTGAAAAAGATTTTACTAGTCTGGAGGCCTGTAGAGTTAAACTATAAGGACAGCAGGATAAAAATCTCCTCAAAACACAAAAAACCCCTCACCCTAATACTAACTACATAGAAAACAGTAGGGAAGATGAGAATACCTAAAACTCAGAAAGGAAGGAGCGGGACAGGCACCAAAGTTTGATTATAAGGCACACATTATGATATCTTTACCTACAATATACACAATACAAAATTACATTGGTATTTGCCTGTTTTCCTGTAATTCCATTGTTTGATGAGGTGGCTAATGTCAGCTTCCACAACTTATTTTACCAATGAAAACTTCTAATTTGAAATCTCAGGCTAGAGACCTCAACTTACTTTTAATTAGGATTTCTGAAACAGGTTCTTTGCTAAATATTTCTATCTGTTTCAATATATACCCCTACTTTTCCCACCAAAGTTGTATATTTTCCCCTCCAGTTCAGTTTAATCTCTCTCGTATCCCAAATATTTTGAATATATCTAATGAGGGTTCTCCTTTACCTGTTGCTGCTTCCTAGATTGTCACTGTTAGAGAATCCTCCTCCTTGTCCCAAACTCTGTCACATTTACTTCATCAACACTCAAATATCTCCTGAAACTCCTGAAAGTTACACTGTCACACTTCCAATAGCTCAGCATATACCAATATTTTAAAGCACTTTATCTCTCACGAGTCAACAGGGTAAACTGTCTGTTTTTATAACATCGTTCTGTGAAAGAGGAAGGATGAAAGTAGAAGAGCCAAGTGTGATTTTACGGCCCAGGCTATGTCAAGTGCAAACCCAACTGACAACACACTGCAGTGACCTCCAGCAAGTTCTTCCCAAGGAAAGTTGTGCTATATATAGCAGCTATCCCGTGCCTCTCATACAGCATTGCCAGTCATAACACTGCAACAATTAAGTGACTCAATCACCAATTCAGGGTTGCTTTTCTTACCCAGGCACACAAAAACAGCTGCTTCACTGCCTTAGGGGTTCCTTTTCTTTGACACCTACTTGGCACAAGCTATCTGCCAGGCACTTGCTGACGCATTCAGTCAGTTTTGCTGCTGCTGCTTTTTAGTGCTGAAGCCCAGAAGGCTCAAACATACTCTTAAGCTGCAAATCCTGCACAAGTGCTCTGTACATCCACAGACCTGAGGACTTGACTTTTTAGGTCACCTTTACCTAGACGAAATTAGTGTTGCATTGGGGCGGCAAAGGAGAGAACTAGCAAACATGACTGCCACGGCAACAATTGGTAAATGGCAAAAATTACACCCCAGCAATATCCCCATCAAAGAGGCATGGTGCAAACTTTGTTACTACAACCCCATCTCCACAAAGACACTACCAGCAGAACACCAGACAGAATAACCTGGAGTACAGTCACAAATTTTAGTGCTCACAAGCAAATTAGAGGCACATTTCGTTGTTCCACTTTTACGAACCATGGTATTTTTATCACTTCATTTAAAACTTAGTATTACCTGTCAGGCAAAAACTATTCAAATACATACTCTACATCTACATTTGAAAAAAACCCCATCCTGATATTCCTCATATTCTCTTACTCATCCTCCGGTAAGGTAATTAAGAATCTTACTCGCTATGGGAACACCATTCGTTAACCAGCTTATATTAGGCTTCGGGTTGCCGTTAGCTCTGCAGATCAATGTCCCGTCTTCTCCAGGAGACAAGACCAAGTTTCTGGGTGCTGTTATCCAGTATGGGGCAGCTGGGGATAGGAAAGAGAAACACAGCAATTGTTTTCCAAAATTATGTACAGAAAATCATAAGGCACTGCCATGGTAACTAGAAGGCAATTCAAAGAAGGTATGTATAGATATAGACTTACACTGTTAACTTTTTATATATATATATAACTCTATCTCATACTCAATGATTAACTAGCAGATTGCACTTTGGCTAAAGTAAGCTATTGGCTACCCACTGCATTGACATTCTGAGATAAGCAACAAGAGGTTCTTTGTTTCATTTAGGGTTGCCTGCTTGAATCTCATTTTCCTTTCGTAAAGAAAGCAAAATTTATCTGAGTATGGCATCTGCAGAGACTAGAGCGATCTTTTGATTAATTTCAGAGATATCCATGTTCCCAGTAGTTAGGCTCTTAGAAATTAATCTACATTTGATTACATAAATATATTACGTGTCAAGGGTGAAATTTAGAAATGGCAAAATCTTTAGTCACTGAATTCAATGGGGGATTGCAGTGGGGCCAGATGTTTATGTGAGACAGCTGGAAACACACAGAGATCAAAACGGACTGAACGCTGTCCTTAACAAAAGATGTTCATTTGTGTCTCCAACTCTTTTACCATAAATAACCACAAATAGCATATGTTATCACATCTTGCAATTATTTTTCAGATTTTGGATTGATGGACAGATGCAAACAGAAAATTAAAATTCTGCTGTTAAAAAGAAGGTTGAATGTGATCATAAAATGATGCTGGTCCACAACAAAATAAATGGCTAATTAGCATGCAAAGTAAGCACTACAGTTGATTATTTCAACGACTAATTAGCTGTCATTCCAGTTTTTTTGTTTCCTGGTATTCAAAACATGCTTACAATTCCTATTTGGACAGACTGTAAGTGTTTTTAGAAGTAGTAAGACATCATCTTGGGTAAAAAACACGAAGAAGATAGAAAACCAGAAATGTCAATTAAGAGAGAAAAAGGAAGAAAAATATAAGACTGTAAGACAATAGCAGAATAAAGAAGAGAAAGAATTTGGGCTGTATGAATGGAGAGCAGAAGAGATGGAGAAAATAAGAAGGAGATGAAGAGAGATAGGCAGGAAGATACAGAAACCAGCTAAAGATGATGTCTAATGACAGATAATCAAAGGATCTAAAATAAACGTAGCGTCTGTACAAGCTGAGAAACTATTTTACTAGTGTTACAGTACAATCTCAATTTAGCCTGATGCTTTACAAAATAACATATTAAAAAAAGAAAATAAGATTAGAGATATATCGTAAAGTCCTTCCAGTGGCAGAATTCATTTGGTTTAACAATCATTTCCTCACGGTTTTTTTGAACCAATATCATTCATCCTTTCAGTTGTATTTTATCCTAGAAATCTTGCTTCAATCTTGCATTCTGGATGCTGACAATGTAACATTAAGGATTATTTTAGTATTACCTTTCACAGTTACTGAAATAACATGATGAACAGAACCTAGTATATTTCTTGCTATACATTTGTAGTTCCCAGAGTCAGCTTCAGAAACATCTATAATCTTGAGAGTTTTCTTAAAGTTTTCAAAAAATGTTCTGTTGGCTGGCAGTTCCCCCCCCTCTTTAATCCAGCGGATTACTGGTGTGGGTCTGGAGAGGCAAAAACAAAGATCAAATTTAGGGACTGGAGAAAAGGAAGACAAGAGTTCAATACATTCATTTTTTGAACATTTGTTTTACAAATAATTATTTTAACAGCCTCTACCCAGATTCTGGGGCACGTCCAGCAAATGTGCAAAATATGCCAGCATTTGTTTCTAGGAAACGAGAAGCCTCACTAACACTGTCAATGGCCATCTGTTTGTATGCTTAATAATTATAGAATACATTTGTCTGCTGATTAATCTAAAACCCCTGATGGTTAATAAATGAATACAAGTGTATTTCAAATCTTATTGGACCTACGTTATTAAATCAATACTCATGGTGTTTTAACAGGTAGCTTCTAGATAATGACAAGTTTATAATTGTGCACCATGTGAGCAATATCCTAATGCTTCATGAACACCATAAATTTTACAGCAGAGCTGTAAGGAGACAGAAGCATTTCGTATGAGAAATCAAGAAAAAAACATCAGTGCTGAGTCAAGTGTAGCTACTTGTCACTGCACCGTGTCTAAATCCTGGCTATGCCCCATGTCGTCCACTGAAGTTGAAAGCTGTCCAAACACATGGAGATATACTTTTAAAATTACAAGAAATTACAAGGTGTTGCTTACTGAGTAGAATGTCCTCTCTCAAATAGTAATGACACAAGGCAAATATTCCCTTAGCAGTCTCATATCACATATTTTAGAACAGGACACTGAGAGAAGTTGACTTCTAATTATGGGACCAGTGAGCAGGAATAGTTAGTCTGAATAGACAGTCTTAATCTGTCCCTTTGTGGACAACTATGTAAGCTTCTCTCATGGAATTATTTTGTTTTAAAAGTACGTGGTGGCTAAAGACACAAGATCATATAATGCATAATATTATATTTTTTTCCTCGTTTTTATCCAGCCATTTTACTGGAGTTTGGATTGCTGAACAGCTACTTTTATTGCAGGGTTTTCAAAAAACACGTAACTATACTGCAGACGAAGATTACCTGAGCTGTTGCTACTCCCACTCAAAGGTGTGTTTTTGCTGGTGCTGCTGATGCAAAGACACCTGAGCGACTGCAGCCGAGACAGAAACCCTGCACTAATGCTTGTATCAAGCTGTGTCAAGCTGCGCGTGAGCGCGCCCTGTGGAGCTTGTGCAAGTGAATACAAGTGCATGATGCTGTGCCGCATCATTTGCAGTTATTGGCTTTCCTCACAGCTACCTCACAGCACTCGGCACTATACACTTTTGTGCACTGTAAACATGTTTACAGTTCCTGAAATAAGTACTAAAGATTTTCCACTTCTGCACTAACCAATCTAGTCTCAAATTTCTTCCTGACAATGAAATTGATTTAAGATCAAACTCGTTCATGAAGTTAAATTGCTCTTTAGTCATTTTCTACTTGCACAATAACCGCAGAAGCAAATGTGCATTACATCGAAGAAACAAGTACCAATTAAACTCAATTACAATGAGAAATTGGATGTAAGGAGCTGAAAGGTATGTTCTAACAACTCCCACCTAGCTGATCTACTAAGTAAGCATTAGCAAATGCGAGCAGCTTTTTCAGATTAGACCAGCAGATTCTTATCTATTTTTATATAATTTGAGAGCCTGATCGTAAATTTAGGAAAAAAACAGAGTCTTGATTCCTGAATGCAATTCTGCAAATGTGTGTCCGAGTTTACCCTATGGCATTTCTTACTTCTGTCCTTTCAAAAAAACCAATGGTACAATCTGAGTCCTGTGTGTAGGGTTTTGGGATATGAGAAGGCAGAGGCTGTATTTAGGTTCATAGTTTTAAAATCTGCTGATGCCCAAGTAAATGGTGGACTTCCTTAAAAAAGCTCTTTCTGTTTTACATTTCTGTTTCTTTGAAATACCTACACTTATACAGTGGTAACATTTTACGCATCTCTGAAATGTTTCCCTCTGTTTCTGTACTTGTATTTAGAAAAACAGTGTCTAAAAAGTAACTCACAATCCTGCTGCAATGCACTCCAACAAAAGGACATTTCCTCTGAGTTCCACTTTGGTACTTGTGCTACCTGTTGGTGTTAGAAGAACTGGCTGCCTCTCTGTAACTGGCTTTGCTGGAACAAGAAAAAATAAAATAATTAATTTCTAGGTTTTATTTTAATACTGATCAAATGTATACATCCATTCTCACATTTTGGACAGAGATTTTGCTCCACATTGGCCATTTAATTAAAAACCATTGTGTTACACAAGTACACAGCTCAACAAATTAGGTTTTAGACACACATAACATAACTCAACCTGTTAAATGCTGTAATTTTGAACACACACATGAAAAATGTTATTATTAAAGACGGGAGCAATCGATACATAGTTTTTACATAGGTAACTATGCAGCCTGACGGATGGATCCTAAGTAGCCCCTATTCACTTCAGCAGAACTATTATGGAGTGTAAGAGGTCACTGACGTGAGTCACAGTGCAAGACTGAAAGCTACCAAAAATTTCTGGGCTTCCATAAAAACACAAACAAAGCAAAGTTACTATATTCAGAAATATAAACCAAGGGCATAAAAGGTACACTCCACTTTGCAACATGCTTTGTTCAATAGTATCTAGAAAATGTGAGGTATTTTTTCAGAAGTTAAGCTTCGTATTTTCCTCTTACTATATATTTAACTTTAATTCAAGCTGTTCCGCAGTCTGGTAATAAAGAACCATTGATTAACCCGCAAGAAATAACCACAGTAAACAGACAGCTATAAATACAAGACATTTCTGACATTATACACTGTTGGCTTTCAAAGTATTACAGCATTTCATGTGCCTTCATGGAAGTCAGAATAAGAGTGCTTTCTGTAATAACAGAGTGCTTTCTGAAAATACTCTAATGTTCTTCTATGGCAATTTTAAAATATAGGATTAAATTGCTCTAAAGTGCAGTACCAGTCTGATTCAGTACAGTAATACTGTCTTTTTAAAAAATGTGAACAGAAACATAATAAACTTGTTTATTAGGGTACAGGATTTACTGATAGATTAAAATAAATAGAACATTTATTTTTAATACAGTATGTGTTATGAATTCCTTAAAAAACTAGCACACAAAAGTTGGGAGAAAAGGGCAGTTTAGAGTCGAGAACGCAGCTGATAGTCATAGGCAATAACTATTCTACCCAGTTTCAGCACTGCTGACTCAATTTGCAAGAGTATGAAAATTCAGAAGAATTACCTCTGGTATTTCTGAGTTGTGAGCCAACCAAATGGTGTTTTCCTCACTAACTGTAGCTAATATATCATTCTGTGTTCAGGAAGGTATTTCTTGTTTGTTTCTGAATGGCATCTTATTTTTATGCAGAGAATTAAAATATTTGGTGCCCTTGTTTTATTTTTGATTCTCATGAATTATGGTTTAATATGCACGACGCCCCATTTTACAAGGAAAAAGACAAAAATAGAAGAAATATCATGTATTTTCTATCTATCTCACACAATATCAAGTGGAGAGCCTAGAACCTCAAGTGTTACAGTATCAGTGTTGCTCCGAAGTCAGCCTTGCTAAACACACATATACCTGTTCGGGAGGATTAATTCACAATATACAAAAGACCATTCAACACAGATTAATGTAATGATCAGCTTAAACATCAGACAAACAAAACTCATCTATCCCCTACAAGGTTATTTATACAGATAATATTAAAGTGTTTAGATTTTGATTAATACCAATTTTACACTTATGAAGTATGTTAAAAATGAATGGTACACTGAAGAAACTATTAAATATGAAGTGCATCTGTTAAATGCTTAATTGCTGTTACTTATTATGCAGCATGTGATATTGAATAGTCCTAGTGATAATGAACATATCAAGCTACTAGTTAAATTGGAGGAAAAATATAAACAAGCTACACAGTATATCAGAAATCAAATAGAGACTTCTTAAAATCTGCGCCAGTGTGAAAGGACACATTCATTATATGAGTTTGTATTTTTTATGAGCCATATGTTACAATAACACTGAAACATTAAATATTTGAAAGGATCACACTGTGCAGTCCCTTTCTGAAGCATGTATTATCACCAGCACTAATAGATACCTTTATTAGAAACTGAAAAGGGAGCAAAATGTTAAGTAGCCATGGAGGTGAAGTTAGTTAACTAAACGCTACTGTGAAACAGGGAGTATCAGTGGGGACCAGTGTAACTCACCACCATAAATATCACTGTCACTCAAATTAGCAGCTATAGTGTCATTCAATGAATCCACTGAAATAAACAGAATATCATGAAGAATGCATACAAGAGGGATAAATCAAAGTACCGGGAATCAAAAGGTGATGATATGGCCACGGTGAGTTAATCAAATGATAGATTAATTTGTTTCAACAGTTACAATAATCATAATAACTTGATATTCTTGGACATGAAAGCTATTTGAAAACTGTTATTTTTTTCACTGCACTTTTTCAGTATTTCAAATCTTACAAAAGCATTTTTTCAAAAGACAAAGCCTGATAAAGGGAAAAAATGACAGCTTGTAAAATAAACTATATGTCAGGAACACCGAGATTACATTTTAAGTTTATACCGCCATGTCATTTCTTACTCAGAATGAAAATAATAAAATTCCCAAGCGTAACAGTACTTAACTTTGTCAAATAAATTGAGAATTCTGGATAAATACTATGTAACTATGTAATTGGGTAATGCAATACCTACTTGAAAGGACTTTTACAGAAATGGGTTGTTTCTGCTGTATAGTTTGCGTATGATTAAATCTTGCATAGCAGATATAGTCCTCCCGGGTATCTTCTGGTTGTACATTAGAAAAATAAAGGTCTCCATTTAGACCTTGGGAAACTCTTTCACTTTGAGGCAGCCTTTGGAAAGCTAAGGGAAAACAAGAAAACATTTATCTCAATTATAATACACACTCCATAATTATGATCTGCAGACTCCACATTTGCTCTATTAGCTATTTGCGGGCTTGTAAATATACAGACATTTCTAAGTTCCCTCTTGAGCTCCCTTGTCTTCCCATTCTTCCCCAGTGTGTTAATCTAGAACTTACATTAAGATCTCCAGCCGCTTTTGGCTTCATGCTTTTGAGCTGCATGTCTGCTTTTTCTTTGTTTCTACAGAAATGGAAATTCTTTTAATTTTAACTTAGAGGGAAACTCCACCACCTGCGGTCTTGTTAAGGAATGATCAGCCATGTAGAAAAACTGCAAAAAGAAAACTAATTCTGTCTAAAAACCAAACTCACCGTTATCCATCCAAAATATTATAGGTGGTGGTAAGCCAATGGGAGGTCTGCAGTGTAGTACTAGTGAATCACCTTCTCGAACCTGATTTGGTTCTAGTTTTTCTTTCGTCCACAAAGGGGATCCTATAGAAAGTAATTTTAACACACATACAAATTATGAATTGACTAAAATTCCAGAATTTAAGGAAGAAATGCACATAATATTCCAGAAAAACAGAAGACACACATGCATCAGAATGTTAAGTCTTATTGTGCTTACTGAAGATTTAATTTTTGTTCTTTTTTTATGTTTTCTTGGGAGAAAAGTAGGTTTTCTTTAAAACTTTTCTTACAGCAATGATTTTCTGAAAGTATAATCGACTGATTCAAATTATTTTGGCTACTCACTAAAGGTTCTATAACAGCACCCTGGAAAGTTTTAACTAAGATAATTAAAAAAAAAAGGGGGATGCACTAAATTAGAAAAAAAGTCAGACCTTCCTGAAACAGTGTTATACACACACAGTTTTATTAAAATATGTGAGAACAGAACATATTAAGCTGAGAAGCTTGAAAAACTGTCTCAGAAAAAAATCACACGAAAAACTGTAGAAACACGTTTTAGCTTTACCTTCTTTTTGGTCCCAATCTGTTCTGTATTAAAGCTATTATACAAACTATGGAATACATGCATCAGAAAGAGAATAAAAATTGTCCTCAACAATGATGCGCATTAGGGATTTAAATGTTTTGTTCTAATTGTAGCATCATATATACAACCCAACTTTAAACATGATAGATCATCCAGACATACCAAAAAAAATCAGGAAAGCATTTTGGTTAATAAGTTTTCTAAGTAATACTGGAGAGAACATGCAATACATTATTAAATCTGAAGACCAGAAATCATACAATACCTTCTAACATGATCACTTTGATGAATAAATTTTTAAGACAGGGAAAAAAAGCGAAACATTTATAAGAAAATAAGCAAACTGAAGTGTTGCACATTTTATGAGCATCAAGAGCTTCACTTACTAGAAGGCCTTATAACAATATTGTTGGAAATGGCTGCTCCCCGTTCATTCCTGGCTGTACACTGGTATACTCCTTCATATGCTTCTGCCTTTCCACCATTCATAATATTTATGACAAGGGTCCCTGAATTTGGTTTCATTGTTACCTGTGCATCTTTATCTATATCAAAATGAGTTCCATTGCGTGTCCAGGAGAAGCTAAAATATTAAAAAAAGAAAAGAAAAGTTTCTTCTTCAGTTGTCTTTTGTAGATTGTATGGAGAAAAAAAAGAAAAAAGTAATTTTCAATAATATGTGGCATTTTTTCTTCAGCAGATAAGTAAGACTTGTTCCCAAGCAAAATTAATAAAGTAATAGAGCACTTCTTAATATAAGAAATATGGCATTACTTTAAGATAAAAGGCTTGGCTGAACTTGTTAACAGGAGCCATTTCAAAGTCAGTATAAAAAAACCCCCCACATTAAAAGATTCTGAAGTTAATCGTATATGGAAAAGAACTGATTTTCTTTCTACTATAAATGATACAGTAACATCTGCGAGAACTGATATTGCTAAAGCTGCATTAGCATTTCCATTATAAAACCTATTGTTGAAAGGGTTTATAAACCTGCATTTAAAAGCTTGCTCTGGGCTGAAATGTGTCATCTCAGGTCCCAGCAGGAGACCCTTTCTTTTAATTGGTTTGGCCATTTTAAAGTTATGCAAGTGAATTAAAGACTGTGTGGTGAGTTTGATTTCTTTTCACTACTCTAACACAAACAACCATGATTACCATTAAATGAAATTTTGCAGTCTGATAGACCATAATTAATCTAGTAAATTTATACTGGTGTTACTCAAAGCAAGAGGTATTTTGAAAAGCAGACACTAAAAATGAAGACTATTAGAGCTCATTAAAAAAAGAAAAAAAAGCAGAAATTCACGGTCTGACACTTATACTGCTGTAAACACCAGTTTCTTACTTATGCTTTGTTAATAGCCAAAATATAGTTACAGAGAGCTAGACCAACGCCTGTGAAGTACTGAGCACTCACAGGTTCAAATGTTGTGAACCGCAGTTTTCCTGCTTTTTACATTTCTGCTTCATAATCTTAAACACAAACGCTATCTACACTTACTGTTTAAATGCTTCCTCAAAGTATAAACATACACGGTACCAGAAAAGCTCAAATTTCAAGGGACTCCAAATTGTGTGCTGACCTTCTGCAGTCAATTAGGTGTCAACTGTGTGTTGACCTTCTGCAAGCAAGACTGGACACGCTATTTGCCCTTTGTGGTGGGGAGAGCAGGAGAAGCAGACGTGACCAGCTGTGCTGCCTAACACTGCAGTTGTTTTGGGAGGACTACTGTGCGTAGTGAACCAATAGTAAGTCTCTTTCTTACGACTTTGTGGATGAAGCACAGGGTTCCTGTAATCCTCTGCTACCATATACGCTATATACCATATACCATATACACAAGGACACAGGGAACTGTAACGGAGCTTCAAATGAGAGGTGACAAATGTAATACAAACTCCTGAATTTGAGATACATTAAAGTCGGAATTTTTGCTGCTCAAGCTATAGATAGCAGCACATCCATAAAACTTTATGCCAGCTGCTCTCACCAATAAGAAGTTACTGTGTTTTAACAAACAATTCACACCCTGGGCTGAGAAAGTTCATCTTCAACTTCAGAGCTCTGAAGCAGCTCGAGTTCCAATATGCATTTGCAGGTCATCGAGACTGATGGACCAGACTAATTATTGAAACAAATTATTTGGACATCGTATCTTTAAAAATAAGTAAAACTAAGCACAAGTTTATAAATCTCATTTGAAAACTCTGCACTTAAATCCTGTCACTTCCTTTGTAGCAGGGGAACAAAGTGAGACAAGAGTTTGATGGGAAAGGTGAGGCCGTACAGCAGAGTCCTGGCACATGGCTCAGGTAGGTCAGTCTCACTGACAGTGCTCTTAGTGTCTCAGGTAAATCCAATACAAAAAAGGACTTCGCGAGAAACATCTGCAGAAGCACTACAGTCGTCCCAAAGCACACAATAATCATCTGATCCTCCAGCTCAACACCCAGGCTCCTGAGAATGGCATTGTGCCTGCTAAATTAAAATGCTGGTAAACAGCAGCTTTATGGCACTCCTACCATTAACAAGACACTAGAAAGGGTGACAGCATCACAGATAATCTCCATCTCCATTCTGCTGCCCAGCATGATAATGACCATGATCCCAAGGCAACCAGAAGGAATAACGTAGAAAAAACCCTAATTATTCAGAAGAAGTACATTTAATGAGCTCTGTGTGTGTCTGAATGAGCAATTATAGACTGACCTTGCAAGTAAGTTGTAGCATAACACTACTGCGATCAGAGAGATGCACATTTGTCTTTACACTCTGAAATCAGAAGTGGTTACTAGCAGTGCCAGAAGGCATCACAGCTACTGCTGCTTCCAGTGCTGGTAACTCAGTATCTTGAAGCGAGTAGTTTCAAGATATTGAAACAGGGCCTTAAAACGGAAGATGATCAGGAACGTGATCTATACACAGGGTTACCATTTCTGCCAAAACCAAAACTTAAGGCTATGAACTACACTTCATAAATCAAGGCTACCGATCATTAAAACTGATACACGTTACCTAACTTCCAACAAAATTCTTATGTATTTCCAGACAAACTTCATAAACCAGAATGATTTACAAAGCTTTAAATTTGAATTTATTCAACATTCATTCTTCTTGGACAGTATGCCTAAATCTGGAATGGGATCCAGTTTCATGTTTTTTTCCATGGGCATTTACTTCTATGCTCCTGTAATAACCAAGTGTTATTTTACTGTTAGAGCTTTGAGGAGAAAAAAAATACTAGTGTTACTTGATGACTATAGAGAAGTTTAAATGTCAAGGATGAGAAGAGTGAAATTTATGCCACTCTCTGGTAGCTGTTTAAATTACAAAGGCAGGATTGTGTGCACGTTTCTGTGTGGGCAAGGACACACATAAGCATATAACTTGTTAGTTTACAAAAGTTACATTATTTTATCCTATCTTTCCTATGGAAAGCAAAACAAAACAAAACACTACTAACCTCGGAGGTGGCTTTCCTTTTGCTTCACACTGTACAACAATATTCTCTCGAGGGTCAACAATGTAATCTTTTGGAGATTGCCGAGTTATCGTAGGAGGTTGCGACACTTCATTATGGAATATAAGAAACAGAGAGGACTTTAACAACATTTTCAAAGTATCAGTGAGACAGTTTTGTAAGCAGAAAAAGCAGAATTGCAATTAGCAATCAAATCATTGTGAGAAGAGTTAGATTAAAAGTATCCTTTGTATTACGAGGCTTAAGCCCTCTACTCTTGCAAATTACTGCAGCTATAGTAACTTCCAATTGAGCTATGCTGATTTACAGTGGATGAAGGTCTTGGCCAAAAAGTTTAATGGATATCATTTTGATACATCAGATTTCAACACATTTTCACAGAACCAAAGGACACTTGAATTCTAAGTCCAACAAACATATCCTGAATGAACAGTTGTGAGACACAGATCCACACAAAATGGTTTTTACCACACAGAAGGAAAATAAAGTACATTACTTTGTATTTTTAAACATTTAATGTATTTCCAATTTCTCTATGGATGTAAATGTTTCACACATTTATCGTGCTCAACATATTGAATTAATCTACAAAGCATGCTTTTAGGAGCTACTTTTCAGGAGTAAAAAATGTGTTAGAAGTAAAAGACTGTAAAAAATGACAAAAATAGTAGTTTCCAGTAAACATGTATGACAAGTCTAGTACTGATTCTCCTTAAAAAAACCCAACAAAAATATAGTCAATCTTGTGAATTGCCCTAGGAGAAACAAACACTTAACATTCATGATTTATCAAGTACTCTAGAAGGAGTAGCACAGACCAGAATTTAAGTAGTTGGTGCCTACCTATTCAAAGTAATTAATAATCTGTTACCATTATCTATGACCATTTTTGCATTTGAAAAAACCCCCTGTTTATGATATTAAGATAGTGAGAAAGGTGCCTTCCTCAACATTGTTCACCTGTTTATAGTTTAGTGTCATCTAAAGGAAGCAGTTTAATAACATCACCATGAACATTCCTGTCTAAATGTTGTAAATCATCCATCCAGCAATACATGTTGCTAGTACTTTGGGGTCATTTCTAGCCACTTTAGCAAAATATTTCAGTCATTAGAGTTAGCTGTATTCTCATGCCTCACTCCAGCCAGCTAAAATTGTAAAACTGGGATTTTTATTTAAAGTCTTCCTTGCCATTATACATTAAGTACTCTTACACAGAAAGAGGTAGCCATCTGTAAAGCCCTACCCACAAGAAATAGCCAGGAAAAAAAATCAGATCATGGAATCATAATGAGATATAGCAGCTAAGCAGAACAGAACAGGCCATGCACAGCTGGGTTTTGCTCCTCTTCCTCACTGCAGAGAGGAAAGTGCTTAAGAGAGGAAGGTGACATATTTACATGATGATGACTTTTTGTGTATTTCTTTAAAGAGGCACTTTGAAGACCGCCCTTTTCCCTCTTGGAGGCCTTTTCCCTCTCAGGGTCAGTACATGTCAGATGCTTCCTTGAGAAAAGCAAGCACACTCTGAAAAGGGACATGACATGAACACTGCCCGACATACAGGATATTCCATCTGATGCATATCAAAGACCTGAAGTCTCTACTCCTGTGCTATGCACTGTACTTAAAACTTACTAACCATGACACTTCAGCTGAGTTAGGAGACCCCGTTAAAAAAATAGGTCTGCTTAAATAACTGTATGTACTGTTTTCTAAGGATACAAAACTATCTCCAACTTGGACATGTAAAATAGTAAATAAGTACATATATACCAATGAATTTTTTTTTAATCAAATATATTTACTCCTGAAAGTAGTAGTAAAACATTGCTCATGCTGATATTAAGGACTTTAATATTCAGATACCAAACAATCAAAAATCACACATTTGATTTGTTCAAAGTATCAGGACACTGATTTACATACAGTAGTATTTTCTGAACGCTGCATGCACAAAACATCTAGCTACAGCAAACAAAATTATCAACAAAATGTCAGAATCACACATTTTTGGACTGCAAATTCAATTTTCAACACAATCAGTATTAATTTTCAGCAGCACACAGCCTAATTTTTGTGGACGGGAACTTACATTCTTCTAGAAGTTTTGCTTTTATTCCCCCATCAGAAACAGCAGTTGAATGGACAAATGAAGATTAAAGAGAAACATTTGTTAGTTAAAAGAAAATTAGAATTTTTGAGAGGGAAGATAAGTATCTCTGACAAATACATTGGCCACCATTAAAAAGAAAATATTTAAAACACGTAGCACTGTAACTGATGCAGCCTGAAATTCCAGCCACGATTTCCATTGTGTCAGATATTACTACATTTATCTCGAAGTTAATGGTATGAGAAACTTTTCTGAAGCGTTGACTTTTTAAGGGCAAGCGTGGTATGTGATTTTGGCCTTGCAAGGACACAAAGCACTGATACTGAGGAGAGAGCAAATCAGAATTAATGGAGGGCACTGCTCTCATGCTGCAGTCAAAATCAATCCACCCGTATGATCATATGGAAGAACAAAGAGAACGCTTCAGGCTAAAATTACTCTTACAAACACGAAAGCACCTAATTCTACTCAACAAATATTCAATCCCTTTTGGTTTGAAAAATAACTAAACCAAAAAAATCATCTTAGTTGTCAATCTTTATTGCTTACTTCAAATGTTTTGCATACATGTCTCCTCATTAATACTGTTTTAGAGCAAGTCAAACTGCTTTTGGTCAGCTATGTTGTCAGTCATCCCCTACCCACTTTGAGACACTGACGAGCATAGGAATTGCTGACCTGGATAAAACCCAAAGGTTCAACTAATCAAGTATGTTCTCACAAATGGGTCTCTGTGGTGGGTATGTAGGGAAGACCCACAGGAAATGTAAGTCCTTCCCTTGTGGTGCTGTCCCAGAACTCATTCTGACCATTATTTATGAAAGCAATAACATCATTATAGATGTAATTCTTTAAATATGATTTTTGGCTAAAAATTCAAGTATGTGACTCTATCAGATGTAACGATGTTATTAAACATTATGTAATAGGGAACACAATAATTGAGAGTTAACATGATATGTCTAAAAGGGCTATTAATTTTTGTCTATTGATGCATTTCTGGTTAAGGTAAGCTAAAGTGTTGCTCTATACAAAAAATATTAGCGGTGCACAATTCATCTTAGTTTCTAAACTACATGATGGGTTTAAAACACTAATTCTAGCCTGCAAAAATATTTAGGGAGAAAAATCAAGTTTAGAAAATATGACAATAATTCATCAAACTTTTAAAGCCTTCTTTAAGCCATAGTTTATTGCTCTAAAGACATTCACAATACAAAAAAAGTCTGTATATTGATCTTGTTACAGATATACAGGTCATTGGTTTGAGAGGCTTCTAAATATGCATGGGGGAAAAACCACAAAGCAGTTGCAATTTATGTCAATAATTATTGAAGAAAAACATGCATTTATGGAAGGTAGGAAGGTATCAAAAACATGGGGGTAAAGAAAGCCATGCAAATTAGAATCATAGGCAAATTTACTGATGTATTAATCCACCAATTTAACACCAGCCCTAATGTTCTCTTCTCTGGTAATTAGTTTAACAAATGAATAGTCTCTGTGAGGTGCAAGATGGTTCACCGATTTCTGAAAATGTGATCATGTTTATCTTAAGCAAATAACAACCTGAAGCATGAATAAATTCATAAAATTATCTATTAGGGCTATAAAATGCAGCAGCTACCATTGCTTCCTTTTCAGCACACAGTGCTACTTTGAAGGTTCCCCACTAACCAGTCTTATATTAGACAAGAATTTCAGATCTTGGGATTTCCCCTTCTAGATGTTTCCTGACTGGTTAATGCTAGAGTTCCCTGCTCAGCACACATGCTTTTAACTTAGGTACTTAACTGTTTTTAGGCACTGCTTAGGGAATGCAAGAGCCTAACTTACTCTTCTGGATCAAAAAGCAAGATGCTTCCAGGTCTGAATTTTAGATATATGAATCTTTTACTAACTCTCATATCAGCTCCTGGAAAACTCTTATATGAACATAAGGGTGATTGTTTACAGCAACTAGAAATTGTCCTGGTTTGGGGTTTTCAGCATATTGTCAGTATGATCTTAATTAGCATTTCACTGGACTTCTCCATCCTTCTTCATTTTCATCAAATAAAGTGTTTAATAAAGGCACATCGAAGTGTGAGTATTTGTGAGAATCCTATGATAACACTTCTCAAGTGAACAACAGAAGTCATTTTATTTGCACAGTTTCGGAAAACCTTCAGTAAATTAGTGTAAATATTTATAATCACAATGTCCTGACTTAAGTGATTAAACACACTCCATGTTTAGCTCCATGTTGGAATTATCTTCATCTTCCCATACAGAAATTATTTAACTAATCTTCCATTATTCTGCACTTATTTAACAGGCTAATACTTACAGTCAAGAGGTACATCCAATGCAGAAATCATTTGGCATAGGAAGAGGACCAAGGAAGCTTTGCTTGCAGATATGGTCTTCTTTTTCATCATGGTTTTAGGCTGTATTGAGTAAATCACACTTGAAGAATGAAGTTCAACTTCATCAGACTAGGTAGCATGGAATAGTTACGTAGATATAGACAAGAAACCTGGTAAACACAAATAAGAGAATAACAATATGCATACTATGTGGAGCTGAATGATCACATCAATAATACTATGAAATACCAGTAGTCTACACATTATATTCAGGGATAATAGTTACACCACGTGCTGGAATGAAATCCAAACAGAGGTCCTGAAGTTCTTAGGACACCTAGATCATAATGCTTTCCTAAGGAAGCCAGTGAACTACTCCAATAACCTTGTTCAATGGAAATACAAATGCCTCTCCTAAGAAGAATAAAGCAACAGTCCAGCTAGTTAAAAACAGTATATACTAAAGATAACAGTCCTCTGAAGTAGATTTCATAGAACCATAGAATGGTTAGAGTTGGAAGGGACCTTAAAGATCATCTAGTTCCAACCCCCGTGCCCTGGGCAGGGACGAGTTCTGAATGCCCACCTAGTCCCTCTCAAATACCCTGCAATATACTTAGAAAGAGTTATTTTAGGCATCTACTCCAATGAAAACATGTCTGGCCACAAATTTGCTAAGTAACATGTGGGATCTTCCTGTAGCTTTAAGTCAGGTATCTTAGCTTTTCCCCACTTTGGAACTCTTTCTAATAGACAGCTATAGATTGAATACAGAAGACTCCATGGATTGCCACGCTGAGGTGCCAGTTTACACACTGTATAGGAACCTAGGCTCCTATTCCTGGATTTCTGATTCCATCCGAAATACAAAGTATCGAAACACTTTGTCATTTCTAGCCTGAATGCTCAAAATCTAGTTAACTGGCAGCACCCTATCAAACTCTCTTCTCCTTTCCTATGTGAAGAGGTGGCAGAAATGAAACGGAAGGGAAATCTGTACTTTGAAATGTGCTAGATTTTCCCCCTCCAGCAAACATGAGAAATCATATTAACCACGGCAGAACGATTCTGGCTCCCTCCTTATTTTTTACTGCATTCAGGACCAAGCTCTAACTCGGAAGAATGTTGCAGGAGTAAAAACTAGCTGCTTGCAAGCTCCATCACCATCACCAGTGACCTACAAAAAGCTGTAAGAATGCAGCCTTCGAAATCCAAATGGTGCTTACACAGTGCATTCTCAGTAAATGGACATCAGCTGAGAAAGTACTTCCCAGATGCCAGACTGATCAGAAAGTTCACAGTGATCAGCATTAAATTACCTTGAAAAAAGCACTTCCTCAGCTATGTCCACAGATGTGAAACACAATGTTATCAAGTCCACAAGGAGTTAAAGTCACAAAGAAGCAGCTGCCTTACAAATGCTTCCTGAAGTTACTCCAACAAGTCTATGCTAAGAATTTCTCTCAATCTTCAGGTTACAGAAGAAATGCCTTTGCATAATGATTTATACAAAATGGAACTGCAAAAGCAGACAAGGTGGCAAGCCTAACTCCAAAACACCCAGAAAATCGTTAGGGCGTACAGTAGGGAAGCGTGACAAGTACTCAGACTTTCTTAGAAAAATACACCGAACTTTTCTACGTTTTAAATGAGCACCTTAAGCGCTGGGTGTTTAGCTGGGGAAAGGGAGAAGTGTTTCTTCCATGGCACTTTTGGCACATACAGTTTCCTATGCTCCCTCTGCACTAAAGGGAGGAGAAAGGATTCTCTTGAGAGTGCCTGAGAGCACTCCAGTGTGTTTCCTGCGATGAAGTGCCCTCCAGAAGAGCTGATTTTGTTCCATTGACTGCAGCTGTCTACTCTTCTCCAGCTAAACTAGGTTCTCACACACTGTTCTCCCAATCTTTATGTCATCTACTCGTTACAGCACCACTGCAATCAACAAGGTGCCTTCTCTGTACAATGTGTTTGACCCAGGATTTACAGGACACTCTTTGAAGTATTCTGCAAGTGAACCCTAACTTTTATTGTTTCTTCTCCAAGCAAAATTTCAGGTTTCCATATGAAACTCTTGAGAACCTGATTATCCACTTTATTGTCATGTTCTTTCAACGTGTAAAATGAGTACTGCAGTGATCTCAAAGTATTTAAAATTAAATTGCATTCCCTTTGAACAAGTACAAATAAATACACAAGCAGCAGTGAATCAGGCATGTGCAATTAAAATGACTGTGAAAGTAATACCCTTGAGAAAATGCTTCACGTTGCCTACCTCTGCTACTGCAATATTCCAGTAGGAAACCTATTGAGCCTACTGCTGGGATGTTTGCATATAGTATGGGAATTCAACAGGCAGCAGGAATTATGAAGCTGAGCTTGCAGGCTGACTTTATGATTCTTCAGAGAGGCAATGTGCCCAAATGATTTGCGATAGAACATATTTAACTGAAAATGATTTTAGGTTTGTCAGCACAACTGGGTGCTCTTGTTGAATATATTCAAGGTTAAATCTGACATAATTTAGTATGAATACGACAGCTGCTGAGTAGAACTAAACACTGCCTTGACATAATACTCTGCTACAAAATAAGGCCAGGCCTCTAAGCACAGATCAATGTAAAGGCTTCAGTTTCAAAACTTGAAATATTTATACAGCAGATCGCCTTTTCCTCCAGATAATTTATTTAAGATCTTTTGTAACTCAGACATTTTGTCCTACCCTTTTCATAGAAAAACACATATATTTTGACAGCTCATTCAGGAGTCTGTTCGCTGATGTGTACAAAAGAAGATTCTCCATACCTACATACCTCTTACATACATAACAAAGTAACACTTGTATCTTTCGTGCTTCTTGCTCAATGCCGATTGTGAGTAAAAACACGGACTAAAGGCTGAAGCTATGCTGTAGCAAACAGGAGTCAACGTAAATATGAATGCATAACCAAACTATAATAATATTTACCACATAGTATAGTATCAAATTTCAAAGGGAGGGCTTTTATGTATGACAAAGGAATAAGAATGAAGTGAGACATCCACTTTTTTTTTTACTTTTTTTTTAAAAAAAAGATATTACTTTTTACAGATGAGGTACAGAAAGACACAACTGAAAGAACGAAAGCACCAGTGAGCCTGAGGTACAGTATGTGGCAGCAGAACAAAACAGTTTGGCGCCAGTGCTCTCTTTGCTGTGACTCACATGTCTGAATGCTTTTGGCCATAAACAACAAAAACAGTTACTCTGAAAACACTGAAGGAGCTAGGAAAACCAGCATGCATATGGAAGGGATCAGATCGGAGGCAGAGTCCAAGACTCCTTTTCATACTATAAATTAAATGGGACAGGGACCTTCTCCTTGATTTTAAGAGCTTAAAAGCAAATGAATCTAGAATTGTAGAATCATCCAGGCTGGAAAAGACCCTTAAGGTCACGGAGTCCAACCATTAACCTAACACTGCCAAAACCATCACTAAACCTTGTCCCCTAAGCACCACATCTATACTTCTTTCAAATACTTCCAGGGATGGTGACTCCACCACTTCCCTGGGCAGCCTGTTCCAATGCCCGATATGCCTTTCTGTGAAGAAGTTTTTCCTAATATCCAATCTAAACTTCCCCTGAAACAACTCGAGGCCATTTCCTCTTGTCCTATCACTTGCTACTTGGGAGAAGGCACCAACGCACCATGGCTTACATCCCTTCCCTCTGAAGGGAGTCTCCATACTACTTAGGCACCGTGCTACTCCCTGAATCATGCCCGGGCACTGCCTGGCAGAATTATGGTTGGCTCAGGTCAAAATCTGCCAGGGCGAGTGTTAACGACTCAACAGTCTACAAGACAGTAGAACACACAGTATAGTATATTTTTCTATACTACAGTGGTACCGAGTATTACTAATTCCTAATTGAGATATTAATACAGACAGACATACTCTCCATGACATTTCAAAGTTTAATCAATTAAGGCTCCAGTTGACAAAGGGAAGACACTTTTCTTCTAGCTATCTTCAACATAAGCACATGTCATCTTTGATTTCCTTGTAAATGCAGCTGCAGTATTTCTTTAATAGGATGTAAGAGGTGCAAGGGAGTGTATTTACTGAAATTCAGCCTAGTGCAAAGTTAAAGAATGTATTTTCTAAGCGGAATACTGTTCCACAGAGTTTCTTTGCATCAACTGATTACGCATTTCTACTGAATTACATTATTTTAAGACAGAAAAGTCTCTATGAATGTGAATTAAAATCACGGTAAATGTTAGAAATGTGAAAGGCTTATAAAACTGCAAGAAAGAACAACTGGAATATTTCATACACATTAGAAAAAAGAAAGCATTCTCTATATAATCATGATTAAATTAATGGGGAACAAGTTTGACACTGCAAATGACAGAAAAATTACTACTGAGCAAAAAACTTCCTCTGCTTCATTTGTCTAATACCTGTATTTTTTCTCAGAGCAAAAGACAGATATAATTAGAATATAGCAAAAAAACCCCAGTTTTCAAGGAAATTTGTTTCAAAGCAACCTTATATAGAGCTCCATAGAAATATGAAAAGCAATTTCAAATTAGGTAAATGGGTTTAATGACTTGTATATAAAAAAGTGCTGACAATACACACATTTTATTTTGTATTTTTAACAGATAAAAAGTGCAAAATGTTTGCTTTTGAGGACAACTGCAACACCCTTATCACTTAATGACATCTTTATAGGGCTTATGTATTTTATACAAGTGTACTAACTATGCAAGTATCAATAAGATGATGTAAAATATTTTTGAACAACTGGTTTCAATTTTCACGCTTCTTTTTTAACTTATCTAGCATCTACAGTAATAGGTAACATTAAAAACTCTGATTGGAAACAATTATTTCATTTAAAATTTTTCAAACAGAAACAGACAACAATGCATTTAGTGTTACACTACCTAAGGGGCATGGACACAGTACTAACAGAAATGATGATGCTACTTAGATATTGCCTTTATTCTAGCTATTTTTATGGAGGTACCTTGACTTACTAGACTAAACACTCATGTAAGCGTTGACAGACCTGAGTCCTATTCAAAATTATGCTCTCCAATAATCATGTAGTCAATTCAGCCCCCACTGGTTTGCTTTTCCCATGCATCTCTCACCTACTAGATGTAAATTGTCCAGTGTACAGTATATTTACAGGTAGGTGATCTTAATCTGCTTACCACAGGACACATAGGTTTGGGGTGGCTGAATACAGTTGTACATAAAAATAAATTATTTCTAAAACCTTCCAAAATTCACCAAATCAGAATGATTTCTAATCCTCTAGAACTCTGAAACACCACACTGCTTTCCTCCAAATTATTCATTTGTCACAGTTCACTATAGATGTTAAATGTTTATGAAGCTTAAACCTATTGCTTTGGTTTTGGCTACATCATATGTGCTATGGGGACATCCATGTAAAGAAGACTGGGTCAAGAATAAACTACGCAGACAGAACTCCTGAATTCAACAAAGAACTCCTCACCACTAATTCAGATGCTGCATTAATTAGACGGTTAAATGTACTTTCGTAATTTTTAAGCTTTTTTGATGAAGACAGACAGCAAAGCTGTGTTTTGCACTCTAAACGTTGTTAGCAGTTGCATATACAGCGTAACACCATCAGCCTGGTCACGCTCCCGGGCTCCCCCTATACACAGCATTACTCTTTTGGCTCCAACACCGTACTTCACCATTCACACCGGTCAACTTCCTTCCCACCACCCAGACACAATTTCCAGTCCCTCTACTCTCATCCTCTGTTTTCCAAGCATGGCCTGCTAGCTTCCTTCTTCCTAGATGGATTATTTGTATCTTTCCATATTAAAAATTAAATATTTGTCTCAGCCATCTCAATTTCTCTTAATGATTGCCTTGTCTCCAAGATTATTATTGTCCTGCCAATCTTTGGAACACCTGTTAATTTCAGAGTGTAAAATTACAGCAAGAAAATGTTAAATTTCATTGGCTTTTACGTTGCTCCTCATGAGAATGTTATGGGAAAACCACTTAGTCCTTGAAGCTCCTCTGTTGACAATCCTATATTAAGACCTGCTAGCTGGTTTGTTATTCATTCAAGTCTGGTCTGTTTCATTATATAGTTCAATTATGTTTTTATTAATTGGTTTCACATGGCAGCAAGTGAAATGCTTTTGAAAGTCTAACTACACTGACAGCATCATATTATCAAGCTTGTAATTTTATCAAATATTAAAATATTAAAATCAAGTTTTTGGAAATAATTTGTTTTACAAGCCCTACTTTCCATAAAACTATGTTGAGTAGAATTAATTTTACTCATGTCCTTTAATTCCTTATCAGCTGAATCCCCAATCAGCTTTTTCCATATGTTCACTGTGATTTATATCAGGCTATATTTACCCTGCTCAATCTGCTTGTCTACTCTGAATCTGGGCAGAACACCAGCTTCCTTCCAGTCTTAAGGAATGTGTCAAAAATTAAAACCCGCGAACCAGAAACGTCCCCCACTGGCTCCTCTACAACTCACAGGTATACCCATCGCACCTAGACATGCTGACTAAAAATATGTATTGCCAACACATATTATTTAGTATCTTTTAATGGTTACTATGACTAAGAAAGCTCTCCATCCCAACATGACGTGTCACACTTTTTCTTCCAATTCATCATGTTACTTGCAACAATAAATAAACAGCAAGAGAAGAAAATGATTGTGAAGTAGGTCACGAAACAGTGCAAATCCTGTTTCTGTTCTTAAGACTTGATCCCATAAAAATAAACCAAGCATTTCTCTGCTTGTCTCCTCCACGGCAATGGCTAACACAACTGCCATGAGAATGGAAGCTCTTTCACACAAGTATGTGACTGCGCATCTGCACGGCCCCAGCACAATGAGGTTCATCTGCTTCCAGAGCAACTTCAGTATCTACTACTGAACCAGCACCGTTAAACAGCTTCGTTATCCACCCGTTTTGCATCGCTACTGAGCTGCACTGGCAGCAGGTCATCGCACGCCCGCCCAGCCGATGCTGCCTTGCACGAGGTCGACTCCTCCGGCCCAGCCAGGACTGAGCGGGGTCCTACAAGGGCGTGAACGCTCAGGGTCAACACAGTCGACACCAGGTCAGTCCTTTAACAGTGTTTTGTTAGGGCAGGTGGCGGTATAAATGAAGATATGCCTATCTGGGTAAGTCTGTAAGACATCCTCCCTCCAGCAGACATTCACCCGTTGAATAGGAGACAGCAGAAAACTCCTGGGTTCCAGGTTAGCTTTAATCTTTTCCACATTGATAAGGCATAGGCAATCTGGACCTTGCCTTGCTTATTTGTTTCTGGGGTTTTGTGTTTTTTCTTAAAAAAATGTCTTCTCTCCAGTCGTTTTTCCCTTTTTCTTTTGGGAGTCTTTAACATTGTTGTTTTAGCAGCTATAAAATTTTATAGCTGCTAACTGCAGCTCATTGGTAAATTACTATGAGCACTGGGATACAGCTACAAAAGCAAGGATATAGGTCCTTAAAAATTCCACTCAGCAAAGTCTTATTTCAACTGTCTTGTCTACAAGTGCCACATCCCAGGAGTGCCCAAATATGCAGGGTAAAAAACCAAATAAGCACAGCATTCAAATGTCTAATTAAGGGCTGCAGGTAAACCCATAAGCTCAGTCATGATCCAGACTTGAATCTTGAGAGCAGCCACTTAAGAGTTGATTTTGAAAAGACTGGAGCAGGGCTGATCTGCCCTTTTGCAGTTGTCTTACGTATTCCCTGAGGACCTATACTGGATTTGGCCTTTCTAGGGATTTAAACAGAGGAGCACTTACTTTCTAGATCCTGCTCAGATTAAATTATAAACTGCTTTGGCTGGGGCGATTACACACGTGTCAGAGCAAAGCTGTGGATAGCCCTCAAACAGGGAGGTAAGCCTAGTAAGCCTGGCAAGTTTAGATGCTTCCAAAGTCGAATCAGCAGTTGAACAGAATTTTTTGATTGTAAATTTAAACTCAAGGCATCTCAATCTTGCTTGGGTGCTTTCTGGTGTCCCAAATTCCTGACTGGATTCAGTCTTTTTCACCTTTCTTACCTCCTCACTTAAAACAGAAGATGGAATTGGAGCATGAAAATAATGGTCTAGCGCCATTTATTTCAGTAGCCCTTTAGAGTCATTACATTTTGAGCAATTATGCCTCATTGTCTCTTATGCACGTATGCATGCTTTGCTGCCTTTAAGGACTTGGTTGAAGTGCTGAAATTAAGTGCAGCTTGGCAAATCTGCTGAACACTAAGAGTTTACACAGGAGGGAGTGAAAACATAACCTGCATAGGTTTAGAGAGATACAGTTTGGCTTGAAGGGCATCGCTAAACATGGTGATCAAGGAGAGGAAAGAATTGAGCTCGATAATTGAATTTCTCAGTGAGTCTGAAATCATTCAGAGTGAGTGAGAGAAAACAAATTAAGAAAACACATTTTTACAGCACCTGGATGTCAAAACCAGGTACCCACATGACGGTATCACCAGGATAGCTCTTCAGGCTAGGCTTTGACATTTTTAGAAGCATGCAAATGATCTAGGTGCTCATTAAGTCCACTTTCAGTAGATCTATTTCAGAGTGAACTTCCATAAGACAAAGGTCTTCAAGTAGCCCATCTCTTTCCCTCTGAAAGGTTTTGCAATAGAGAAAAGAAGTACTTATAAGAAAAGTGTCTATGAATCACCAGACTGCTATTACAGCCATACCGAAATGCGCAAACAGAACCAGAAGGAAAACCGCGGAGTGGGCAGAAGGAAAATGCACCATCATCCTGAGTGAAGACTCCCAATTTAATGACGACAGTTAGTTCCTTGTAAATATGCAAAAGGCATGCTCAGCTGAAATGCTCCCTGAAATGTTAATTTCTTTACCCAGGAGATATGATGAAAGGGATTTTTTTTGTTTTTTTTCCTTTTTTTTTTTTTTTTTTTTTTTTAACCCACCAGAATTCAGAGCAGGGGCTTCAGAGAACTCGCACAGGAGAAGGAAATACATTCCGCAGGACTCTGGTTCATCACCTTCTTTACATCCCTACAGCTAATGCCAAAAGCACTATCTGTCCAGAAGTATTCCTGCAATCCTGGAGATATTCTTATGAAAAGCATACTGTGTAAAAGAGCAGAATCTGATTCAAAGACAGGGAAACTCCTCCCTTTGGGAAGTAGAGCAGAAACCACTAATATTAGCATGAAATGCCAGAATAGTTATGCTAGGGAGGAGGTCACTCAGAACAGGGACAGTGCCAGAAACTGAGGACTAAAGCATTCTGTTAGATATAAAACCCTAACAAGTACATGAACAAAGGAGGGTAAACAGCGCTGAGGGAACAAACTGTACAAACTCCAGCTAGCTGCCTTGGGTAGATTTTTTGGAGATGGGGGTTGGGGACTGGGCACCCATGCGTAACATTTATTTAACAGGCAAAAGTTAGCATGGTTGCTGGTTTAATTTTAATTAATTCTGTTAAATTGCAGAGTTACAATTACATCTGTTAGCTTGGAATCTCTGCCCACCATTAAAAACTGAAATGAATCAAGAGCTCAGATAGAAACACTTGCACGCTTTAGAAATATCCCTGCTTTTCTCTCTTAAAGTGCTGATAATGCTCACAACGATTATAGTTGTGCAAATAACCTCTGTTCCTACTTTAAATAACACTAATTCATGCTGCCACTGCTCCCAACAGAATGATGTGAGACTGAACCAACTCCTTAAAATTTGTTTGCGGGTATCACCGGTGTCACCACGCTCAGCTACACCATGGAGGATCTTACGTGCAGGGGAGACTAGCACCCTAACAATGGACAGAAAGAAATTGCCAATTTTAAGATTTTCTGCCTTCTTCGCTTCTCTGTATGAGCATCTCTAGTTCCCCCTCACTCTCAAATAATTCATAACAGCATGCAAAGGACTAACTAGCTTTGTCACCTTCATAAAACCTGCCTGCTGCAGCTGGCCACCTCAACTCTATAGGTAAAGGTAAAGCAGAGAAGGTTGGCATTCAAGTTTCCTTTTTTCCATGCTGTGTTTGCCTTGTTTTTTTCTTCTTTTTTTAAATATTAACTCGTAGAGCTTCCAGCTCCCTGAATACATAGACTCTTGTGGACGTTGTGGAAGCTTCAAGTGGGAGTATGCAACAGGGCAAGACCTGGCAGGAGGTGCACTGCGCCTGCGCAACACCACGCACAACGGCCAACAGTGACACAACCTCACCGCCGGCCGCCGTCATTAGGAGCTGACTTACTGGGTTGGCACTGGAGAAAGCAAAGGAGACCCGGTGTCAGTCTCAGGAGCGCACGCAAGGAGCTCACCACCACCACACTGCTAAATTCTGCCAGGGTTTCTCCCCCTGTCAATGAGTAGGGCACAGAGCCCTCTGGATGCGCTGCCTTCCACCTCCAAATATTAACAATAATGGCAGTCCTCCGTTAGGTGGCAGATTGACCCAGCGAGAGGACGGGGCAGGCGCTTCCCGAGCCTGGAGCTGGGTAGAGAAGAGGGTGAAGGAGTGGGGCAGGCAGCTGTTGGAGCGAAACGCTGCAGCGGGACTGAGAAGTCACCTGATAAAACAGTACCTTTTAGGTTTTGCTAGATAGAATGGAAATGCAAGGAGGAAATAAACCGTGCACATATTTAAAGGCAGTAAGGTTGGAATTACATGCTAAAATTTTAGATACATAAAGTCAGATGTAAAGAAAGCATCTAACATAATACTAACATGAAAACAGAATAATAATTTTTTCCAGCAGTGTTGAAAGCTGCAATCTGCAAGATGATGGGGAAAAAAACAGAAAACCAGACCCTGTAGCAGCCTGGTGGTTTGCACGTGAATATTTGCTACAGCTCTGCCCTCCTCTACAGTGAATTCACAGCGATGGATTATTTCAGCATAGATTTCACCTTTAAACCAGGGCTACAAAAGCATTTCAGATACTTCATAGGAAGAAACAAGGGAAAGGTGAATAAACAATGTTGCGGTAATTAGGGAATATTTAAAAGCACGAAGGCCTGAAGGCTTCAGACACATTGCGGATCCACTGCGGATCCGTCGTTAAGGCAGACTCCAGAGAATCTGACGCAAGCAGAGAGATTACAGCAAAGACGTTATCAAAGACTACGCATCAGGGGTATCCTCCTCCTCATACAGCTTTTGCTTTAGTCAATTCTATTTGCCAGTCGGACACAAAAATGAGCATTTTTAGTTCAGAGCAGGAAAAGCGCCTTGGATGAAACTGCTGGAAGCAAAGACGACATTTTGGATGAACCAGCATTTCACCTGTTACTACTTCCCCCTGGACTCCACTGTTATCCACAGCTACCACATTCATTCCATCTATTACAGTATTTTCCTTCTTGTTTTAAACAAACTATGTGATTTTATACAGTTTTACTGCCATTGACTGTTAAACCTCATTTGTCTAAATACACAAATGGATAGAGCCAATGTTGTTATCTTACTTTAGTGGGACAACTTCAAGTAACAGATACAATGTACTAAAAATTATATTTTTAGGATTACTTCCTCGTTTTGCTGGTGTTATTCAACCAACTCTGCCACTGGCTTCATCTGAACTTGGCTTGGTTAAAACTCTTAAGATTTGTTCTATAATCTTTATTGCAGCTGATTCTGTTAAATCTCTGTTCCCCAGCCGTTTCCTTGTATCTGCATTATCAAAGACAAAAAAAAAAAGTAATTCAAAAATAACTGAAGGGCTTATTTTTATGCATTTCACATTTATGTAAATGTGGAAAATTTCTCAGCTATTATGATGTTAAAGGATTAATATGGCTTTTTAATTGAATGTATTTTTTATTTCAGTGTATCAAAAATAAAACCCTGCAGCTTAATTCTCACAATAAATCTTGCACTTCTAATAGAGTTTTAAAACACCATTATCAAACTGAAACCTTCTAAATAAGATGTATTAACCTACGCTCCCATGCTCTTGCCCTTTCATTGGAAAGATATTTTATGTATTAAGAATACTTTCAATTTTCCTTTTAAAAGAATCAGAAAAGGCACTCAACACCACTAAAATAAAATAATCTTAGGTGCAATTTAAGCAAACAGCAGTAGGACAAAGCCAATAACTAGAGCCTGAGTGAGTTTTTTTATACAAATCATTAATGCAAACCTTTAGGGTAAAAAAGCTCATTTATTCATCAAGAAGTTAATCCAGTTTGTTCCCTAACTGGGAAGTAGCTTTCCATGCATTTTTTTGTACGTGTATGCTATTCATTAATGAAACAAAAAAACTTACCCAGGACTTCATATCTATTATGTAAGTAAACATTACACTTTGATGTAAGAATTTACATTGTTCACAGATTCATTTGAATTTCACATTCGCATTACCACCGAGGAGATAAAAGAAATTTCTTTCATACTGCCATGTTTACTACTGTTTTCTTTAGCTTGTCACAACTAATTTATCCTTTAAATCAAGATCTCAAATGCAAACAGCACACATTGCAAGAATAATAATTTTTTTTTTCTGTTTAAATTAAGCTCAGTGCAGTTCTGCACAGTTGCACAAATGAATGACGAAAACCTTTTTTCCATTCCATGCGCTCTTTCAAATAGTCTGTTTTCTCATTATATGAATACTATTACGAGCACATATGATAGCCTCCCAAAAAATTAATAATAAATATTGAATTTAAGAAAGATTCTTCAAGGTAAAGGAAAAAAAAGCATTGCAAGAGGAAAACATATTACAAAAGCCAAAAATACCTACAAAAAAACTTTCTGAAATTCTGCTGATAGTACTGCAAAAGCACTTTACTACATAACTTGTAATCCAGACTGTATGTTGGTATTGGCAGACTAATAAGCGTATTATTTTAACCACACTAGAGAATGACTACTTTTAATCATTCAAAAATTAAAATAGCTTATTAACATATATCGATATATAATATTTGTATCACACTACAAGGCATCCAAAGAAACATCTACTTTTTATGACAGTACATCTAGGCACAGAAACAAGGCACGTGATTTCTCCCCACAAGTGAATTCTCATTTTCGTGAAAGGACACTGTTTTATCATTATACATCCATTTTATTTCCGAACTACCTTTTTTTTTTCCCTCAAGCCAGGTTATTTGCTAAATTTCTAGACATGCAAAAAAAAAAAGAAAAACAGATTTCTCTCCAATAATATGGGTACACCCAACAGTAATTTCTCACAGCACAATTATAAGAAATTATTTCAGTAAATTCTGCCAGTTCTAGTTTTGTAACATCTAATGTTTATTTTGATGCAAATGCAGTACAAAATATGGAACATTTCAGAAGGAAAAACTTCAAGAAACTATGAAAAGGAAGGCAAGACTTTTAAAAAGTGAAAATAAATAATATTCCTAATTATCTTTGATTACTTCAAACACTTGGCTATACTTTATAGTTCTTACAAATTATCTTACTCTTTGAGGCAATTTTCAGTCAATCCAGTCATAGTTAGAATAACAGTGTATCAAGGCAGCTTGTCAGTCAGACCCCTCTCCTTTGCACATCTTGAAATATTGATCCTTCAAAGAAAATACAAAGGACTGCTCACTCGACTCTCAAGCAACACCTGCAGGTGATACAGCCTTATTAGCATAATACTGTTCTGGATTTCAACATGTAAAGAATGCAAAATTGCTATAAATCAACATTAAAGGCTAAAACGATTTTCTCAGCCATGCTAATTTGAATGGAGAGAGATGCTGTTGTCCAAGGATTTTTAATTTTACATTAAATTGCCTTACTGCTTATACGCCAGAGAAACCATAATATAACTAAGACCAGAAAGGACTCTTTAATCTTTAATATAAAATTAAATTTTGCTGGTTTTTCAATTTATCCAGAGACTTAGTACCACTTAAAACTGTGCTTTGTTGTATTCATTTTAATCAAATGTTATTTTAATTGGGTCTGTAAGGACATGTAGAAACTACTGCACCATCGGGAAGAAACTAATTTTTGATCTCCTGTTCTTACATCTCTGAAACCAGCCTGGTTTTCAGTCTCACCTTTAACTTCCCTTCAGGCGTTATTGCCTAGGGTTCCACAGCCTTAATTCCCAATTCAAATTTGCTCAGAAGAATAATGTATCTCAAAGCAGTACTTCTGGAAAGCAACACTTGTGGAAATGGGACGTCTTACCAAATTTTCCATATGGTCTATGGGAAGGAGTTGAAGCCTAAAGTACGGCTCCCGGGAAACGCTTCACAGGGCACACGGATGGAGCCAAAGGAAAAGGCAACTCTACCCAGCATGTAGTTCCATGATGTTTATAAGGGTTACCACCATGTGCGTACACTACAAAATTAGAATGCCTCCTTACAAAAAGGAGCAAGAAATCAAGGCAGGACCTTAGATAACCAATTGTGAATGTACTACAACTCTCCCTCCTCCACCCTGATGTCTCCTAAGCATCCTTCCCTCTCGAAGACAGGCAGATGCTGCCTTTTCTTCCATCCTACAAGCTGTAAGCTAGCTGGCCACCATCAGACTGGTGGAAGAGCTGTTCTCCATACTGCTGAGAGAGCAGTATCTATGAAGAGGGAGGGTGATGGGAAATAAAGTACACCAAGAAAAAACACTCAATCAGACTTTACTAAGAACAACCTACCGCATACTAAGTAGAGGCTTTGAGATACAGCTTTTCTTCCTGTCAGAACAATAAAATAGTAAATAATACCCTGTCACAGAGGGCAGTTACAGCAGCTGAGACTGGCTGATATACCAGGCTGCAAAATTAGGGCAGCCCTCTCCCAGCCCCGATTCCTTCCTTCCTCAGCAGGAACTTGACTCAAGCTGTTTCACCGCAAAGATTTGGGAAGTAGTTCACCATTTCCTAACCTAAACTGCAAGTTCAATTCATAACTATATTCCACAATTAAGTTAGGTTCAATTTGTATAGACAACTTTTAAACAGAAACTAATAGTTCGCTCCCTGTCAGAGTAAAATTTAAAGTAGCCAATCAATTTTCATCTGTAAGTGCACAAAATCAATGTTTTTCAATCAAGACAGATGTTGAAAGTCTAAAGGATGGGGGGTTGTTGTGGGTTTTTTTTTAGTTTTTGTTGGTTTGTTTTGGGGTTTTTGTCATTTGAGATCCTGGAGCAAACTTTTTAGATGGAATTGGATGAAATTTATGAAAGGGGTTATGTGACGTTGGTTGCCTGTGCAGCGCTCACCAGACAACAAGGACCAAGCAAACCCTTGCAAGCTTCCTCTTCCAGAAGGAAAAAGCAGAAAACTGGCATCAACGTATCTAGGGCCTGTCAGCAGGGCATAGGAATACTTTTCTTATTACCCTGAATAGCAGAAAAGGGAAAATGTCTGTCTCTCCTTTAAGACTCACATTTTAAGGTGTTTTGTCTTCTACACTTGAACCACATGCAGAACACAAAGACAAGTGACCTGTTTGCACGCCTTATTATTTATTTTTAAATTGTTATTATTTATTTTTCACAGTGCATCACAGGTATCTTGCGTTCACACTCATGTCTCGTTTTTAACTTTGTAATTCAATCTGCAACAGGAGCTGGCTGCTGGAAAAAGGAGTTGCCTGGAAGCATCCTCCATGAAACTGTGGAGGCGGTAAAGATGAAGTAAGACCTTTTCTCACTCTTCTTTAATCTTGATAGTGGGTTCCCAGCATTAGGCTGGGTCCAACAAATTACATGCATTTCAACATATAATGCTTGCTGCTGGTTAACTGCCAGCTAAGATAATAAAACTTCTGCTTAATTAAACCACATTCCTTCCTTCCACAATGGCTGATGATCTTGGCTATTTTTAAAATTGCAAGATGTATTCACATCAGTATATGCTGGGAAAAGCGTGATATACCTTTTGTGTAATACCAAATCCCAGAATTTCCAGACATAAAGCCAACACTTGGCACGACTGTGATGCTCTGAACTTCACATATGCTGTCTCACATGCTTAATCAGAGAAAGTTTACCTAAGTCACCACACTGGTTTAGCAGAGATATTGAATATCACGTGGAAAACAGAAAGGGGAAGGAAAGGCTCAAAGATTTCAAAAGGAGTGAAGGATAGTTAAAATATTGTTTTAAACAAAATGAGCCACTTCTAATGTATTTGGGTCAAGGCATCTGCACCAAAAAAAACATCTAGTGAAACCTGAGTTGAGAAAACAAATACAATTCAACCTGAACTAACTTCACTTCTGAGTAAAAATTAAGTTAGCCATACAATTGCCTTTGCTACTATAAAAGCACTAAGGGCCAAGTTAGAAAAGTAGTTTCCTCTTTTTTGCCAGCAATCACTTTAGTCTCTTGATCATCAAAGTACTTTATTAGAAGGTACATTTCAATACTTAAATCTTCCATATACCCTAAACAACTGCAGGTACTGAAACGGAGGTTCATGGAGACTAGACCAACCACTTTTCTTCTTTAGTTTGCTGGGTAGTCACAGAATGAGGCAGCTAACTAATTTCCACAATTAGTTTCCCTGGCAGAGGTGGGGTGGAGGGATGGAATTAGGGCTATCCATTAACTGGCCATACTCCCTTTTTTGCAAGTGGTCCTTATAGTTCTCGCCAACATTGCCTTTCACTTGAGTGAAAAAGATGGTACTTTATTTAGGGGTGGATTTTCATGCTAGGTTTGCTCTGATCTAATGACAAGTAGCTGTCAAGAAGATACGAAGAGGTCCTGAGCTCTTCTTCTGTTTCTCACTGCAAGTTCCTGCCCTCTCTCCTTCCACTTAAGAACTGTAGTATCCCTAGTGAGCTACAACAGTTCATTGATCGAAGAGAAAACAAACCTATGCAAGCAAAGATTAGGTGCTGACATGACAGAGATTTCCCAAAAGAACTACCTCTTTTGGATGACAGCCTGAAATAAAATATGTGAAACGTGTGAAACTATAACCCCAGCCTAAGTCTTCATGGATCTGAGATGGGTCAATGCCATACTGAAGTATTCCCACCACTCTAAATTGACTTTGTTCCTCCCTACTGAAGCACTGGTCAGGAAAATTACTTCAGAGCAAAGTCAAACATCTGAAAACATGTATCTATGCACAGCTATTTTTCTTCTGAAAATAATTTTTAACTTGCTTCATTTGACTCAATGAATGGAAAGTCCACAAAATCCAACATGATTTTTCAAATCTCTGAAGTCCATAAAAGTTAAAATACATGTTAATCAAAGAAAGCCTCCCAAACAGGCTTCCTCTTCACCTACTTTGCTATGGGAAGGAACTAAGTTCTCAGAATTGTGTTCTAACTTAGTTTCCCAAGGATTTCTGTCCTGCTGCTGAGAGAGTCTTCAAATTCAATTTATATTTAGTTCTTTCGTTCAGATTAATCATTTACTCAATATGACCATTCTTTTGCATAGCCTTCAGCTAGGACCCAGCTTTTTCATGTCCCTGTGATTCAAATCCATACTTTCTTTTTAAACTACTTTTCACTTTAGCATCCCATTTACTGACTTTACCTTCAATCATTTAATGGCTATAGTTATGGAAAAACAAGAGATGAATTTTATTTGGAGGTGGCTTGTTGGAATCCTTGTCTCATGCTCAGCAACTTTAAAATACACAGAGAGCACAAACAGTCTTCAAGGTTTTTTCACATGTTCAGGACAAGATGTTGGATGAAACATGACATAGGGAGAGACTGTAAGCAGCAGGCTACCAGAAGATTAACTTAACAACGGGAAGAGATGCTGAACTCCCTACCTACTGGATATTTATAGGCCTAGAAGAGGGTTTGATAGCTTCAACTCATGTAAGTAAAAGTTCAGAATTTATGTACTTCATCTTGAACTTCATCTTGTCTTAGAGATGCCTTCTCTCATGAACAGCAATGGAGATGTGGCCTTTGGGACTGTTTGCCCTTTTCCTTCACAAAGGGAAGCTCTCTGGACATACCCCATTTCCTTCTAGATGGTAACACTTCCAGGTTTAAATACATTCAACCTTCAGGATGCAGTAAGCAAGCAATCCAATGGTCCTCCTACCATTAAAAATCCTGCAATAAATTTCTACCTCATAGAAAAATGATTCCAAATGTAATGATCTTACTAACAAGAACTAACCAACAAGAACACAAACTTGAACCAAGTTCTACTTTATTTACATCACTTCACATGCGTAGAACTACACTAACCTCAGTGGAATTACTCCTGACACACATGAGGAAGAAGAGAACAGAACTGGGTCTCTTGCCCACACATGCTTTCCTGTGACATGTCTGTAACACAACAGCACAGCAGCTTGTAAAGCCCATATAAACTGTTCTTTCACCATGTCTCAGACACATTTCACAAGATGACAGATGCATTCATAAATTTCACTGCACATTTCCATTAAAAAACCTGGCATTGACATTTCATTTTTACTATCTTGATGATTCAAAACATGTCCTTATATTTCTTACTAATGAGTTGCAGCATTGTTCCTAGCGTAGTCTGTTAGATATGTGAATTTTTAATTCTGAAGATAAGTGCTATAGGCTGCAAACTCTGTAAGTTATGTAAAAAGCAATGTCAGACCTTTAATGGATTTCCCCGACTGAGTTTTATATCCACCAATCTTTTACAGCAATTTATTCAAATAACATTTATTTGGTTTATTGGGAATAAAATAATTCAAAAAAGTGTAGGCAAGTACCATACATCAACGTATACAGTCTCCTGCAAAATAGTTCTAACATAGTACCATCCTACACATATATTTAGCAGGATGCATTTTATAAATAGTGTAAATTCTGTATTTGAAGGCTTTTATTTCTAAAGATAGGAAAATTAGTTGTATGCATGTTACATCATTATTTAAATTATACAGTTATATAATTAGCAATGTGTGTTTATACACACATATATACACATATAAAACCAATATACACTCTGTTCTGTGACATTAGAACTGTATTTCTCAACCTAACCAGAGCCTGTTGCTTTGATGAGTACTCTCCTTTAAAAAAGCACCCTGAGTGCCTAGTTCCTATGCTCACTTGCATCTCAAATACATGTCTGGCTCAACAGAGCTTTTCCCTTTGCACACCAGTTTGCAAATGATACAGAAATCATTTAGTTATCTAAAAGTCAAAGCAGCTATTAAAAAGGAAACTGAAAAGTCTTTTTAAGGTATTTATGGAATAGGAGTGCAGACAAAGACAGGTACTTGACAGAACATTTGTTAGGTTAATGTAATACTCTGGAATATGTCAGAGAGAGAGAATTAACCCAAGATTCTCCGTTAAAACTCACCGAGCTATATCAGAGTTTCAAATCTATTTCTGCTAATAATCTCTTAAACTGTGTACCATGTTAAAAAAAAAAAAACAAAACCAAACCTCACAGGGGAATAAAGATTTGCAAGAGGTTCTGGCTACTAATTTAATTTCAACTGTTGGTATACTTTTAGGAAGAAAAAAAAAAAAAAGAGGAAATTCTCAAAGCACTGTCAATACAGTAAGGTAAGAGAAATATTGCTTTTGACATGAATGCTGGCAAAGAGGCATCTCGGTGTGTAGGTTATTCCAAAAAGGAGCTTTCAAAAATGCATTTCATTCATCTATGAGAGTCTAACATGACATTCCTTCAAAAATAAATTAGATGCTGGTTTTGTGCTCAAAGCTTCATGGCTTTCTCAGGCAGTACCCTCTACCCAGCAGCTCACGCCCCTGCTTCCGCCCAGGCCACATGTGGACACTTTTTGGGCTGCGTGGAAGCTTCACCCTTCTTTTCAGCTTGCTGTTGCCTTCAACGGATTTCATTCTTACCAGTGGGAGTGAGCACACACGTGCAAAATATCCTCTTTTCAAATCTGTAGGAATCATGTACACGTTTGGGGTTTTCTGAGTGGGAAGACGTTTTTGAGTGGAAAGGCATTTAGCTCTGTTTAGCTTTGTCACAACAAACAGTAGTAACTAAGTCTACCAGCATTAAGAAGCTTCATCTGATGGCTATAAATGAACATTTATTTTGCACTGTAAAGGTCCCCACATGCTTTAACCACGGAAGAAGCAGGGAAGTACTAACTGCGTTACTAACAGTCACAGAAGGATGCTGATAGGCACAAGAAATTCTGCAGGAAGTTTTCTACTAAAGTAGTTGCAGTTTTAAAGATGCTCTTCTCAGAAATTCTTAATTTATTTACTCACGATCTTATTATTACAGAATGCAATGAAAACCACATTAACCTTTCTTGAAGAAAGAAAGTATACTTTTTGAAGGGAGGTGAATGCACTCCTCTGGTAGCAAGAGTAGTTTGCCTCTCCTTTTGCCACTTGACTGAGATCAAGTGCTGCAGCAGGCAGACACAAAAGCGACTTTCTACTGTTCCCAGAGAGCCTGACCATCCTTTTTCCAGGCTGTCATGACTTGCTTTTAAAGAATTCCAAAACAAGGCAACAATAAGCACATTTTGTGAATAATCCACAAATTCAATTTTTGTTGTATTGTTGCCAGGTAGAATATTTAATTTCTTCTGTCATTTTGCCACTGGATTATGTCAGTAATTTACTTACAAAACTCTAGCATAAATTTTAACATGAGACAGATATATCCTCTTTCAAAACAACTTTTTCCTTTTTAATTCATGACTGCTTTGGTGGCATTTCAAAAACTAATGAATATACTGACAGATGACTGGATGACAGGTTTCAATGAAATGTTTTTGCTTTCTGTGGCTAAACATTTGACACTTTTCTTGCAGAAATGGGTTTCCCGAATAACATTTTATAGAAATTCAACAAAAAGGATTTATACTGCAAAGTTGTAAAAGCGAAAACCACATGAACTGTAATTATTTTAGAAACTAAGTGGCCATCGACCTTTGTATATCCAGTCTTTGTTGTTTTGTTCTAGCACTGCACACTGTCATTATCTGTTCTTTCAGCGCTATTAAAAGGCTTTACAAAGTGCTGATACTCAGTTATTTACTCTTTAGTGAAGCCAGAGAGCTTTACAACATTACCGGACCACATCACATATCAAAAGATACTTAGCTACTGCAAAAGAGGGCTCCTGATGCCAGACAGATGACATTATTGAGCTATTACAGTACTCACATCTGCTAACTTTTAGAAGATTCGCGAGTGTTCATGAATCCCAAAACAAAACCAGAAGCCTCTGTGGAATAAATATGAGATTACGTATTCTTCATCATGCATTATTTAACAATGTTTCTGCTCTGGATTCCACAAGTCCTATATAGATTAATCATTTAATAAAAGCCTGAAAATGCTGATGCTCTGTAGTTGCAAAAAAAAGCATAAATGGAGAATTTTCATGTCACAAATTTTAGATTTTCACCTTTTGCAACAGAGGGAAAGCAATCCCTAGTGTTTAATTAGAAGTCTGAAATCACCTGCTACATTTTTCTATTCTAATACTGATCTCAACTGAATGCAAAGTGATACTCTAAGTATTTTTTCCCCTCTAACGGTAGTGTCCACACAGCCCAATCTAGTACTTTATTCATCATCTTATATGGTCAATTAGTTCAGCTCTGTTCAAAACTGAAGTTATTCTTCCTGTCTCCGCCTAATAAGTTTAGGGGCAAAACTTTTAGCTCCCTATCCTTAGGCTTATACATGCTAGACTAGGTTCCACAAATTCACCTAACAAAACCAGAGCCATTATCCCTAACTCTTTATCAAGTTATACTGGCTTCTGGTCCATAACTATAGGGCTGTACCCAATTTAATTTCATCACTAGCAAACTAAGGGTTCTGCAAGGTTATGGACAAACGTCCTCTTCCAGCTGTCTCAATCAACAAAGGAATTAACAAGATTTAAACAAGTAAATCATCAAATGAGTAATTTAGCTGGGTCTCATAGAAAGGCAATACCCATCATCAGAGAGAAAGTCAGGCAGGCTGATAGGCTGTAAGATGTTTTGCTGGCTCAGCTGTTTGAAGAACACCCACCTGACTACGTGCTAAGCTGAGAAGACACCATGTTAGAAAGCAAATTACATAGACACAGGATGGTGTGCTCCTTCAGTGATTTCCGATTGTGAATGAATAGTGAAGAATTATGGTATCATAAAAAGCAATTGTTTCATAACCGCTGTTTAGTGATAATGTCCAGATAAGGGTCAAGTGTATTTGCTGTATGAAATGTCACACCACGTGTCACAGAAAGCTTTTCATATCCTGTCATGGCCACTCTCCTTTCAAATTAATTAAGTTGAAAAAAGCATAGACATCTTTGTATGGATCTTCCTGCCTGTGTAGAACAGTATAGATGAAAAGATCTTGACAAAAATCAACTAGAAAATTAAATTAAATAACCTGAACCTAACTCCATCTGTTTTCATATATCACTATGAATGCAATCTCATCACAGACACCCAGTGATAACGAATGATATCCTAACTTACTAATGTCAATAGGAATTCTGCTGCTAAGTTCATTTAGACACAATTGCATCCAAACATGTTCCTCAAACCTAATATGGTTATTTTCTGGCTGAGTGCCTGACTGTAAGTACCAAAGGAGCAACACATCCTGGTACAAAGTGGGTGTCTCCTGGAAACAAAATGGGAGTTTACACTGAACTAATGTGCTTTAAAATCAGGAGAGGAGTACAGGTGAAGCAACCTGCTCTCCTGAGTTCTGTGAGAGCGCCTGACAGCAAAGGTGCTGTGCAAACCACATCTCACAGGCTCCACAAGCTGCCGTCAGACACAATATGTCCCAGGCAGTTATGGTACTAAACAGATAGGGAAGGCAACTGCACGCGTAACGGAGATAAGTGCTGACATCTGTCTAGGTATAAAATGCACATACCACATATTGCCCTTACAGTTTCTTTGTGTCCTAAGCCTGTGTTCTCTCTGTAATCTTTCTCTCATGTGGTCACTTCTCTGTGCAGCATCTCTTCTTGAAGGTTCCCTGCAGCCCTGAAGGCAAGATCTATAGCCTACAGCAGAGACCTCCACTGAACAACAGGTGCAGGAGAAGAGCTGAAGCTTTGTTAGAAGAGGAGGTGGTGTGCCGCAGCTGCAAGAAGAATCACGGGTGCTGGAACATTTGTTGTTACAATCTGCAACTCAGTGCTAGTAGTCTTTGTTTATCTGTATTTTTCCAGGAAACAAAACCTTGTTCCTGACTGGTTAGGTCATTCAGAACTGGACACTATGCGGTTCAGGGATATTCAATAGCTCAATGACGAATACCCTGAGAATATCAAATACTGTACACGCAAGCCACAAGATCTTACTTGAACACCTTGGACTAAACCCAGAAACAACAGAGACAGGCTTCCCAGCACTCAACACCGTAAGGACATAAGCACCTAGCTCCAGAGAAGAATACACGTGGTTGGTTTGGGCATCTACATTCCCCTTTACATTGAACACAAAAGAGACTGATGTTTGTGCTCAGCATTCGCAACAACTAGCAAGCAGCTACATCAATGAAAAATATCTTTATTCAGTTTCACATGTTACAATAAACATTCAGAGGTTTAAGGAAGCTTTTTTGTGGCTCTTCCCTTTTTAAGTACAAAGGTAACGCTCTTCATATCAAAATGCAATTACTTAAATCCTCTCCAATGTCACCATCCCCCCCAGCCCCTCCAAAGATACGGCTTTAAATTAATAAATGGATCTCATTTCAGTTTGAAAATGCGTTATTTAAGAGCTGCAGTAATGCTGGGAAAACACAAGGATGGCCATGACTGTTTCAGTCAGTATAATAAATTTATTTGTGGTAAAGCCTTTAATATGATTATTTCAACAGAATATATGGGCCAAACACCCTTCCCAGTCTTACTTCCTACTTATCAGTACTCCTGCAACTTCACACAGGCTACCCGCATGATTTTTGCGAAAGCAGTTATGAAGACTCAAGCTCTCAAAATCCTTTTCATAACTTAGTTTTGGGACATCAGTGAACAAGCATCAAACACCTTGAAAGGACTACTTTGGTTTTAAAAAGAACAGGTGTGGATCCAGTTTCCTTACAGTTTAAGCACGAGTTACTAATCCCTTCTCTACATCAGTGCCAAGAAATGAGTCAAACAAAATGTCCCATCAGCTTTTCTAAACTTACCTTAATTTTCAACTGACTAAACAAAGCATACTTCTCTAGTGAGCAAACTTATTTTACAAAAGCTTCAGCTTAAAAAGCTTACTTTTATAAAGTAAGTTAAAAACTGATAGCAGCATATGTATGAAAACATTGAGAATCACAACTGTATTTCACAAGAGAGACTGTTTTGGGAGAAGTGTGTAAAGAAAGAAATAAGATTCAATTGCTAAAGTAGAAAAATAACTCCTTTATGGTTCCCATTAAACCCCACAACCACTTTTAACATTTGTAGGAATATTTTGTCTTTCCAGCGTTTTATAACAAGTAATTGCATTAATCAACATTTCACTAACCAAAGATACAAAGCGCTGCGTCTAAAATGTTTGTGTTTTTCCACATTCCTCAACCATCTCATTGTCCTGGTAAATATCCCAAAGTCTCAAAAAGAATAAAATACTGTCTTTACTCTTTCAACAGCAAACACGGTGCGAGCTGAGTCAGTGTGACATGGCGAAGTGCAGTGGAAAAACGTTAAAATATACTGTAAGAAATTTAATCCATTTACTTTGCGTGAACTGAAGTTCTCTGATTCTCCAGGGCTCTGCAAACAGTCCAAGGCAACTAATACTGTCCTTTAAGTTTGGAAGAATGGTTGCTGTATGTTACTCCATAACGCTATTCAAGATACAGCTCTATCTCATGAGTTTTAGAACTGCTCAAAAGACATTAACGGGTGGAAGCATGCTGTCCTTCTGCAGTCTGCTCTTCAAGATGTGAAGGAGGTTTGATACCTTCAAAACCTGCGTGGCTTGAGAGCTACCGTTTCGCAGAGGACTGGAGGAACTTGTCTGAACAAACTTAAAACTAGTAGGAAGATAGGACAGTTGGTGATAGGTTATTTAAAAAATACCTACAGGGTTTAAATCTTCCTTGAAACATTTTTCTCTTTTCTCTGGCTGGAAAACATCCATTCCTGCCAGCCAAACATCCATTTTCCTTTGAAGTACTTCCTGAGAATTTAATTGCCCAGTAAATTGCCAACAAAACTTTCAAGTTGTAGACCAGCCCTGAGAGACTCCAGAGGGAACAGACTGTAATACTTAATTCATCTCTCAGTGAGAAGGGCAGAGTTGCACTACAAGCCTCCAGCCATAAAAATCAATTTTTGACTGGATGAAATTCCCTGAGCTAAATACAGCCACATACAGGAGGTAGTTTTGTGTCTGTCACCAAACACAGTCTGAAGTTAACACTGGAGCACCATTTTTGAGGACTGGGATATTTATTCAGATAATTACTGGATGTAGCTGTGTAACCACTACAACTCAAATTTGAAAATGTTTCATATTTGAAAATGTCTTTCTTAGACAATTTAAACTTCTACCATTATTTAGCCTGCCTTACACATTTCTTTCCTCCTTGGCAGGTCCTTCAAATTGACTGCTTACCACGTATTTCAAGTTGTCAAGGTTCAAATTGTGACAAAACATAAGAAAGACAGTGGAGAGGAGCCCTAAGTTACTGAAATCTTTCTTTAGTAACTGAAACAATTTCAGATTCTCAGTATCAAACCTTCTCAAAATAAACAATATTCCATAATAAAGCAAAAAGACACAAAATTCTTGCAAGACAGGAAATACAAAGATAAAGAGTAATTTCCTTTTAATGAAAATGACAAATAACAGTAGTAAAATCCTAAAAGTGCTGACATAGTTTCACAATACTGTGAACTATGTACCCCATGCAGTTCTGGAAAATCTGTTATCTGTCAGGAAAACGTACATTGAGGTAACACTGAACTGCAGTAATGCCTAGTGTGGTATGAAAAATCTATTTATTCGTTGTTTTTTGAGAACAACTGTTTTACTAAAAAGTTTATGCTAGAGTACAGGCTGTTAATCACTCGTGACACATTTTATTTTGATTGTTTCAGTGTATACTTTAAAAATTGTCAATTAAGAAAAATCAAGATTTTTAAACACTAGATACTCAGGCTTGTTAAGGCTGTTGGAATGCATTATCACAAAGGGCTAACCTTAACTGCGCTATTTCATTTTTAATTAAAGGTAAGCTTTTTGCATGCAAATTCATACTAAAGATATTGCTTCAATAGCTCAACTATTATTTCTTATCTTTTATTTCAGGATCTTCATATGATTTATTTTCTACTGCTTTTCCCACTTCACCAAGAAGCTTCTCCCATTCAGTGCTTTGTAACCTTTCCATATACTCGATCATGTCCTAGCAACACAGCAGCTAGAAAAGCACAGAAAAAATAGAGTAGCAGATGAGCAGCGGACATTAAAAGATTTGTAAAGAGTGTAAATTATTTAAGAGAAACAATGGAAACGAAAAATATTTTGGAAGCTCCAATCCATGTACCTCTGTATTCCCCAGATCTTTGTATATGAATTCTCTATATTTTTTTTTAAATGAAATATATCTACACTTGTAGGATAAAGAATAATAGACATCAAGAAGGGGTCTCTTATGCCACAGGCTGAAAAAAAGCATCATTTACATTAAAACTTATGACACTACTGCAAGTGGCATTTCTTAAAAAGAAAAACAGTAACAAAAAAATCCCCCAACACCTGGATTTAATTGTATTTTAACTTTTATATAAATTTCAAATTGTTACAAAACTCTCTCTCAGTCTTCCACCCAGAAGTAGACTCACACTAATGTCATACATACAAGACCTGATGGCCCATTAGTACACATCCGCTTTCACTCCTGGAATCTGGACAGTATCTGCTTGGGTTTCTGAGCATAAAACCAAACAATGCAACTTAAGTTTGGAAGTCATGTTTCTAAATTATCCTCTGAGAAGTGTTAATTTAAAGAACTTGTTTTCTTGTAGGGTTTCTATATTTTAACCTCAGTTAGTATCTCTGAAAAAACCCATTCTTTGTGCAGAAAAACCTAGCCCCTTCCTTCATTACCATCTTTGGTCTTTCTTGTCTTCTCTAAATAAATCTCTATACCTCTCTCTCTGTAATTTCCTAACAAAGGATGTACTTTTTATTTTTTTTAGGGCACTACCCAGATATTTTCTGGTCACCGTGAATACCTCAATGCCAGAGTGACAGTATTTCCTACAAAGTTAGTGAGGCTTCTTGTGTCCTGTTGAACCAGCCTGAAACAAACTCTTGAGCAAACCAGACACAAAATATTAGGGGTGAGAGGGTGGAAGCCTTGGTAAGCTTTTGAGCATGTCTGATGATTAGAAATCAATGAGATTTGGAAGTATATATGCAAGGTTAAACAGGATTAAAAAATGGCTCAGAAATGGGCTCATTTCAGGAACAGGACAGGCTGAGAATTACCAAACCTACAGCATGCATTGACCCAAAGGACACCTTGTAGGCCTACAAAAGCAAGCAGCACCTCTTATGTCTGATAAAAACAGACAGGAAGAAAAGAGACAGCAAGGGAGATACAGAAAGAACATGAAAGTCAGGGAGGTCCTCTAATCCATTACTGATTGGGTTTTCAATCCTCCACTGGTATCGAGAAGGGAGAAGCTGTCTTATATTCAGAGAAATCTTGTGGTTTCAAGATTACATCTCTTTCTCCTACATACAAGCACAGTGAAATGTGTGCTGTTCACAGCAAAGAGATTTAATAAACTGCAATTTTGTTTGCTGGAAAGACCTTTGGCATCTATCCCTCCCTTGCAGGCATAAGAAGAATCACTGTGTTAGATTTGTCTTGAATGGAAAACAAAACTGTGAATGTTAAACATATTACCACCTCTTCTTTACCTGAAATCTACAGGTCCACATACTATACTAGAACTCATATGTAATATAGAATGGATCAGAAATTAAAGACATTGCATTTCTTGAGATACAAAATGAGATTCCTAAAATATACTTTTTAAAATAGTCAAAGAACTAAGAATGAGTATTTTATTTTAAAAAAACAAACAAACAAACAATGAATTAAAAAACTGGCACCCGTATATTATAAAAATGTCTGTGGTCTTCTGCTAGTCTTATTTTTAATCTTAATTTCCAATTGATAAGCACCTCTGACTAGTTTGCTTTCCTACATATCCTCAGACAGATTCTTGCATTATCATATACAGCACCATGGGGCAGTGAGAGATAAAAAGTCCCAAGAATGTCTTGGACCAGGCTTCAAATGAGGGAAGGAAAACCATCTACTTCAGATAATGCAGACATTCGAGAGATCATACAAAGAAAGACAGAAAGGAAGCCTTGCTAGTAAAAAATGAAATAAAAATCTGGAAATAGAAAAATCAGCTTTCTACAAGAAGAAGAGACCGAGGAAAGACTTGGGATTACTGGTCACAACACAGAAATACAAAACAATGCCTGAACAGCTCCTATACCTGCCTGCAGGAAAAAGCTGAACATTGGTTATCTGTCCAGCCTTCCATCCACAGACAATATCTGTGTTGGTGGGACTAAATTTCTCATTTTGTTTTGCAAATCATATTTCAGAAAGTAGACTGAAGATAAATTGTTATATTAAAGTTTGATCTGACCTGCTTGTAGAGGCACATGTGATACAGGCAGCAGAAGAGTTAGCGTACACCAATAGTGCTCCCTCTGATCACAAAAAAGAGCAAGAGACACTAAAGAGAGCTGCTTCTCCTCTGTCCCTACTGAGCCTCTTAATTGCAAACAGGCCACATTCCTTACTGAAGAAGGAATGAGCCACATGGACAACTATCCTGAGATCAGGCACCAGCCTCGTCCTCCTCTGAAGATAACGGGGGTAGGGGAGGAATTAATTCTGAGCAATGTACATACAGCATCATGTTGGGAGCAGTGCAGGACATGAGGAATAAATACAGCTTCCACCTCGTTACTCTTAACACTTGTGTAAGCTTCAGAAGGTTTTTTTCAGTTTACTGAGGAGCAACTGAGGCTCAGAAAACATAAGCAATTTAGACCCTCGTGAATGGACTGACTTTTTTTCCTAGAGATAGCACAACAAAATATTGTTCAAGATTTGAAGACTGCAGCAAAGTCATAAGTAAAAGCCCATTCAACGGAGCAATTAGTATTATTTTCAGCAAGAAATGAGCTCCTATCCTTCCGTGCCTTCCCCTGATGTTACTATATGCTTCTGATACAGGGGAACTAACTGACATAGGTACTTCTGGGAAGAAAAAGAGAACTAAGTTAGTTAGTTATAACTCACTGCTTGCCTTTATTCTTTCCATTGTAAGCAGATTTAGATTTGTTAGCCTATTACATTCCCCAGCTTCTTAGAAATAAATCCATACATTCTGGATACCTCTTCATAAACTACCAATTTGTAACACTGATAACACGAACATCTTGTTTCAGAGATGAACATGTAGCTCAATCAATAATGCAAAAATGACTCTGAAGTCTTAAAGCTTTTAGAATATGATTTCCTTGAAATAAATAGTATGAAGTTAAAATGAAGTGTTACACTGTATCAGTCACTTAAATATTCACATGCATTTAGACATAATACAAGCCTGTTGCAGAACACTAGAAAAATATACAGATAATTAAGGGTTATCTATACTCTGCAAAAGGACATCAGCCTTCAACAAAGGCTGAAGCCCTCCAGATATTAAAATGCACCACATTTGCTGCCTTTATTACAGCCATTACATTTTACTGATGCATAAATCTGTCCAGATCATGCAGTAATATTATGTCTGTTCATTATATTTAGTTAACTCTTCTATAAATTTATAATAAATTCAAGAAACTGCATCTTCTTTCTTTCTGTTATTATAGACAGTAATAAAAAATGACTTAAACAACAATTTATCCCTCCCCATGTTGAACTGTTATCTTTTATCCTTTATTGCCTGCTGCAATCTATTCCAGTGGTCTTTTCCTAAATGATATTGTAAGCTCATCTTTTGTGTCATATAGTGTCACAAGTTTCTCTAAAATCTCGATTATGTCCTCTGTTTCAGCTTGTTTGTTTATTGCCACACACTCCTGAAAATGTGAGCATGAGCTTACATGGTGGCAAACCATTCTCTAAAAAATTCAGCATTTCCAAGCCTCACATATGACAGATCCAGGGAAAAAAAGATGTATTCTGGGATTTCATTAGAAAAGGTCTTGGTACAATGCTGCAGTCTTTTTCAGTACTATCTTTATTTGCCCGTTTTTCATGTTAATATGCTCCATAAAATATTTAGTAAAATTAGACTTTAAACAAGTAAGTATAATGGTTCCCAACAGCATCTTAGTAATTTATAAAGTATTGAGTCAGGGTGGTGCTAAGGCTTTTGTACATTCCCAGTGCCAATCCCTAAAGTCACAGTGGAAGGGAGGTTGCAGAAAACACACAGCCAGACTTCTTCAAGGCACACTACAAAAAGCCAAGAGGTGGCAGTCACAAGTTAAAGCAAGGAAATGTTCAATCAGACTTATATAAAAAATTCTCCAAGGAGAGCTGTTAAGGACATATTAAGTTGCCCCAGGAGGCTGTAGAATCTCCACCCTTGGAGATTTTTAAAACTGAATGGGACAAAACCCTGCTCTGACTCTAATGTTTGCCTTGCTTTGAACATGAGGTTGTATGGGATGGCGGGCCACCAGAAGACCTCAAAAACTAAATTATTTTATTATTTTATTAACTGCATAAATTAAAGAGTCTTTAAAGATCAAATGCAATATATTTGCCATAAAGAGTAGCTGCAATAAGGAAAAGCCTGTGTGTAAGTTCAATTTAAGCTTCCACTGAGGCATCATTATTTTATGGGGTGAAAAGTTAACAAAACCACATAAACCTCACTGTCTTCCAGACTTTAGGAGGACGTAAGTCACAACTGAAAGTTATATGTACTCATGTAAAAAAATTCCTCAGTTGGAGATTAAAAACTTTGTTTAATATTGAATATCTCCAAGGATGGAGACTCCACAACTTCCTTGTGTCAGTGCTTGGTCATCCTCACATTAAACAAGCATTTCCTGATGTTCAGAGGGAACCTCCCATGTTTCAGTTTCTTTGTGCCTGAGTGTCCTTAGTATGCCCAAATGATCTCAAAGCTTTGCTTTCCAGAGATCCATGACCACACCTCTTCTGTCTTTCAAAGCTAGCTTTTGCATTAATTTTGTCAGATTTTTAAAAACAGTTTATGGTAACATTTACTGCTTCATTACTTCTCCCCTATTCCCCCCTCCATGTTTCGTTATAAAACAAAGATATCCGCAAGTTGGTGTTAATGTATTAACTGAGAGAAAACTAGATGGAATCTAGCAGTTCCGTAATTAAAGCAGTATCGGCTACAGGGAGTCCTGTGAACCACTGAGAAACTTTCAACAAAAAAAAGAAGATAGCATTTGTGTTAAACAGAGTGCCTTATCTTGGCTTTTTGTTGTATTTCTGTCTAGTGACATACTCGGAAGATGTTTGACTGTACCAATTTAAAATTATGTAACTGACTTCACCAACGTTTAAAATGGTTTAAATCGCTCCTCTTACTGATCCAGAAAAAGAATACTTCCCAAGTTTCCAGTAAATAATTTTTGAGTGGTGAAGTGTTTCCAAGCTCAGGAAGGCTTTTTCACTACTGGACCTGGCCCAAGTATTCAAGAAGAACATCTGGTATGTGGTTTTCTTGCCCAGTTTGTACACTCAACAGTATAATACTTTTAAATAAAACTCTTGGACTACAAGCACTCCTAAAAGCTAGCTTTGAAAGACAAAAGAGGTCCAGTCATGGATCTCTGGAAAGCAAAGCTTTGAGATCATTTGGGCATACTAAGGACACTCGGGAACTAAGAAACTGAAACACAGGAGGTTCCCTCTGAAAATCAGGAAATGCTTGTTTAATGTGAGGATGACCAAGCACTGGCACAGGTTGCCCAGGGAGGTTGTGGAGTCTCCATCCTTGGAGATATTCAAATGCCATCTGGACATGGTCCTTTGCAACCAGCCCAGGGGTGACCCTGCTTGAGCAGCGACATTGGACTAGGCGACATCCAGAGGCGCCTTCCAACCTCATCCATTCTGCGATCCTGTAACCATGGATTTTGTAACAAGAGTGAAAACATATGGAAGTAAACATAGCTAACTGAAAAGCTATTTTAGTAGTGCATATAAATACTTTATTCTGATAAAAGAATCCTGTATGGTAACACTAAGGGATGTTAACTTCGTTCTCAAAAAGTTTTAGTTTTTTCCAAGAGTTTCAATATCAAGAAGCAACAGTAACAAAATACTTCTCCAAAAGCTGTCCATTTTGTACTAGCAACAGTATATTTAAAAATGGACAACAACATTGAGAATGGCTGTAACAACATTTTCAAGGGAGAAATAATAATTCTAACTTGATTAAGAGAATTGGAAAAAAATGAACAGCTGAAAGAAGCAGAGAAATTCACAGCTTGAAGTTCCACAAACAAATGCTTCTGCAGCAGCTCACTGATCCCCTATTCCCCCTCATTTATACCTGCTACTGCCTTCCCTGTTTCTTCATAGCAGTTACGCGCATTTTTTTTTGTGCTTGCACGTTTGAGTGGACATACAGGTAGGCAGATGAGGTAAGTTAAAAAAGAATTAAATTTACCTATCAAAAATTGTGTTACTCTTTAACTGGAACAATTCCAATTGATTAAATAGCTATGCTGTTAATTTAACTGAGGTATCCAAGCACCTAAAATGAGGTGGAATAACTCCATGTCTTAATATTTGTGTTTGCTGCCTTTTATGTTTCCCAGTCAGTTGGGATTAGTGAATGCATAAGCAGCAAGGAACAAAAATATGGCGCACAAAGATATTCCCAAGATCTTTCACCATTGCTTCTCTCGCAAGAGGTTGAAAGCTCAGAAGGCTTTCAAAAACACAGAAAGAAATAGAATAAAGACTGGTTTAATGTTTCTTTTCCTTCCTTTCTTTACTTCTCCTCTTTTAACTTTACATTAAAAAAAGTTATAAAATGTGTATTTATGGCATCTTTGGTTGTGTTAATGATTACCGCAGGAACTGGCTCAACTTTGCAATAATGCACATAGCATAAAAGTGATACTCCGAAGTCATCACCAAAAGGTCTTGTGAAAAGACTCTATGCTTCAGTAACTTCACAACTGAGGATTATATGTTTTCTTTACTTACTCCCATTTTTTGGCATATTGAAAAAACACATTGCAAGAGAGCTAAAACAGGAACCTCTGAAGAGGTCCACTTAATTTAACCAATTCACATATGAGGAAATCAGAGACTGTAAAGTGAGAAAAAAAGTTGGGCAAAACCTAACATTTCATAAGAACACTACAATTATCCTACAAACCATACACTTACTATATTTGGGCAGGCTTTAGTAGAACTAGAGTGGCTGTGATCCCTAAATAAGTTACAACTACAAACTACTTTTGTTTAAGACTGCTTAGCTGTAAATGAATTTATGAAACACATCAGCTTATTATCACTAAACAAAAACTTTAGGAGACATTTTTAAACATAAATAAATTCCCGCTTTTCCTCAAAAAAACCTAGCAGTGTTCCACCTTCCTACAGCCTTCCATTTTCCAAACCATTAAAAATGTATCTAATTTTTAGAGGGAATTTCTGTCACTTAAAAATACTTATATTTACCCTCTTGAATAAGAAACCCTTTTCATCATCTCTTTGCTGATGTCAAACTATAACATTACTGAAATATGCTTCTCTTTTCCAGCTGATTTCTCTGGTCAAGTTTCCTAAATTTAACTAGATGATAGGCCAGTCCTGTTACAATGAGGACATTTTTCACAATCAAAGTTTTACATGGAATAACGTATATTTGAAAAATTGTACTTCTGTTACTCTTATTATTACAAATTATTCATCCCGATTCCTACCAATTACAAGTTTCCTTTCTTCAGTCTGTTTATTTTATAGCAAACAGCTGTAAGACACTGTGTCAAACCTTTTTTTGTCTTTATTTTTCACCTCTCTCAGCAGATCTTTTTATTAGTAAGGACAGCAAGGTGGAAACATAAGGAGCTGCTATATAAACAATGCTCACAATAGCTAAGTTGCTGACTTCACACCACTTCAAAAATTTTCAAAGTTGACAACGTTTAAATGACTGCTCTTCACACTTTTAAATAGACACTATTAAAGAAGCATTATTTTAGAAACACACATGAAAGTCAGCCAAAGCAAAACTGACAATATTGTTTTAAACAAACCTTGAACTGGGCAGACACTGATTTCATGGAGCAACCCTGCCAGCAGCACCTGCTGGGACTGAAATGCTCTGAGCAGAACAGACTAGCTAATGGCTGGCTCAGTGGATGACAGGAGAGCAGCAGATGTTGTTTATCTTGACTTTTGCAAGGCTTTTGACACCATCTCCCATAAAATCCCCATAGACAAACTGATGAAGTACAGACTAGACAAATGGATAGCGAGATGGGCTGAAATCTGGCTGAACTGCTGTGCTCAAAGGGTTGTGATCAGCATGAAGTCCAGCTAGAGGAAAGTCACTGCTGGTGTATCCCAGGGATCAATACTGGGGACAGTACCATTTAACCACTTCATTAATGACCCGGATGATGGGACACAGTGCACCCTCAGCAAGTTTGCTGATGACAAAAACTGTTGAGGAGTGGCTGGTACACCAGCTGGCTGCACTGGCATTCAGAGGGACCTCGAAAAGCTTAGTAATAAGCCAACAGGAATCTCATGAACTTCAACAAAAGGAAATACAAAGTCCTGCACCTGGGGAGGAATAACCACAGGCACCAGTACAGGATGGGGGAAGACCAGCTGGAAGGCAGCTCTGCAGAGAAGCACCTGGGGGTCCTGGTGGATTCCAAGTAGACCATGAGCCAGTGGTGCACCCTTGCAGCAAGGAAGGCCAATAGAGCTGCATTAGGAAAAATGTTGCCAGCAGGTCAAGGGAGATGATCCTTCCTCTCTGCTCAGCACTGATGAGACATGTCCGGAGTGCTCTGTGCACTCGTGGGCTCCACAGTACAAGCAAAACATAAGTATCCTAGAGTGAATCCAGTGAAGGACTGCAAAGACGATTAAGGGATTGGAGCATCTGACATATGTGGTGAGACTGAAAGAGCTGGGATTCTAGCCTGGAGAAGAGAAGGCTCAGGGAGATCTTATCAATGTGTATAAATACTTGATGGGGGCAGGGGTAAACAATACTTCTCGGTGGTGGCCCACAACAGGGCAAGAGGCAATGGGCACAAATTAAAACAGATGAAATTCCATCTGAATAAAAGAAAGCATTTCTACTATAAGGGTGGTCAAGCGCTTGAATCAGCTGTCCAGACAGCAAGCTGCTCTAGTTGACCCTACTTTGAACAGTGGCGGTGCTGGACTAGACAACCTCCAGACACCCTTTCCAAACCCAGGTATTCTACGGTTCTTTGAGGAAGAGAGAAAGGAGAGCAACTACATCTGAGTAGTATGGACTACGGATTTAATGTCAGTTGTCTTCTCCGCACAGGCTAAGCCCTCAGTAAGATGGAATGCTCCCCTTGCACATCAATTGCCTGTATCTGTCTATGAAGGCAAGTTGTTTATTATACTTAGGAAAAGCCTCGTTATGAAGATACAAGAAAATAAGTTCTTTTTCTTTCCCCTAAATTTCCTGATGCCCAAGCCTCTAGGACTTACCAGTATGAGAACTACCTAACATAGATATTAAGACAATGTATTTGTTTTCACCAGTCAAATAAATCACTTTATTGTCTACTACAATGTCCATTTGTANAATTTCTGTCACTTAAAAATACTTATATTTACCCTCTTGAATAAGAAACCCTTTTCATCATCTCTTTGCTGATGTCAAACTATAACATTACTGAAATATGCTTCTCTTTTCCAGCTGATTTCTCTGGTCAAGTTTCCTAAATTTAACTAGATGATAGGCCAGTCCTGTTACAATGAGGACATTTTTCACAATCAAAGTTTTACATGGAATAACGTATATTTGAAAAATTGTACTTCTGTTACTCTTATTATTACAAATTATTCATCCCGATTCCTACCAATTACAAGTTTCCTTTCTTCAGTCTGTTTATTTTATAGCAAACAGCTGTAAGACACTGTGTCAAACCTTTTTTTGTCTTTATTTTTCACCTCTCTCAGCAGATCTTTTTATTAGTAAGGACAGCAAGGTGGAAACATAAGGAGCTGCTATATAAACAATGCTCACAATAGCTAAGTTGCTGACTTCACACCACTTCAAAAATTTTCAAAGTTGACAACGTTTAAATGACTGCTCTTCACACTTTTAAATAGACACTATTAAAGAAGCATTATTTTAGAAACACACATGAAAGTCAGCCAAAGCAAAACTGACAATATTGTTTTAAACAAACCTTGAACTGGGCAGACACTGATTTCATGGAGCAACCCTGCCAGCAGCACCTGCTGGGACTGAAATGCTCTGAGCAGAACAGACTAGCTAATGGCTGGCTCAGTGGATGACAGGAGAGCAGCAGATGTTGTTTATCTTGACTTTTGCAAGGCTTTTAACACCATCTCCCATAAAATCCCCATAGACAAACTGATGAAGTACAGACTAGACAAATGGATAGCGAGATGGGCTGAAATCTGGCTGAACTGCTGTGCTCAAAGGGTTGTGATCAGCATGAAGTCCAGCTAGAGGAAAGTCACTGCTGGTGTATCCCAGGGATCAATACTGGGGACAGTACCATTTAACCACTTCATTAATGACCCGGATGATGGGACACAGTGCACCCTCAGCAAGTTTGCTGATGACAAAAACTGTTGAGGAGTGGCTGGTACACCAGCTGGCTGCACTGGCATTCAGAGGGACCTCGAAAAGCTTAGTAATAAGCCAACAGGAATCTCATGAACTTCAACAAAAGGAAATACAAAGTCCTGCACCTGGGGAGGAATAACCACAGGCACCAGTACAGGATGGGGGAAGACCAGCTGGAAGGCAGCTCTGCAGAGAAGCACCTGGGGGTCCTGGTGGATTCCAAGTAGACCATGAGCCAGTGGTGCACCCTTGCAGCAAGGAAGGCCAATAGAGCTGCATTAGGAAAAATGTTGCCAGCAGGTCAAGGGAGATGATCCTTCCTCTCTGCTCAGCACTGATGAGACATGTCCGGAGTGCTCTGTGCACTCGTGGGCTCCACAGTACAAGCAAAACATAAGTATCCTAGAGTGAATCCAGTGAAGGACTGCAAAGACGATTAAGGGATTGGAGCATCTGACATATGTGGTGAGACTGAAAGAGCTGGGATTCTAGCCTGGAGAAGAGAAGGCTCAGGGAGATCTTATCAATGTGTATAAATACTTGATGGGGGCAGGGGTAAACAATACTTCTCGGTGGTGGCCCACAACAGGGCAAGAGGCAATGGGCACAAATTAAAACAGATGAAATTCCATCTGAATAAAAGAAAGCATTTCTACTATAAGGGTGGTCAAGCGCTTGAATCAGCTGTCCAGACAGCAAGTTGCTCTAGTTGACCCTACTTTGAACAGTGGCGGTGCTGGACTAGACAACCTCCAGACACCCTTTCCAAACCCAGGTATTCTACGGTTCTTTGAGGAAGAGAGAAAGGAGAGCAACTACATCTGAGTAGTATGGACTACGGATTTAATGTCAGTTGTCTTCTCCGCACAGGCTAAGCCCTCAGTAAGATGGAATGCTCCCCTTGCACATCAATTGCCTGTATCTGTCTATGAAGGCAAGTTGTTTATTATACTTAGGAAAAGCCTCGTTATGAAGATACAAGAAAATAAGTTCTTTTTCTTTCCCCTAAATTTCCTGATGCCCAAGCCTCTAGGACTTACCAGTATGAGAACTACCTAACATAGATATTAAGACAATGTATTTGTTTTCACCAGTCAAATAAATCACTTTATTGTCTACTACAATGTCCATTTGTATCAGCAAACATCCATCACTTTAATGGATTTCTTTGCCTCCCCTCCAGTCAGTACTCAAGCGGTAAAGCTAGTTTAACCAAAACAGGCTAATGGGAAAACATCCTCTTTCTTTCGTAATGCCTGTTCTCTCACATCACTCTATTGACAGTTTTGTTTTACCACTGTAGGAAAAATGAGAGGAACCAAGAGAACATCACAGAGAAAAGCTAGGACATCTCACTCATGAGGAGCAGGCACCTGTGCACTGACCCAATTAGACGTTCAAACACTTGTCACTTTGGAGCTGGCTGGTTGTCACTCATCCAAGTAGCCCCAGGGGATCTATTGTATGGTGGCATTCCCTGACAGGAGAACTGGCTCTATGGAGGCAATGAGGGCACAGTGATAGGGTGCCAGGATCCTGGTGAGCGAGAGCAGCCAGCAGCAAAGCCAAAGAACCTCAGAGCTTCCTTAACTTGGTTACCATCCAAAGAGTCTTTCAGAGTCTTCAATGGTTATCTTTTTTTCAGAGCAGTCTAGTTTAAAAACCTTACAGTAACAGCCCTCTTTATCCAAAGCTACATTTAACTCTCAAGTGACTAAACAAGAACCATTTCAAAAGAAATCCCTGAAAGATCAAACAAAAAAAAATCTTCTTTGCAGGAAGAGGATGCATTAAATGTTACTTTAGTAACAGCACCATCATATAGTTCAGAAGTCAAAACATTTCAGTGCCCATCTCCTCTTTTCTGTTTTAAACATATTATTGATACTTTCAGATACTCTGTTTGCTTGAACATATAAATGAGGGATAAAACACTGTGTAGCTATCCACGCCTACGCACTATAAAAGATAGAAAAGGTCTGTTCTAGTAGACGGTATACAATACGGCATTCAAGACCCCCAAATCAGATTTCTCATTCAAAAAAAATCAGATATTAAAACACAGATGACTATTCAGCAGCTACTACTCACTTCAAGTAAGGCTATCTCTGTTCTTATGCTGAAAGACTTATGCAGTTCAAATGTAGGAGCAGGGAGGGGTTGGAGAAAGATTGAAAAAAAAAAAATATCAAAGCTTACTTCAAAACTTCCAAAACAAGCATTTTAACCTTAGGACCTAAACCATGACAATGAAGAATTCATAATGTCCCCATCATCAAATCTGTGATCTATACTAGAAGAAAAAACTTCTAGTTTTTTGGTGTAAAAATATCTCAACTCCCTTTTAAGTCTGTTTTTCCAGGCTCACTTTTTTACTATTTGTCGTGTCCTCCTCTCCATCAAGGAACATCGGAGATGATTACGTCTACCTTCAATTATGTGAAGCTATGAGATACTTCTAGCTGTTTTTCTAGTTAACTTACTTGATATGCACTCTCCAGTTAAAAGCTGAGCTGACATTTTAAAAATTATATTAATAACTGTTAACTGAAACAAACAAATTAGTTTGTTTCTAGCAATACTAGGTATTGCTAAAGGTAAGTGTGAAGTGTCAAACATTATTACATAATGCCTAATTTCTAAACACAGTGAAGTTAGCTACCAAGTGCTCTATTCTGAAGAAAACTTGAAAAAATGGCATTGATGACACTTACGATCATTGTGTGTCAAGTTATTTCCAGATAATCTTTCTTTGTTTACAAATAAGAAGATGCAGGCTAGAAGACTAGCTCTGCAAATCTAACCTGAGATTTGAATTTTCCTTTATTTTTTTTCTTTCCATCTTTTTTCTGGTTTTAACATTTGCCTCAGGCTAAAGTTGGTTTCTACTATAATAATTTGAAAATAAGCTAATTTCACTTGGATTGCACATTGGTTAAATGAAGGACATAATTTAACTTTACAGTTACAATTCAGTGACTTCAAAGTTCAGAAGCCAGCACCAGTAACTGTACTAAACTGTGCAGTGCTAGCAGAAGCAAAAACAGCAGCCAAAATATTTTTGTCGCTGGGGTAAGAAGATACCATACCGGACACATATGAGAAATGAGCAGCTGCTATTTTTACATGCATACACACATGCACTCACTCACACCTCTGCAGAGTAGGAACACACCTGTGTCCGGATGGTGATGTTGTACTAGTCTGGTGGTCTCTGACTCAGACTTTTTTTCCTGTGGTTATGCAAGCATAGTTTTGTGTATGCTAAACCAGATTAGAATCCAGTTAAACTATCTTAGTCTGGCATGGCTAGTCACTTTTCAGATTCCTTAGCATTAACAGAAGCTAGATTTTTCAAAACTGACTGCTACTTTATAATATTGAATGTAAATGCTAAGCCAGGCAAGTAAGTCAGGTGAACTCAGAACATGTTATTGACTATGCTGACAGTACTTAATAGAAACTGAATAGAAAGGTAGAAACTAAACAGATGCCAGGAGCTTCCCCCCCCCCCCCCCCCCGGCCAGATGGGNCCCCCCCCCCCCCCCCCAGTTAGCATGGGAAATTAAAATTTAGAGGGAAAAAAATTATCTTACCTTTGTACAAATAACTTCAGAGCAAGATGGTCTACCTCTTTACTTTTCCTTCCTTCTTATCCTCTGTATGACAGGTCTTTATCTTACTGCCTTGCCTAGAAAAATAATACACAACTTAAAATATTTATAGAGGCTAATAATTACATTCACTGTTAAACTACAACAAATACATTAGATATGCCTTGATATAGCTGCAATGCTAAATCGAGTTAAGTCAAGTATTTTAAAAGGAACTAATTTATATATCTTAGGGTGAAGAAAAAACAAGAAGTATTAGGAAAAAAAGAAGTTCTTTAGGTTTCAAAATCAGCTTTTGCATTTAGGTCTCCAAAATAATATAGCTGGTGCTATCAGATCCGACCAGACCACCCATTTAGTTATCCAGGTTTGCTATATTGTCAGTGAAAATTAGTCAGTGCTCTGCAAAGCTTGAACAAGCCAATAGGAAAGCCTTACCACATCTTTCCAACATTCAGTAACCAAACTTAAGGCCCACCGGGTATCTCTCTCTCCTCAGGACCAAACACTTTGGGATACTGATGCCCAAGCTTCTATCTGCTGGAAGAGGTCACGGCTGATGACAGCAAGCCTCTACTGCAGGAAAAGCCTTTGGTCACAGCACTTGCCCAGAAAGAGAGAGATCTGGGTTCACAGCAAATTTGTAAACTGACCGATCTCCCACTTTCTAGGAGAATATCCTAAATTCTAGGTGAGTGATGGGACAGAAAACCCCCCTCCCTCCATCCAACCCCCACGAATGGATAGCACAATACAAAGAAAGAGGGAACACCAGGAGAGGTTTTGTTTGGAATTCAGCTACTACCTTCTTCAGTTAATCACAATTATGCACCCAGTTCCTCTCTCCTCTTTCTCTTTGTTACTTGAAACCCTCATTTTAAACAGATTTGAGATTTTGTTGAGAAGGAGGTTGCTTATTTTTCCATGGTAATGCATATGTGGAGTTGAACTTTCAAACGTTTGAGTAGGATCATGTATTTTGAAAGTGAACTTAAAAAAAGTCTAACTGAGGATTTCCCTTACAGTCTTTTAATTTTACAGTACACGTTGCTCATCTACAAACTCAGCTATGCTTGCTACTGTCGGTAGTCTTTATTTCACTGAACTGGTGATGAAGTAAAGCTAACAGCAACAGATTAGCATCACTGCAGCATGTTATTTTATATACTGTACATAAAAGGACACATTTTATCTGGAGAAAAGTAATTAAAGTTTATAATTTACTCGTAACTGTAGATTAGCGCTGTTTGTAAGGTAAAACAGGAGAGGCTGCAAAATCTCAATTTACCACAGTGATACAGTAGGATCAGTTTAATTTCCCATCAAATTGATAACACAATTGTACAATTTCTTTCAGTATACTTTAAAAAGTCTTTTTATTGTTAAAGTGATCTGCCAACTGGCAAAACCCTAACTGCTGACCAGAACACTCTTGTAGCTGTTTCTTCCAGTAACAAACAGCACTTCTCATAAATTGCTCTTTATCATGCTCTTTCAAATCAACTTGTTGCTCTTAAGTAAAAAAAACACCGGAAAGAGTATATTATCTTTATAACTTTGGGAGTCTGGCATATATAATTTATTTCACTAGGGTGAAATTCCGTTCGGTAATTTACTTCATTGCCTTCATCTTTAGTCAGGCACTCACTCTTCCTACTCGCCATCTCTAAATTCAGCTGGAACAGCTGCCTGCAAACCAACAGGACCTTGATGAGCCAAAGTCAACATAGAGCTTGTATTCAGAATTGCTACATGCACGCCATTCCTAATTGACCAAAACTCTTGAGTACAACAGCGATCACACATATTCTATTATATAAAGGTAGTGGCTACACCTGCCCTGCCATTCATGCTGCTCCCTGGCTAGTTTGGTCCACCAACTCACTGTCTCCAACACAAAACCAGAGCACGCTTTAGAATCATAGAATCACAGAATGGTTTAGGTTGGAAGGGAGGAAGGAACCATCTAGTTCAAACCCCTTGCTGTGGGCAGGGATACCTCCCACTAGACCAGGTTACTCGAAGTCCCAGCCAGCCTGGCCTCAAAGACTTCCAGGGACGGGGCCTCTACAACTTCCCTGGGCAACCTGTGCCAGAGTCTCATCACTCTCACAGTAACAAATTTCTTCCTAATATCTAATCTAAATCCACCCTCTTTCAGTTTAAAACCATTACCCCTTGTCCCATAACTACACTCCCTGATAAAGAGTCCCTCCCCAGCTTTCCTATAGGCGCTCCCTTTAAGTACTGGAAGGCTGCTATAGGGTCTTCCCAGAGCCTTCTTTTCTCCAGGCTGAACTACCCCCTTTCTCTCAGTCTGTCCTCATAGCAGAGGTGCTCCAGCCCTCTGGCCAGCTTCGTAACCCTCCTCTGGACCCACTCCAACAGGTCCACGCTGGTGGCTCCAGAGCTGGACACAATATTCCAGATGGGGTTTCACGAAAACAGAGCAGAGGGGCAGGATCACCTCCCTTAACCTGCTGGCCAATCTTCTTTTGCTGCAGCCCAGAATATGGCTGGCCTTCTAAGCTGCAAGTGCACAGTGCCAGCTCATGTCAAGCTTCTCATCAACCAACACCCCCAAGTCCTTCTCCTAATGGCTGCTCTCAATCCATTCTCCGTTGAGCCTGTATTTGTGTGTGGGATTGCCCCGACCCAGGTGCAGGACTCTGTACTTTGCCTTACTGAAATTCATGAGGCTCGCACAGGCCCACCCCTCAAGCCTGTCCAGGTCCCTCCGGATGGCATCCCTTCCCTCCAACGTGTCGACCGCTCCACACAGAACACTGTGAACAGGGAAGGCTCCAGCCCGAGGCACCCTTTCAAAGGGCAGTATGGGCAAGACTGCATTTTGATTCTCCACTCTAGAGTCCTGCAGTTCTCCCATGCAAGGCACCACATCCTCAGTTGCACACCCCACCTGCCTCCAGGCAGCACTCCAGAGCACACACCGCACACAGACTCCGAGTATTGGGCTGCAAAATCATCACTTTGATGGGATGCAATACAGCTCCTACTGTTTCAGACACTTTGGCGTAAAAACACTAACTAGCAGCATATTAGGGCTGCAGAAACATCACAGTACTCAGATGAAATTCAGATTACATTAAGTGAGTATGAACAGTCTATGTTATAAAAGACTAATTTTCTAGAACATTACAATGTAGAGGCAGACCAGCCCTTGCCAATCAATCTGTCTGGATGAGAGGAATTTGCCCCTGTCTTGCTGTTATTATCAGTAAAGAAAAGCTGTAGCCTCAAGGGCTATGTCTAGAAGTTAGGCATGATCCTGAACCCAGAGACGGCTTGTGCAAGACCTCATATACAGCAGCAAACCATAGCTCTGTTGACACTGCGGGTAACCTTTCCCAGGCTTCTAACACTCATTAAAAGAAAGGGAAAAAAAACCCTCACCACTTGGTTCCCCTTCCTCTTTTGAAGTAAAGATAGTTATGTAATAATATATATGGTTTGGGACACACTATAACAAATTACAATTTTCAGTGTTTTATTGGGAGAGAACAAACGGCACTACAGTCAAACTGTTTTCACTTGCTGGGTAAAAAATGGTCAGAAAAATCAATCTCTTTAGATGCCTCAACTACACACATACTGCTCAAAAAATAAATATTTGCTATAGTTCTGCTTGACATCTGTGGCTTTAACTTATTTACAATCCATGATCAGATTCTTTTGCTGTGACGTTGTCTATTTTCTCTAGTAGTCTCTTAGGAGGGAGCTTAACAAAAGCTTGAAACTCCAAGGAAATCATAATGATGAGAGCTGTAAATCATGTACAGACGAGCACCTGTACATCAAAAAAATAAATGCAATGAAGAAGTAAAGAAGCAAATCTCAGGGGTTTTTTAAGCTTGCATTCTTACTCACAATGCTAAGTGCACCAAGAGGATCCTTTGAATGGCTTGGTGGCATGATCTTATAGCAGTCAACAGGTAAATTCTAGACAGGAAACCCTCATGTCCAAAAACTTAAATTAATAACCAGATGTCTGGTTTTCAAAGTGAAAGTAACATTTGTACCTTTATAGGAAACTTATGATTGAGATAGCATGAAATTAATTGAAAAAATTTTAAAAAAAGAAAGAAAAAATCAAGGGGGAAGGCAAAAAAGATGGTTTAAAAGACTCTAGATAGATGAAATGTGGCTTGAAGTTTATTAGAGGTATTTGGGGTCATGTAATTTCTCATTTTCTGTACATGAGTTTGGGCCACTAGCATATTGTGGAAACGTAAAGCACACTTTTTACTTTTCTGTACCTGACATGATGCTCACTACATACTTATTAAAAATTTATGAAAGAACTAAAATTTATACAGTATTGCCACTTTACAAGGTCTTCTACTAATAGTGTTGACAGACTTCAGAGAAGTAAACTTCTGAACGAAAACTGCATAGATTGTAATACACAACTATGTAAAAAATTCAAAATATGAAAATTCCATTTTTATTTTATGTGATTGGCCAAATAGTTTTATATAAAGTGTATTCAAAATATTCATTAAAAATTAACAGTTTAGTGTTCTTAGTGTAACCTTAAAAAGCAACAGAATGAGACAATATGCAGTTTTATCCTAAAATTAATAATATAACTATATACACAAACATATATAATTCAGTTTCCTTTTACATTACAATACTGGAGAAAGTTATTTAATACAAAACATTTTCAGGGGACCTGGAAAAATATTTGCTTTGTAGCATATATAATTTATTTAGTGTATTTAAGCACAGATTTATGCAATCCAGTACTGCAGAGCTCCATTATTCACCCTCATGTCATTTCTTCTTTCAGAACGAAGGAGTGATGAGGAGCCCTCAGAAAAGGAGAAACTACCCTGTTGGTTGATGAGGGCAGTGATCCATCTTTCTGTCATATCTATCTTATTTCTGGTAGTGCTCAACCCCAGATGATTCTGACAAAGTAATAATGGAAAAAAATATCCTGGAAAAACATCAAAAATAACTGTTCAGTTTTTCCACTTCTCATACACACGTCCTCATAAGGACATCTCCTAAAGTAAATTGTCCAGCCTAGATTACATTAACAGCTGTAAGAACAATGCCTTAATTTTATAAATATTACAATAATCAAAAAATATAAATTTCATTTGATCTTTAACACATTGCAAAGTCACACCCTTCCTCAATGGATTCAAGATATAACTGCATTGATTTCAATTCCTAGACTGTTAACCAAAGTTAGATATTTCAGAAAGTTACACAGAATAGGTTTACCCTCTAGAGGTATAAACTGTATTTCTTCATGTTACTTCGTTCCAGTAAATCAAACTAACTAATACTAAGGTACACAAATGTCAATTATGTAAATGATTGAGAAGAATCAGAATAGAAAAGGGAAATCAACCATTACCTTTTGCATATAGCTATATAGTCCTCTTCCCTTTTTGGGTTTGGTTTGTTGTTTTTTTTTTAGGTTCCCCCCCCCCCCCCGCCCCTTTCCTTTTGTTAGCAAGAGGTAAGAATTTGTAACATGCTCCCTTTCATGTCGTAACCTTGACAAAACTCTGCTGTTAAACCCTGCTGCTGCTGGACTGTGTGCAGCAGCACGTACAAGAGGCCTTGTTTCCAGCAGCCCGTTGCTTTGTCTTCCGCCCTCCCAAGCTTCTGTGTGATCAGCATAGGCTTTGTGGCCATACAATAGGGGTTAAACATTTCTCTGTATTTATTTAAAAGCAGAGCTAAATCTGCTTAGCTGCATGAACCTTTTAGTAAAATGATGCTCACTATTAGGGTATTTTTCCATTTGCTTGTTTAAGAGTAATGGGTTTCTATCAACAAAAAGAAAGAAAAATATATAGTCCTTTTTCATTATACATAGTGCGTAAACAACGCAGCCAGTAAAATCAACAACAATTTTTATCCAGATCTTACCTTATCCACAATCTACCCCTACGCAACTACCTGTGACTTGCTTCTTAACTTAGAGCCCTAGTTTCATTTTTGCTTTATGTGCATTCCACTTGATGACTCACCAGTGGGACAATCCTCTGGTCTCCATTGACAGTATCCGAGAGGCAGATCATTGCAAAAGCTACTATTTGTGCCGAAATTTCAGCACTTTTTAGTACTGAAATTTTCATCATTTCAAATGATGATTGAAATTTTTCATCATTTCATTTTTCAGTACTGAAATTTCATCACTAGAAAGAATATTTAAACATACTGAGAAATAAACGAAAACATTTTATAAGAGTTGAACGTGCTTGCCCACAGCATTAAAAGCCACCAATTTCCCACACAGCATGTGAACCTCTGGACCACCTTTGCTTTCCAAGCAACTACCTTGAAGCAACACTGGCACAGTACAGTAGCTTTTTTCCAACTCCTAAACAAAGAAACCCTATTTAAAACTTTTAATTTCTGTTCTACCACAAATTCAGACAGTTTTTTTTTTTTAGTAAGTCCAGTTAAAACGTTTCTAACTTTAGGAGGGTTGTATCTTTTTATAGGTAGCAGCAAGAATTCTGTCAGCATTTATAAGCACCAGCATTAGTTCAGAACAATAACCTCATCTGCTCCTTTGAAACCTATTCTGTTCTCAGGGCTTATTAGAACAATGCTTTTCTTCACAAAAGCACAACCTCTACTTAAGAATCTACTTCAAAGCACGTTTTCAGTGAGGGTCAGTAATGACCACATCCACCTGACCTCTTCAACTTGCCGAAATAGAACCAGAGTATCTTAACTGAGCTCTCACTTCACATGTGTACCATGCTTCTAGAGCTGCAAAGGACTTAAAAAAGAAAAAAAGTTAAGATTTTTAGCCTTCTCAGCTGCAATTACAGACGATTTGATGTGAAGATTTCTCATAAAATAATATAGTGTTGATTAGGCAAAACCTCTGTCATTCAAAGTTACTGCTCTTTAATTGCACATTTACAACTGTATATTCTAATGACAACAGCTGACATGAAACTGTAAATAAGAAACCACTTACCATGCCACAAATGTGGCACAATATTAACCTATTATTTGTATTTAGTAACATCTAATTCTTGTAAAAGCTCAATTCTCAAAATCGCTATTTTCATGGTTTTGATCATTTCTTCCAAAATGAAGTCCCAGATGAAAAAGGCAATTTTGCCAATACAGTAGCTTAACTATATGCTCCCCCCGCCTTTGACAGCATACTCTATCAAGAAATTAGCTAAAGTATAACCAACTGAACAGATTTAACTGGGTTTAAGCAGAAATTGTTTTCTAAATTTTAGAGCTGAATGACAGAGAGGCCAGGCTCATTTTGTCATCTGATTGACCAAGCCTAATTAGAATTATTTCTGCACACTGCTTCACTACAGCAGTAGATCCATTAAACACTAAATGCTCCAGAGGCCTGTTCCCCTTCAGCTTCCCACTGTGACTCCTACTTTTCAGCCGGTAGCGTCTCAGTGGGCTACTCAAAACGTTCAAGAAATGGAGGTGCTATATTTAATAGCCAGCTCAAAATCCATAGCAAAATCTGTCACTTGACTGCCAGGACGGCAGCTATCACAATAAAACAGACTCTTTGTGATGGAGACTTAAAAAAGCCTTTGAACTGGCTCTCTTACCTCCCAGTGCATTTTTATTAGGAGAAGGTTTTCAGTCCTAGCAGCTATTTTTCTTCAACAGAAATCACGTCTGCCTCTGAAAACATTCACTGAGATACACACATTTTTTTGTAATCATAGTATTACCTGTGGCATCTTGGTTTACGTATTATTACCATTTTAGCCTTAGGAAGCCTTTAAACTAATATAACCATTAGGAATGTCTTACTGCACAATTTACATATTAACAAAACTAATGTTTAACCTATTGAACTACTTAAGCTGAAAATAACTGTGATGTGCACATATAGTTCACAATTCCGTGTTTTGAGATCTGCTCCTTAGAAAAGATGAAAAACAGATTCTGAAAAGTATCTAGCAATTGCCTGATAATACTGATCATTCATCCATCTTTTTTTTTTTGTCCATGCATTTTTGGGTTTCCTTTCCAAGTGTCCTCAACTCTTTCCAGACATATGATAATACTCACGAAAAGCCACAAATCATTTATGCTTTCTAAGGTCAAAGTCATATTCCCATCAAAATTTAACTCGTGTAATACTCAGCTGAGATCTTCAGGGAGCTCAACAGCTAACCTCGTTGAAGAGTTTAACCCCAGATGCTGGCCTCACACCATGGTAGGTCAGACTGGGCAAACAGGTATGGGATCTGTAACTCCAGAAAGACAGTGTGGGTCACAAGTACCCAGGGACAGGGCACAGGAAGACATAAGATAACAGATGCTTGTGCCGTTGGGTCAGCACAATGAAGAATACAGAAGGCTCACTATCATAGTGCTATCATAAAATGAGTGATTGTTTCACCTGGTATTTTGGACACTGAATGCTTTAAAAGCTTCTGTATCCTGAACAATTACAACTGAAGTCTCATAAATATTCTTTTTAGAGCAAAGATGTATGTATTGAAAGGTATGATCAGCTATATCATTACCTCCATTAAGTTTTCTGGCACGTCCAGCTGACTAGGAGAGTGTTTCATTTTCATGATCACACAAGGACCAAGAGTAGGTATGCTAACGAGGCAGCTGGAGAGGTTTTTATTATTACTACCCTACTGGTTTTTTGTTTGAAAAGCAAGAGGGAAAATACTTCCATTTCCTATATGGGGAATTTAGGGAATGCATAGCCTTGATTTAGCTTTGTTCCCTGCACATGTTTTGATAGAGTCATCTATCGTTACTTTTCACTTTTTTGCATAGGCAAACTGATTATTTTTTTTTTCCTTTCTCATTTTTCAGCTTCAGTTTCCTTTACTTCAGCAGTAAAGTTTCCTGGGATCATAATTTTGTGTTCAAAAGTACAATCCATATAGTTTCCAGTTTCTTTATGAAAAAATGCCTTTAGGATGAAGGAGTCTGAAAAGACTTTAAAGTGCAGAAAACATCGCTTCACAGGCATATCAAGATACAGAACATGACTGTTCACTGCTACCTGTGTATCCTCCTCCCAAAAAGTCATTCCAAATATTTGTGTTGGAAGCTGAATTTTAAAGAGTAGCTGCTAAATTAAGTGCTATTATGAAGTGAAAATTGTGAATAGTGGGATCCTCTGAGGATTTCAAAATTTGTTTAATTTAAAATATCATCATAATCACTTCTACTGGTTTTAGCTATTACCACTGAAATTTCATGGACTTACTTGAATTAAACCCATTGCTGTTGCTTCCTCAGTAGTAATTTATTCCTTTTGTCATGTGTGTGTCCCAACTTACATAAGGATGTTTTCTACCAGAACATAGCCACTTACTCCCTACTAGAGTCACCAGCCATTTATGGTAGATAAAGCAGGTTAAGTTTTAAACTGGACTTGAATAGCCCATTATTTTTGTCCCAAAGTCATTGCAGCATGTATGTTCTGATTATCATTCTTAGACTTCTCTGCCTCCTTTCTACATTTGCTTGATGTTCATTGTACCAGCCAAAGCTGGCTATTTGCCAGCTACACAAAATAACTCTTTGAACACTTTGGGGATGCAGACTCACACTGATTTGATTTCTCCAGATCTCTTACAGGGAGAGACTTTGTTCCCACACATAAGGCATATAAGCTGTTTATCACACAGCAAAGTTGTCAAGGAGAGTGAAGTTTCCTAGAAGTGACTTCAGCACGGCAGACTGAAAAGAATCCTCTTCAAATAACCCAAGGTTCATTCACTTTATTATTTTACCAGCTAGAGCACATACAGCCTAGTATTGCCATAGATTCAAGTACATGGGCTTTCTTGATCCTTTCATACTAATTTGTGATGAGGATGTTCCATAGCATCCACAGCATTAACTTTAATTATAGTAAGATTTTCACTAGTACTGCTCTCCATCCTTTTTCATAAAGGAACAAATGGTTTGCCCTCCCTCTCTGTGCACAATGAGTGTCCTTGACTGCTGGATGCCTAAAGCAGTTTAAATACATGGGGCAAAGAGAGACAGTGTAAGCGTACACAAATGTATACTTCCTAACCCCAGGATCAGGACATTTACCGGCTAGAAGACCAATTGCAGCTTCAGGAACAAAACAGATTTGCTGATGCTGCACTGCCTGTAGATAACCAGGGAAGTTACTGAAACAGATACCTCCTAAACATATCTAGTGCAGAGCCTAAATGAATTTACATCAATTACACAAAAAGAGATTGAACAAAATCAAGCCTAAGGGAGAAAGGAGAGATGATAAAAGATGATAGCTACAAAGGGAGGTTGGAATCTCAATCCTGGTAAAAAAAACAAAACCAACCAAACACGAAAACAAAACCAAAAACCCAACCATCCAAACAAGCAAACAAAAAAAATCCCAAAACACAGAATCAAGGCTATTGAATATGCAGTTTTCAATCCATGCTCAAGGGGTGGGGAAAAAAAATTAAAAATACAGTGAGTCTTCTTTGTTTGCAGAAATTTTCTGGGGATGGTTCAGCTGCCCAAGAGTTTCCTTTTTCTTGGTACAACATTTGTTGATTGAACTTCTGCCTGTGGTACATGCACTATACCTCAGGCTGTACTACCCAAATAGGATCTAGCTGGAATAGGGCCTTATTCCACTCCTGATGTTCCTCTCTCCAACCTTATCTGCCATCACACCTAGAAGCACCCAAATCCATCAGTGTCTTAAACTTTACTTGAAGGCTCTCTAGCTACCTACCGTTCTTTCTCTGTAACAGTTTGAAAGAATTTAGCAGCTCCCTGCTTGAGCCATGCCAGCATCTTGACTGACAACTTGAAGCCAAGTCAATCCACCTGAAACTCCTAAAGGGCTGTTTTCAGTAGGTACACGCAGAATATGCCTAGCGCACAAAAGCACCGGGCTCCCCATTGGCACAGCTGTGATTTGCTTTAACATGACATGGCAGAGCTTTCTCCTTTATACAGAGCAGGACTGGCTGTGGCTCACCGCAGCATTTTGCCTTCAGTGGCACAGACAAGATACTCTCTTCCCCCTCCTAATCACATCTGAGGAACATATTCAAGTAAAAAAAAAAGACTTTTCTGCCCCTATGTCCTTGCTGTCCAAAGATCTTAAAATATGATGAATAAGGATCTTCCTCAGAGATAAAAAATGTGGGCTTGAAACTACTGTGAAAAGGGATATTTTATCTCAAGTCTTTCCTCCAGCAAGTAATGCAATGTCATGGCTGTTTGTCGGAAAACGCACAAGTCTGTCGTAATCCTCCCAATAAGTTTCAAACTTAAGAGCTCCACTCAAAAAACCACCACCCAGCAGTAAAAGAGAGTCTGAATAGAAAAAGGGACGGAGACACCTCCTGATTCTGTCTCAGTCTTTGTCTGGCCCAGCTCTTCATAGCTATGCACTGCTGGCCCCAGAGCAGGACCCTCAAGGCACCACCTACATTAGCACCAGAACAAATTGGAAAAGGTGGGTGTTATAAACTGAGCAGCTATCATCATACCTGCGTGCACACATACACACCCGAACTTGGCAGAGTTGCTGTCGTGTAGAAAGCCCTCATTTTGCTGTTTTGATGTCTTTGCCCTTATTGAAAGGGAAAACTTGTGCGTTGTATATAAATGCATTTCTGGGCATGGTCTTCCCCGAACTTTCACTTCAAACCAGGTTTCTATTTCTGAGGCTAAACCATGAACATCTATGCTCATCACACATGAAACCGCCTTCAGGTTTAAGTTCTTAAAGCCTTACAAGATTTCCACTATGGCAGAGCCCTTTCATACTGTACAATTAAGACCTTAAGGTCTCAATTTTAAAAAGTCTTTTTGTTAATCATTCAATAAGTAAATTAATTTTGATGGCTGCTGATCTGGATGGAATTTCAACTGTTGACCTGGAGATAAAAAAAAATAATTCAAAAGCTTCAAACCATTTGTTCCTGCAGTCTAGAATGCATTTGAATAATTTGGTATTACTTACGGAAAGAGAACATTTGATATTTTTCTTTGCAATTACATTCCCAGTTTCAAAGTATTGTCTCTCATTGTGCCATTCACATCTGCATGTTATTAATATTTTGTAAGTTGTCAAATGACTTAGTGTAGCGTTTCCTTTTTCTGAACTTGTGCTGCATGAATCGAGTAAATATTTCAATTTTAGGATAGCCACTGAAAAAGTGTTGAGCAGTAGCACAAGCATAATGGTTTCTCCACCTCTGCAACAACAGAACATGGAACTATCTGTATTTTCTTTAAAGACAGTAAAACTATATGACAATAGAGGTGAACTCAACAATAAACTTGCATACTGAAAAAATAGTTTCAGCAACAAAATACAGTATGTAAATACTAGCAGTGGGGAAAAAGAGTATTAGGGTGTATAAAGTATAGAAAAGGATAGAAAAGGTGGATATGATTCACGCAGAGATAAAGTCTTACTGAAATATTTTAATATGGAATTTTTACTAAAATAATTAACATCAGATTCATTATAGCCAAATTCCCACACATCCAAACTCACAGCAGGCTCAGGTTTTTATTTGCATGCACTGCATAATTGCCTTCTGTACAACAAGAGATGAAATATTCACAGACATACAAAAATGGGCTTCATTACTGCTTACAAACTCCAGAGAACTTGTACCCTTTATAGTTTTTTCCCCTTACTTCACCCATTTGTCAAATGAATTCCTATAGGCTTTAAAAAAAGAAAAACCAAAAAACCACACACCCAACCCAAACCAAAAGCAGCCTTGAAGTCTTCATAAGAACCTGACCTGTGTAGAAGCCTGTCTCGGTGGTCTCAAACAGCCTGACGAGCAGCAGATGCACCTCTCTCCTTTCCTAGCAGCCTGAGAAGAAAGGTGTTTGGAATAATTTCTGCACCTAGGAGGCTGGAGTTGCCAACTGTCCAGTTCAGTTACTTAGTATTTGCCTTCTGTACAGCAAATGTGGTTTGGATCAGCCTCAGCTAGAACTACTTGAGAGACAGAGCTGGCATGGAGCAGCTGGAAAAATGGCACAGCTGTAACTCTCTGAAGCCAACAGGTACAGCTTGTTGGATTAACTCCTGAGGCCAGGTAGTACCTCTGCAATAACAGACTCCTCCTTTCATTAGATGTGCGTGACAAGTCCAAAGGTATCATTGTGGGGGACTCAAATTATTTTACTTTTCAACTGGAGAAGGAGGAATATAATTTACATATAATTTTTATATTTAAGTATAATCCATTTTAAGCACTTTTTGCTTACCAAATTGTACGCCATATATAGAATTGTAAAACAGCTACCTGTTTTACAAACTCAGTAGAGATCTCCTTTCCTAGGACAGGTTTTACTTGTAGAAGAGCCTGCAGCACTGGATTCCAAATGGCTATGGTCAGGAAATCAATGAGTTTCCAGCAGGTGGCTGAGGTAACATAAATGTGCTGTGTTCCCCTCCAAAAGTGCAGATAACACACATGTAACAAATGCAGCCTCAAGGCTCAAAGTTTGATGTGTTTAAAACATATATAGTAATCAAATGTGATCTTAGAAAGGGAGAGGTTTGCCTTTGAGGGACTTCTTAAGGACACAACTAAAACTGATGTTATTTTATTCAATATACTAGTATCAGTCAGTATTTTGACAGACAAAGAAAATCATGATACAGAAGAGATCTGTGAACACCCTGTTAAAGCTTTAACATCCAGTCATCACATGGTCTCCTAATTTACTTTTCCAGCTGTAATGATCCATCTCCATATTAATAAGGCACTCAGTTCTAATAAGTTACACTTGCCCTTCTTCCCAACAACCTTCACATCTTTTTCTAACTTCATTATTCACTGGAAAAGTCAGTCTTGGAAATTTTATCAAAGCTATTTTAGTTGTACTATTACGGTCTGCGGATATCAATATATAGAATTCATCTTTCCTGAAAGCGTACCCCAGTAGACAGAAGTGTTACCCCATTATCAGGGGAGGAATATTCTGGTTTAGGAACTGTGATGGGTGAAATGCCAAGTTATGACAGTCCCAAGTCATACTGTAATTCTGCAAAATATACTTGGAAACTACCTTAGCAAATATAGCTTATTACAAATAATGAATTAACCTCAAAAGATCCAAAACAAATGTTTTCCGTTTTAAGATGGACATTATCCAGGTAGGCCACCTCTTGACTTTGTAAATAAGCCTTCAGTAATTCTTTTCTACACAGACAGAAGTAAAGATATGTTTTTACTTTGCTAAGATTTATGGGATTTTGTCTGGAAATATACTTAAACCTAAAACTAGACAGTTTAAATATTAATTATTTTTATCTACTATTTCATTTTTTTATTTAAAGAACAGTAAAGTTTATTACAAAGAACATTAAAGCAATAAATACCCAAAGGATGATTTTGTAAAAGCAAAGGCTGGGGACTTGAAGTCATACTACAGTAAGCCAATAAATAAAATGAAAAGTATATTTCATTCCATATTTGCTGTGGAACTGTTTTCCAAGTGCAAATTAGATACTTTTTTTCCTGCCATTGCCATGGAGTTGTAGTCTCTCTACGATAATCCATCAGCACAGACAGTGTTGGTATGCGTGCACAGTCCTCTCCATCAGAAAAATAATATTATTTAGGCAATGATGTTACATAGCAAGCAATTTAAAAAACATATTTTTACTCTAAAAATGCAATCAAACAGCAAGAGATTAAGTGTATACTATTGACAAAGTCAAATCCAATATGGGTACTGGCATTCAAACAGTTTAAAAGAAGGAAAAAAGGTAGCATAAGGAAAAAAATAGCCACTGCAGGTTCCTTAAAAGGCTTTATAGGCATATATTGATTGAGGTTAACAACAAGTGCTACCAACTCATTTTAAAGTAATGAGAAAGCTTTTAAAACACACAGCAAGTTAAAGCTGGGGCATTATTAATGTTTAATATTATTTTGACTTTAAAAACTGAAAAGATGTCCATCTTATCAAAACAAAAATTCCATTAAAGAACACATGAACTTTTTTGAGACAGAGACTCAAATTTAAAGCATGCAGTGCAAAACTTTCAACTTCCCGTTCCTACGGACGTTTGAAGAACTGTGCCTTCACAACAGTTCCAGCACTACCAACTCAAAGATATCTGCATTAAAAACAACATACATTTTGACTTTGACTTACACATTTTGTAAAAACAGTCTTGAGAAAATAATGATGGATTTCAATAATTTAAGAACGTCGTTCTAATTTTATGTTTAAACTGAAGGAGAATGAACACACTGAAACCTCATGCTAAGGGCAGTTCCGTTAAAACAGCTCACACTATTCTGCGAGCCTTAGAAAGGCCTGACCTCGTCAATGTAACCATAAATGATGCTGAACTTGGCTTAATTTAGGTGACATCGAACAGTACAGTAACAGCATCTGTTAGTTGAAGAAAGTATATCCCTTATCCTTCCTGTGTTAATACGCAAGTTAATAAAATTCAGATGTGCACACAAAGTCAAGTCCAAGTACATTAATTTATTTGGAAAATGAAAATAACAAAAAATCTTCATAATATAAATTTAAATGACTATTTTACAGAATACTCTACAAGCTTTAAACCACCACTAAACATGGCACAGTCAAATAACAGCTCTTATTTTACACATACTATTGAGAGCTGAAATGACTTAGGGCTACAGAGCAGCAGCAGATGATATATTCCAGTATGCCAATTATACAAGCTTCAAAAGACAAGTAACTTAGGCCTGATAACAAGATCATGGTAACAGATACTAGTCCTTCACTCTGTTCTGCATGGTCCTGCCACGCTTACCTGGTTCTGCTTTTTGTCTCCCTCTCACTCTGCACCCACCAGGTCTCCTCACCCTCTCCCCAGCCCGATTCTTCTGCCCCCAGCTCCCAATCTGCTCCTCAAACTGGGCAGCTATTTTTAAATATCAGCAGTGGCCAGAATCTCCATGTATAAATCATGCCCCGTTTTTGGCAAACACTGCAATGTACCTCTGTTCAGAGGGCTTTCTGCTCAACGTATCTGACAGTGCAAATCAGCCTCCCATTCAAATAAGCTGCTGCATTCACCGAAATCACCGCAGAGTATATCCTTCCCCTTTTTACATATCAGAGGCAAGTGACAAATGCATCTGGATTTATGCAGCTACTTCAGGCACCTGGGTATTGAAACACTGCAAGAAGAGCTAGACTAACTGATAGCAACACAGTCTGCAACACTGTCTGTGTAAAATGACAGTAAGATATTTTCATTTTGCAACAAGTACATATATTGATAACACCTGTCAAAGCTACAGGGCATCAAATTAATTTTCACCACCTGCTGAGAAAGTGAGCAATCCACAGAAACCACCTGGCTTCTCTAATAAGCAGCAAAACTTAAGATAATGAAGAAAATAAAACCCGTATTTCTTCCCTTGCAACACCTAGGGATTGCTTTTGCCCCAAGAGGAGGGGTGAGGAATGATAACAAAACCAAACTTCCACTAGAGATGATTTTGATCTCGGCTACAAGGTTGGGAAACCCAACGTGTTTTTGTAAGCTGGCAGGTGATTAAAGCTGCCAAGCTCTGTGCTCTCCCGAAGGGCAGCGGGAACTGGGGTTTTGTGTGTTGCAAACCCCCCCTGAGTGGCAGGAAAAGAGCTGACAGAGCATCCGCCAGCGCCACGATGACGGCGCTGTCACTAAGCCTGGAATCTGGGGGTTTAGCCATGCTGCACACACTAACTCTGGGAGATGAGAGTGAGAAACAGACCCGTAAGATTATCAGTAGGTACCTGAAAATAGAAGAGTCAAGTCATCCATGCTAGAAGCGATAGAGAATTCAGTCCTAGGGAACAGGGGAGCTTCTGCAAAGTGCTTCTCCAGAAGATTTTGATATTTAACACTCTGGGAGTGCCTGTTGATTCTTTCTATGTGCACTTCCTCCACCATCCAATTCCATAAACAGCATATGGCAGGATGAACTGTTATCTTTAAGCTGATCTCTATACCCATATCAATAATTAAATCAAATTTTCCAGCAGCAATTTCATCCCTGCCCCTTATATAAGCAGATGATTTATTACATCAACTTCAGCATGCCTTATCATGTAGTGATTATAATGCACATATATTATGAGACCAAAGCTCTATCACACTTGCAAAATTATTCTAATGTTTCTGTTGAGGTTTTCTGATTTCTTTCAACACAACCTTCGTACTGTATTTTCAGAGAAGTTTTAGGAGATAGAAATTCTATCATATGACACCATTATAAATAATGACATAGCTTAAAAGCAGAGTTGGGCACTTCAGGTCTGTTACAAGTGCTCTAAACACGGACCTTACCTCTGCACAAGTGATCTAAAGAGAAGAAACATCAAAAAGTGAACTTCTCTTTCAAAACACCACCAGTGGGAGGCTTTTATAGTGGATTACACAGCAGCAGAGAGATGACTCCAAAATTTTGGGGTCAATCTTTGAAGCTGTGTAATGAATACTGTTCAGAAGCACATTTCAGCCTAGGTGAACTTTTTGTACATCTGTGTCCCATCTCTTCTTATACTGCTACTCCTTAACTTTGTCTTATGCTCTCTGCTAATCAAGCTTCAGTTTTTCCAGTTCCTTAGAGTTTCTCCTGGTATCTCCTCTCTTTCCAGCTCTTACTCTTATCTACTCCACTCATCACTTCCATCCTCCAAATCCATGTGCCTAGAGGACTGGAAGCTAGTTTATGCCAATCCTTTTCTCCCCATCCCCCAACTTCATAGGCATAATCTCTTTGCCAAATCGGTCACATGTGTACTGCTCGCAAAAACAGCATGTGCAGGAGCTTAGACTGTTTGGTCCCTTCAGCTAGCTTTCTAAAATATTACCACACTTGAGGGCTCTTGGAAATAGCCAGTATTAGTCCTACTTCGTTCAGCAGTGCTCCAACACCATCCTAGGCAGCTCCTGTCACACATATACTCTTATGCTCCCCAGGACACACAACATACATAGCCAACTTCATACTGTTAAAAAAAGAACTCCTGCTGAGCTGCAGCGGAGTCCTGAAATTATACTAGATGCTTTGAAATCGATCTTCCAAAACCATCAATTGACTTAAGGCACAAGATTACCATGTTGGACTTGGAGGAGACCCAGCACCAAATGCCACATGGTGTGGAAGTGGCCGGGCTACAAGAGGATGCAGCCCTTTGCAGTGCTGAGTCAGGCACTCGACACTGATCGCCTAACAGCCAAGGATCCCCTTCTTGCCTAGCAATTCCCAGTCCCAGTTGCATCAGCTCCACAGCTCCTGACAGCCTGGACCCCTCCATTCACCCTCTTGCCAAATCTCCTTGCTTTTCCACATTATCAGCTATTCATCCTTCTAAAGTACCGACAAGCAACATCATTAACCAAAGGGAAAATGTCCTTATCCCCCCACAATCTACCGGTTCTTCTGCCAAGCCCCAGACCTGGCCAGCCCTCGACAGCTTACTACTCTATATAAAGAAGACCTTCTCAGACCTCTGCAGGTACCATCTGGGATACACTCTAGTATAGACACAGCATTTGTTAGAACTTAGGCGTTGCTACAGAAAATAGACAAGCTGAAATTTATTGAAGGTTCTTTAACTCCACCAGGAACAGGCAAGTGTTCACAGATATGGCAAAATACCGATCTTTGACAGAAAGGCAAAGGTGTCTAAATAAAAAAAGCTGTCTTTTTTTTTTAAAAAAAAAACACACTTCTACTGTGTCATCATCTTCAGAAGCGATTGAATTACTTTGGCTCAAGTTTTTCAAACAGAATTAGCTTGCAGCAAACACTAGTGTCAGCTTTAAAACCAGATAGCGTTAACAATCCCTCCTTTAATAAGAAAGGGCGAGACATGATCAACTGTTACAAGTTATATTTATTTCAAGCAATTTGATACCACTGTGCTCATATGAATTAAAATAACTCAAAATAGGAGTGAACTCATAACAAAAACTAATCTCCAGGTTTGAACAGAGCTCTAATTTTAGCACAGCATTGTGTAACAGTTTCTTCGGGTATAATTTTCTTCAAAGTGGTTAAGTATTGAAGTATGAAAGTTATTCTCAACTACTTTTAAAAACCACTGGAGGAAAGGCTGCATCCAGAACCAGTGCAGCACAAAGCTTACTCAGATGTCTCGGCAGCATCTGCTCCGCTCAGAGTAATACTTGATTTTTGGCTCAGTGTTCCCACGTTCTTAGGAGCCTACTTTGGATTCAGGACTGCAGCAAGCATATGCATCAAGCAGGAGATTATCCTTTACTATATACATACATATCATCCACTAAAACAACTGGGGAAGCAGCTGGGATCCTTAGAGCCCAAACTTAAGAAGCTGCACCCCCAGGTCTGGGCAGGCTGCACTGCAAGGCACAGACCTCAGTGAGAAGCCCAGCACCAAGGAACAACCCTGAGCAGCTAAAGGAGATTTCCTTTCCTGTCTGTAACATCACAGTGCCAGTAAGAGGAGCTTTGAATTCAAAAGCAGCACATTGGAAGTAAAATTAGCTCAAAACACTGGATCGTGACTTGGCATCTAATCACTGCACCATCCTACACGATTCACCAAATTGAGAACTCCCAAGCGGCTGACCTTAACAAAAGCAAACCTCCACCATATACCTACAGCGTGATATTTTTAAGGATAAGGAACTCTGCAATACGCACTGTTCAGCACAACCACGTAAGTCAGATTGTTGTGCATGTGCTGCATGCACTCGTTTTACATTACATGGAATAAATCAACACTTAGAAACAAAAGTATATGATTATTTCAGTAACGCAAAAAGTCCTTTAAAAAGGCACTTCAATATTTGATGGTTTAAACATGGTGGGCAGAGGTTTGTATTTTGAACAAATGTTGCTGAATTCCCCCCTCAGCTCAATTTCTGGTTTTGATTACATTTTGAGAAAAATCTACGTAACTTTTTAACCCAGCTGGAACAGCTTATAGTTAGAGAAACTAAAAACAGTAGGAAATTCCCAATGTGGGGGCTAAAAACCCACTCTAGAGAAAGAAGCACCTCAATCCAAACAAGAACTGGTTTTCCATTTCAAAACATTAACACCCCTAAAAGAGAATACAAAGTGACCAAGTGCTCTAAAACTGATGCTTCAGCTTTCCTACAGAGCATACAGAAGCTTTTTCACATTAAGAAGTCAAAAAACCTAAAACAAACAAAAAAAAAAGTTTGAGTGCGAGGACAAGACACACTGACTGCTGATTCAAGTTGTCTTGTTTAGATGCGTAAGAGTTTTAGAAGCCACAGGTTCAGTCCCACACAGACACTCCCATTTTCTTGGTTTGTTTTTGCTTTCTAATCCTTCTTCCAGCTTGCCTTCTCTGCAGAGACACCTTTCTGTGCCTGTTCATGGACCACCCTGTCACCAACTCCTTGTTTAAAGGGCTGGATTCAAGGCAAGTGACTAGGGGAAGGTGGTCTCCCAGGGATTTCGCATGGACAGTTTCCTTTGTCAGTCACCTGCAGATTACACACAAAGACTGAAACTGCATGACAAGAGCTTCAGTAATTCATACAAAGTGAATTGCTGCATGTGCAGGTATATTCCACATAATGCATTCGTATAGTGAATAGTTTAATCAATGTTATAAGCACACAGGATCAAAATACTCTTAATGTTAAGCCTTTTAAAAGGCCTGTATATACACCATTTCCACCAAGTATAGAGTTGGGATTTTTAAGTCGTTTTTTCTAGCTCTCAAGTACTGACAGATGCTAACTTATAAGTGAACAAATAATAAATTACATATTTGATCATATTTATTTCTGAAATAGCTGGCAATAATTGCCTTTTTCCGCTCTGAAGAGAAATTATGAAGACTTCCTAGTACATTTAAAAAAAAAAAAGAGTGAGCTTTTTGATTAGTTTATGGTAAAGAAAGTCACACTGTTGACAGCTCAAAAATTATAAGGAAGAGACCTCCTCAAAATTAGTGTCATTAACAGAATAAAGCCATATAGGTCTTCAATATAACCATTAGATAGATACTCTGAGGAAGTATCTTAAAATAGTCAAGGTTTTGGAGGTTGTTTTGGCCTATTTAAAAACTACTGTTAGGCAAATACTTGCATCGAATTACCCATCATTCTATCCAGTTTCACAGATTATCTGATGCCATAAAGATATTTCCTTTAAGAATTTTAAATAATTAGAAACTGGAAAACTATTCATTGGCACTTAAAGAACCAAACTGAAAAGCAATACAGAAATGTGGAGAACAGACAACAGTAACTTGTTTTCCTTTAGATTCTGCACTTTTAGAAGTATAACTAAATACTGTATTTCACATGATGTTCAATTGAGAAAAAGCTTCTTAGTCAAGTATTAGTGGTTTGAACAGGAAGATGGCCTTTAAGTAAAAAAAATAAATCCCTACTATATCACTTCTTGCATTTTTTCACTTTTCTGTCTTACAGTGTTCTAGTGATATCTGAACAATATTAGAAAACAGTGAACTCGTCCTAAGAAAACTGTGTGTGTTCATCCCAGTGTGAACTCATCCTAAGAAAACTGTGGAAAAAGCAAAATATTTTTTCTCCAGTAAAAACTCTAAAAGCATTTCATGTAAAAGAGAGATTGAATATGCTTCTCCTCATGCCTTGAGTTCTTCTTTTCATTCTGCTCAAAAAATAATTTATGGGTCCAGTGCTAGAAGGCAACACAACTTCAAAGCTCCTTGAGAGGCCATCTGGGCAAATTTACTTAAGTTTGTCAAACAACTTCTGAAAATTGACTAGATATCACTGATTGCAAGAAAGTATAGTAAACTGAATTACAATCCTATGCAGGCAGAAAGAATATAACACAGTTAATCAGGGAAAAGAGGCCTTCCAAAGCAATACATGCTACCAGGGCATAGAGAAATCAAGTCAAATATAACAGCTACTAAATCAATAGAAAATGCCAGGAAAATAAAGAATTTTTTTGATACAGCACATTCTCACAAATAATGATTAACTGGGAATCATTATCTGAACGGGAGGTTATTGTCATCATTTTCCTTCACACTAAAAACCACTGAAACCAGCACTCAAATGCCATGGGTGCTTTTCTTCCCTGCGTTGGAGGGAGGGAGTTTACAGCATTTCACATTACATCAGCAGAGTACAGCAAGAAAAAAGAAATATACTTAGGCTCCAACAGTGATGCAAGTCTATTGAAACTCTGCCAGTTAAAAATATCAACCTTTATGTTCAGGTTTCACTAAGAAAGGCACTAAAGATGTTCCCAAGGCTGTATTTATGCCTTGCATCATCTGTCTGGTGATACACAAAAGTCTTTCCAAGGTCTTTATTGTTCAGGCCAGGAAGTTAAATGAGGCAATACACTTATGAAGAAAAGGGAAAGCAGAGACAAACTCAAGAACAGTCTCAAGCTGGTTTAATATTGTAAGCGAAATGCACAATAACAAACATTTCACATTCTCACAATGCTGTTTGTATGTGCATAAAATGCTTCTCTGCATTCTGAAATTAAACTCAGAAAAGGCTCACTTGAAATCATCCCATTTTAGTACTCTATGAATCACTCCATATGCCCCCTTGCTCTTTACAGCCCACTCACTGCTGTACCACACTGACAGGCCATCCTTAGGATTACAAAGGACGCTTCAACAAAGAGGGATCACTCACTGTTTCCTATAAATCATCTTGAACCTCATTCATTATTTTAACAAAGGTAGTTCAGACACACGTGCATCTTTGGCTGCCTTGCACAGAGAAGAGAAAGAATGTGAAACAATGAAAATATTACGCCATAGAATTCAATACAGGACAATAATGACAACTTATTGTAATAGGCTGAAAATGACAAAGTTACTCAGCTCTCCCTAACAAGTAGCATATGAAAGGCAGCAGACAAAGAAGGGATATTTTTTGTCACTCATTATTATTTACTGAAGAAATGAGGATGCCTATCAAGCACACTAATCATGGCCAAAAACACTGGCATCATATAGAAGCGTAAGTAGGTACTTCTCTTGATTTAGGAGAGATTAAGCAAGATGGGAACATGCAAAAAACTCGTAAGAATCCCTGCTGAGCCTGACACCCAAGTTCTGCTTTCCATGTCTTCAGGTATTTTAATAAGCAGGAAAGTTTTACATTTCCGTAAGGCAAAAAAGCCCACCTTGAAACACCACACCTTCTTCTCTAATTTAAAAGTATTCCACTGTTCAACCTTCAACTACAAATGCATATTTTTATGTTTTCTACCACACATTCCAACCGCTTTTCTGCATCTGAAACAAACCTTTCCTCCTTGGAGCTTTTAGTTTCTTAGACCTGGGAGCTTGAACAAAAAACCACTGCATTGCAACTACTGCTGTTAAAGCTAAGTAGAATGGGTAAATGTAGACAAACTTATCCTTTGCTCTGAACTGCAAAAAGCAACTTTGTTTTCTCTCTCTCCCTATTTCTAGGCAAGCATTTCATCAAGACTTCCGACTTGACTGAAATTTAAAACTCTAAATTCCAAAAAGCAGTCCAAAGAAAAATCTTCTGTCCTAAACTTCAGGTAACTACTTCCCTATGAAGGGAAAAGTCTTCCTACTTTGTATGCTCAGTGAGGTTATCATTTTAGTTTGAGTTGGCATTGGACAATGGGATGGCAGGTAGTCATTTGAGACCCAAACATGGTGGAGACTGCAATTATCTTACGCATATTAACACCACCACATTCCTTGTTCAACACACACTCCTGTCTGACAGGGCACAGCCCATACTGTTCCCATACCCGCGGCACTGGTGTAAGCCATCGGAAGCCACCACTCTTGGAGAGCACCTTCAGTTCCTCTTGCTGTAGCCAGGTCACACATACATTCATTAGCACAGAAGGTGTGAGATACTCCTGTTTAGGGAATTCAGCAGGTCCAGAAGGTGTCATTTACTCCTGCCTAGGACATTGAGATGGGCCAAGATATTTGTCCTGGAGGACAGACCACACAGTTCAGCCCCCGAGTCATTTCTATCAAACTACTATCAACAGGAAAGACACAGTCCAGAATTCACAACTGAGAAACCTCCCTACTCCCATGTTCTCCTCCCTCACTAGTGAAACTTCTTTTTATAAGCAAACATGCAGTTTTGACACTTTTTTGTTTTCTTATCTCTTATTTCTTATCCCCCAGCCCCATTCATTACAAGCTATCTGTACTCACTTCTGTTCTTAATATTAAAACTGATGCAGTGCTCAGCCTCAGACTGCCTCAAATAGCTGCTTTATCTGTGACTATGTGTCTCCATAGACAGCATGGCACAGTGTAGCTACACCTGAAGAAGCTCGGGTGCTAGAAACCTCCATCTCCAGGGCAGCGTGGGACCAAGCATCGCCTCCCACGGTGATCACAGAGACAAGCTGGCCTCTTCTGCGGTCTCTGCTGCTTCCCAGTATTAGAGGCAGCATGGTACAGGTGTGCTCAGCATCATTACAGCCATGCAAAGCAGCTCTGTAGGAAGATTTGTGTATAACCAGCCCTTCAGATACCCCACAAGGAACATCACGCCTGCTCAGGTTCTCTGTGGTGGCCTTTGGCTAATAAATCCCACCAGGCCTGGGGAGGCTGTGAGTAGTCGGACTGGGTCTCTGAATCACCTGCTAGGGTCTCAGGCTGCTTACTGGAAGGAGTCTAGATGCACCCAGCACCCTCAACTCCACGAGAGCTTGTTAGCTTTCACATTTAATGCTCGAATGCATAAGGCTGGCTTAGAACTAGTAGCGAACCCAAGCCAAACTCCTCCTGGCACCTGCTGAAGACTGCAGAGCAGAAACATCCCATCTGGAGACAGCTTGAGACCAGGCAGGTCCAGTGTCGAGCCTTGAGTGGGAACCCTTTGTGCCACCACAGCCTCTCCAATCTACCTCATCCAGCCTTCCACCTCAGACGGGCATTTCAGCCTCTCCACTGCCCGGGCTAAGGGAGAGCGACTGCACCAGCACACAGCAGTAGTGACCGCAGAGTAAAATCAACAGCACGGAGGCTGGCACGGTCAGGAGGGAGGGCCTGTGCGGAGCCAGAGCACACCACCATCAGAGCCACGGGCTCTTGTCAGGGCACAGAGGGGGAAGACAGGGTCGAACAAATCACAGGATTTGCACCAGTTATCCCTCAAATTGAAGTACAGTGTTCAATACCTGGAAGTATCACTTTCAATACCTTGGACCTAGCGTAAAGAGTCTTTCCTGGATCTAGCAGACTTCACTGTAGACTAGAAGACTTCACTGTAATGGGGACAGACTTCAAAACACTCAAGTGCTTATATGCACGTGGTCAGCTAGTTGGGCTCCTGCAGCCAAGCAAAATGCTTGTACACTATAAAAGCAGTTTTCTACAAAATTGCAAACAAAAAATACCAAGCTGTGAAAGGCTTTCAGGTAGTAGCAAACTCTGGTCATTATGAGGTGTTAAGAATTTACCATACAAAAAACTGACAGATAATTTAGTTTGACATTGTGAAAGACGGAGAGCAGGTTTTCCCAGTAAAATAGGAGGAGCAGTAGGATTTTTTCCAAGTGATTAAAAGCTTCCAAAATAAAAACTTTTACTTTGTTCCTAGATTGATTAATTAAACAAAAAACTTAAAAAATAATCCATTAGTTTTATTTCAAAACAGAGTATTAAAAGAGCAAAACTGAGTCTCACTAAAATAAAGCCTCATTTAATAAGCCACAAAACCTTATGGCAATATCTTCACAAGTCACCGAACTACTTTCTTACTCCCAAATCATCACACCCATTGAGGGATAGTAGATTTCTGTATGAAACATCAAGCCAAAATATAGAGTATATACTGATGATCAAATGTTTCCAGTACCAAACTGAAATAAATTTTCTGGTGAAGTGGTGAGTGAATTCCTACTTAATCCACACACATCCATAAATCTAAGAGTGCATTCTCAGAATTTCAGAATATAGTGGACCACAGGCGGGTATAGATCTCAGACAGTATAATCGTCAGTTATCTTTAATCCAGCCAAACTGCCTTTTTTGTAGATTAATAACATCTTAATCTCAAAAACAAATAAACCTCAAATTACTAATTTAACATTAAATTCATCTTAATGAAGAGCATAAAAACAGTCTTCTATCAACTTACTGTTGCTCTTGGCATTTCAATCATGACTCTGTGGAAGCAGGAATTTTGTAACAAGCACTAAGATTGGTAATGGACCGAGTTGGAATGGAAGTGTCTGTCCATGCGAGCACCATGGTCCTGGTGAGTATGTGCGTATAGAGAGATCAAGTGACTGAAATCTGAGGGAATTAGTGAGAATGACTAAACTCAGGTTAAGGACCTCCCCTTCTGTGAGCTCTGCCAAGCTTTGCCAAATTCCCATGTAAACGTTTCCATGCATTCAGGCCTCCATTTTCAGTACAAAGACTAAAGCGTCTAACTGCCTTCAGAGACATGAATTCAGTTCTTACTACAGTCAAAAGTACAAGTAAATAACATATGCTTCCAAAAAGAAATTACAAGTAAATCTAGGAGAAATAAGCAAGTAGGCAGAGAAGAGACAGAGTCACTACTCAAACTTCAAAAGTTTCTAATAATATCGTCAAAGCCGTTTAAAAAAAAAAAGAACACACCTCAATAATCAGTAAATAAAAGAAGAGACAAATATCTGGATAAGATGCTGGAGGGGAAGCCCAAAAAAATAAAGACTAAAACCAATCAGTTAATTTTCACACTGGGAAAGGTCAGAGAGTCCCTGCCAGACCTCCTAGAGACAAGGATGCTTGGACATCACCCGAAACAAGGAGGACAAGGTAGATGCAGGGTGAGACACAGGGCTGAGGATACTGCTCCAAGGCACAGGGACAAGGGCCAACGACGGAGAACTGCAGGCTGTAAGACCAACCATCTGGGTGATAAGAGAGCAAACAAAATCCAGCACAGGAAAACCACAGTAATGCACGCTGGCATGCATTCCATGAGCAGATTCAGTAACAAGTTCCAGGATAACTGTTACCAAAAAGATAATTTGGGCGGTGTAACAGTTAACTCTTCAACAACATCAGTTCAACCCTCAAGCAATGAAAAAAAGCAAGCCAGAAATCAGGAATTGGTAGGAATTAGAAGCGGGGATGGGGAAATATTGCATTACCTGACAGTATATTCCAGAGTATTCCGGTATCCCAAGTGACACACATCATTCCCACGTGCCCAGCTCAGAACAAAGTAAGTGTTCAAACTGATTTAGAAGTCACCAGCAGGGATGAACATGACTACTAAACTATTCCTAAAAAGAAAACAGCCATTTGCACTTAATCTTCAAGCCATCAAAAAGGTGGCTAGAGCAGTAGGGATTAAAAGAGGTAAAATAACAGACAGCATAAGATGGCTGAGTAAGAATTGACTTTGTAATATTTTTTTCTAGTACAGGATATAGCAAACATTAAATGGAAGTTATGCACCAGACTTAGATACAAAATCTGCAACAAAGCCTACAAATGATAAGTGACTCATCACAAAGTGAAAGTAAACCAGGACACAGGATGCTGTGAACAACAGAAGTCTGAATGGGTTCACAAAGTAATAAGACAAATTAAGTGAAGGAAGGTATTGAAGGGTATTTAAAAAAAAAAAAGCACACCACAAACACAAAAAAATACAAAACTCCCCAAACAACAACAAAAAAAACCCGACACAACCTCACAAAACCAAGAAAACCAACAACCAACCAACAACAACTCCAATTCAGAAAGCTACCAAGACAAAGAACTGCTAGAGTGCATTACATATTCTTGCTGGCTCTCACTTCCATTCTCTCAGACATCCACCATCAAGACCTCAGACACTGTGGTAGTGGGACCTTTGGTCTGATCCAGTATGCTGGCTCTTACCTTATCAATGGAAGTAGGACTGAATTCTGGGTGTAGGTACTGCACTAGTGCAGAAAGTCTTGGGCAGAGAGGTTTACCACCACTTTCTTCACACCTATGCTGAAGTTAATTAGTACTAACTAGGCAGTACCATAAAAGTACTTGGTCTGAAAAGCTAACTTTAACTAAAAACTAATAGTTCAGTCAACAGAAATCAATGAAGACAGGCAGGTATCTCACCAGGAAAGGAATGAAGAAGGGCTTGTTTGCTTGCTGGCCTGATGGTGTTAAGCATTAGATCCACACCAGAACGGTGGATAATTTTCTCTAACTAGAGTCTGGGTGGCTCATTGACCATCTCAGACTCACACGAGCTCTGCTGCCTTAAAGCACAGGCCAAGTCACATCTGAGCAGCTCAAGCAGAGGGAACAGGGCCCTGTGCAGTAACAGAACAAGCGAGGACTTGGGAGGAGTCTTTACTCTAGTTTGCTTCTTTCACAGCAGGCCCAATGACTGCTCACAGATGGCAAATTAGGACTCTGTCTGATAAAATATGTCTTGTCTGACCTAAATACGTGATGTAACACAAGATGTAGGTGAGAACTCACAGAGCGTAGGAGAGAGGTAAAAGGGGAAAGGCCACAAGCTTGTTTTGTGGGGCAGAACCAAGAAGAAAACATCGTTTCCTCATGCTTGAGTTCATGCATCTCCAGGCGGGACAACCTCAGCTCCTCTCTGTTCACAGATGCTTTCTAGAGAGAGTTTGACACCCATCCACATCTTAAACATTTATGATTTTTTTTAGGAGCTAACCTGTATGATAAATTAACCCCTTCTGATGAACACATAAGCCCATTCAGTCAGTCAATACAAAAATTTACTGTCATTACAAGATAAGATCAACCTTGATAATAAATTGCAGATTCAACATTATTTCTAACCACACCCAAGATGTATCAGTTCAGAAGATGAACATTACACAGTCGGACTTTAAAAAAAAAGAAAGATATTCCAGCTCTAACATATAAATCAACTACAAAAATTAAGATTTTTTTTTTAAGAAATCACAATTTAGAAGAGATAATTGGTCTCAAATACAAATAAAATGTAAGTTATAATGATCAAGTAACACCTAGGGGTAACATGAACGTAATAGTTAATCTTCTAATCAAGTTTGTCATATAAATTTTTCTGTATTTAATTGCAATCATGTTTTAATGATATTTGCAATACAGCCCATTAAGACTGAAATAGGTTACTGTGTTGAGATGAACCGCCTCAGGGAAAGCGAGAAAAAAAGACATGGGACAGATTCCTCTCTAGCACTGCACCACACTGCCTTCATCTGTCAGCTCTCTTCTCTACCAGCATGTCTGTGATCAGAGACGGTGCTACCACAGCCTGTTACACATTATTTATGACCAGCCCAGGAGAAGAATATAGAAGGACTTTCCTTTGTGTTTTAATTGCGTATTTCTTTGATAAGAAAAAGACTGAGGGAAAACCTCTCCTACATTAGCCTATTGCTCTAGAGACAACGTGGAATCTTTACATTTCCTTTCTAAACATGAGCCTGAGAGCAACAGTGCAACAGGGAGTGAAAGATGCCATAGGAGCAACACCAGACAATTTCAAAGCAAATTAGTATACAAATGTAGATTAAAGAGATCATTCGTCATCCACAGTAACTCCTCTTTTCCTCCCAGCTCAATTGTAAAACAGCTTTGTACAAGCCTCCTCTTGATATTAACTAGAATAAAAATAAAAAACCACAGCAATAATAGGCATGTTTTCTATAGTTATAAGGGGATGATTGACTAGTTTAAAAGCTGTCCTGCCACTAAATGCTGCAATGAAGAGATATTACTGGTGCTAGCTTCATAAAAATGGAAAAAGGAGTTGAACAAACAGGTCTGATACAGATAGAAGAGATGAGATAGCCAACAAGAGATGAGAGGAACCAACAGATAAAACAATTAGCACCCTTAATTTGCGGGGAAAAAAATAATGCATACAGCTTTCTCCTCTTCCTTTATCCACAAAGGTAATTTTAATCTCAATTAGTCTTATGAAAGCAAGGATCACTGCTTTTCTGCAAACTATGTGCAAACAATGTGATCCCAACCTCTGCCAGAAGACAGGGAGTCGTGAGGGCCATGCCCACACCAGGGATTTTAAGCAGAAGTCAATGCCTTTGACTTAACAGGGACAATTAACATTCCAGAGGCAGCTGAGGATGCCCAGCTTGGCCTCAGACTGGAACCAGGTTCTCCAGGGTAGTTTTGCCCACTGGTTTCTCTTTAAGCTCTTCTCCATCACCTGCCCCTGACCCAACTGGGGAACTGAACTCATGCTCACCCAGCTCCACAAAGTAATTGGGGGTGGGTGGGGGTTCAGTGAGAATCTGGTTGGATCCCTGAGGTCACCGTTTCCTCTGCGGTTCACCACAGCAGCTCAGATCTCAAGCATGTCTTGAGTACTAACCCTATCAGTAAAAATATTGGCTGCCCTGGTTAATACGGAAATTACGGTAACAGAGGGTTGAGAATAAGCAGGGCATCTGTTGATAAGAGTAGATTAATTGAGATACAGTATTATATAAAGCCTTACAGCAAACAAGCAAGGAAAAAAGGAAAGCTGTATCTACAAAAAGTCTTTTCAGACAAAATATGCTATCCAAAGCAATATCCAATCTCTTAGCCCTATCCATTATCTCCAACACCATTTCTCAGCAATATGAACTCTCACTGCAAACCTGCCTGACCCCTGTACCCACACTCAGCCTTCTTCCAGAGGATGCTGACAAGGTCATTTTAATTCAAGCTTTGGACAATATTTAAGCATCTTTTCAAGTTGTTCACATGCCTAAATGCACTAAATCAACTGTTTTGTATTCTATTGGCCACCTCTTCTAAAATACAACCTACCCTTTGCCTTTCTAATCTTAACTCCAGATATAGCAAAACTGAAACTCCCTTCACCTACTACACTTTGATTAGGCTATGGCTTTGCTTCTCCTTATACATTCAGATACATTAGTCTGTAATAACAAACAGAAAAATTGAAACTGCCATTTGATTCTGTCTTTCTATAGGGAAAGAATCTGCACATTCAAGAGTCCACTCAAATGAGAAGGAATATAACAGTTATGCACAACATGCTCTGTTCCCAAAGTTGAAGTTCAATCCCATGATCATTTACTTGAAAGTCTATGTTACCATACAAATATAGTGAAAAGTTACAATACAAAGGTATTTTCTTGCTCTCATTTTTAGTTTTGTCCTTAAAACAACCCAGTTCTCTCCATGTGGTTTTCCTCTCATTTCTTCCATCATCTTCTAGTCTGCAGACTGTTCATTCTCTCAATACAGCTGAAAACATTTTTAGGTCTCTGCTTCTTCCACACAACTCTTTGAAAGAAATCTTTTGTTATCTTGCCATTACCAGTCACTTACCACCACTTGAGAGCTCTGAGGTTTCATTTTCTGATTGCCTCCAACTGTCTCTTCTTTCTTACTGTCCTGCACAGTGAAACCCTTACACTTACATTGACTAATGAAAGGAGGGAAGAAATAAAGAACAAAGGCGCCTATTTGTAATTTACTGGAAACTTGAATCATAAAAGAAAAAATATAAACCCAGAAGACTACATTATAGCAAAGAATTACTGCCAGTCCAACTCAGCACATAACAACCAACGCACTACAAAACCAGAAGAGCCTCTACACATGCAACTATTTAAAACGAAGCCTGAATCAGCCAGCTTTCTCAACATGACTACACAGAAAGGGAGTGTTGTCAGGCTGCCATAAAGTTACAGCTATTTTGATACAAGAAAAGGTTGGAAATGCATTTAAAAGTCAAGCATGCTCATTGAGAGCACTGCATCAAACCAGCCTCTCCCTGGCAGGAGGCTCTGCCCCGCAGCCTGAGCTGCCGCTTTCCCCACCTCCACAGCCCACTTTTGGGGCCTGGCAGCTGCTCGCTCACCCAAAATGATACACCATCACTTCACAGACAGCTTGCCATTTTGCAAGTTTGACACTTTTTAGTTTTTCTGCTTTTATGATGCAAAAGTAAGTAAAATTTCATAAAGGAATGAGCACTGAGTGACCTCATCTTCAACTATCAGCATATATTAACTCTAACAATTGAAGTGGAACAAATGTCTGTATAAAAAAAAATATAGAAAAACGTGACTATCATTAAGTGATTACATCTCTGGGGGAGAGAAATCACATGCTTTTGAATCATGCATTTATTCCATAAGTAATTAAAACAATAACTGTAAGTCAGTCCAAGGAACCATTTCCACGTTATAACAAGGTTGTTTTAAAACATGAATCAAACATTAGAGATGCTTTGCTATCAAAGAAGATGGAAAAGTCAGCTACCAGACTTTCAATTACTTTATTAAAAAATAATTTAAAATCCTAACATACAATGTAGTATTAGACCTTGAAAGAGTGATATTGATTTGTACACAGCTATGAATTTCCTCCCAGCTATTCCAAACAAGCTTCTACATAGAACAGATATCATTGTGCCATTCCTTACACACTCTTCTCCCTGTTCCCTATTCCAAATTTCAGGAGCTTAGAGTTATTGGTGTCTAACTGCTTAAGTCTGTAGTTTAGGACACTAAAGCAAGTTAAAACGACAGCAACTAGGAGACAGAGAAAGTATCCAACAGCAGCTATTGCTACTGAACACTGGTGGCCAAATGCAAACTAGGAGTATTAAGTAACAAGAAAAAATACAGGGTTGGATTCTTCATTACTAATTCTCCTTATTATGAAAGGTGTAGCTTTAAAATTCTAACTAGGTAACTATGTCATACAGGGAAGGGAGGCTATCCTGAGCCCTGCAGGGATCCATGTTATGGATCCAGGCTTATGCTGTTCAATGTACTGAGAAGTGACCTAGAAAAGGACCAAACTCTAAGCCTGTCCGTGTTCCCAAATCATTCTTACTGTAAAGACACGGGCTGACCACAAGTAACTGAAGAAGGGCCTTGCAGTATGAAGTCAGCAGGCAATAAAATAGCATAAGAAATTCAAACAAAAAATTAATTATACAATGAATTCTGAATTCAATGTTAAAAAAAATCAAGAATTAAATACTGGGTTTATGATGAGTATTTCTAAGAAAGGTAAGTGCAACCCTCATCACTGTGTAAAAAAAACAAACAAACAAAGCCACAAACCAAATATTGGGAAAGCACCGGAGAAATACAATATGATTTTTTACATATACTGTAAATATATCTGATATTTACAGTATAAATCCATGATACAACTGCATCTGCACTTGGTTGTTTAATTTTTGCCCTCCCTCAAATATCAGAAAAACCTACGGTCACACTGGAACACTTTTTTAAAACAATCAAGTCTTTTCTTCTCTCGCACATAGAAATCGTTATTTCTCTTATTAGAAATAACACAGTATAATCTTAATAGATGATTGTTAAAATGGACAGAGGTCTCCAAAACTCGCTTTAGAATACAGATATTTTCTCACTAAGACTCACCAAAAACCATGATGAACTAACAGAGTCCAACTTTCGTTTCCTCAAAATGACTGAGAAAGATCATATTAAAGACACCACTTGCTGCTTTAAAAAAAAAATCTGCTAAGTATTCCCTTTCTTGCAATACATTTAACGCTTTATTATGCAGAGATACTAGTTTTTCCTCACATATCTGACAAAGGGAGTGGAGTAAGCAGCAATCTGCAAATTCATTTATAGTAGATTGATACTGACTATTAGCAAGCTTGGACATAAAGACAGCTAAACGTGCTTGTGCCGAGACTTCCTAAATGCAAGAGAGGCCAACATCAGCTAGACGTACACTATTTCAGACTGACCATAGCAGTAGCTCTACTAATCACGGAGATGAAAAGATATGCAGTCTGTCAGAAAAGGGAACAAAGACCTGTGGCTACAGCAGAAAAGCCCTCTGCTCACTGGGTTAGGATGCTTCATTTGCATTATTCGAAGCAAAACAGCTCTTGTCAGGAGGTTTTTGACCACACACTCTCTTTCATTTCACAGTGGAATTAGGTGGTATTATCTATAGCTAATTGTTTGGATTCTTAGAAAAGGCTGAGTAAGTAGTAACATAGGCTAGGCCACACTGGTTTAACACAGCTTTGAAAAACAGAAGGCTAGATCATCACCATACTCACATCCGCAGTGTAAAACAAACCCGTGACCTTTTGGTCAGAGAGATGTGTCAGCCTCTTCAAGGAAAGACTGCATCCAGAAGGATGAAACTCAGCTTTTCTAGAGCTGCCAGACCCCTGGTTCTACTCTCCCCAGAGGAACAGGCACCCTTCTGCTCTCAAAGGAAAAACCGGCTTCAATTTATGCACTGGTGAGATGGAGGTGGTAAAGAAGTTGATAGACATTGTCGCTTACCACAGCTCTACTAACTCTCTGCTGAACAACTCCCTGCCGATTTCTGGCTCATTTGTACCAGTAAGAAGAGCTGTCACATGCCTCAAGCTTCACAGAGGCACCATTTCTCTCTTATTTAAATGAGCTTATGGGGTAAAGACATCATGGAAGTTAACAGGTGTCCCTCTGCAGTTAATCTATTACACACCTGTATGTTTACCCTCTCTCTGGATCAGTCCAAAGAAAAGAGAATAGTTTCTGACTCTAAGAAGTCAAATCTCCCCCTTGCTTTGTGCTTCATATCAGGCATGCCTGCAGTGCACATGCTCTGCAGATTGCTCAGCTAGACTGAAAAGCAGCACAGAGGGTTACGAGGAGTTGTACAAAGAACAAGACCAAAGCCAACACCTGTAACTCAATAAGTGGGCAGGCAAGAGAGAAAGGGGTCACTTCTTTCAGCAGCACTCTCACCCCGGGGTCATTCACCTCCCACACATTTCAGCATACATACTGGAAAAGCCAAGAACCAGCAATGGTAGCCAAGGGTTATGCCATCTCATATCCTTGGTTTCAGGAAAGTATTTTAGACTTGGAGGCAAGAAGGGGAGAGATGAGCTTAGTTTTGGAGAAGGAAGTGCTCATGAAAAGTTTTGGACTGTGTTACGCCAGCAGACTCTTTATTCTGAGAACCAGACAGTCCCATTCATTCATCAAGGTTACCCAGACACTAACACCAACACTAACACCAACAAGATTTCTTAAAAAGAAGCAGCTATATTTGTGTGACACAAAGGGAAAACTTTTAAAAGTAAATTCTAAAGATAAATTAATTTACTAATAATGCCAAATTTGATAATGGATGAAAGCACCCAAACCAAGACACATCAAGCCATATATGTAAATCCTAAATATCTTTATGTGTCAGCTATTGTATTCTTTAGTACAAGAACTAGAAAATTCTCTATCCAAAAGACTCTTCATTTATATCCCATGTCACAAGCAAAATGTATGCATATACATGATTAATAGAAAAAGTTTAGTTATAGTTAGTTTATTAAGAAAGAGGTTACAAACCCATGACATATAACTGTAGAATGGATTAATTCAGAAGCAAGGTAAGCAGTAGTTTTAGCTAGCCTTATAGCAAGGCCTACAATACCAGATGTTACAAAGTGCATTTCCTCTATTTAAAAGGCTGATGTTGAACTTAACTTTTACTTCAGTTACAGTGAAAATGTTAATTCTGAACAGATGCACATACAAGGGCAAGATTCATAGACCTCACTGAAAATTAAAATCCAAAGTGTCACATAAGAGTTTAGCTTAATGTTCTAAACATGAGTCACTGCTCAACATACCTTTTATAGAAAATGAAGAAATCAGCTTTCATAAGATGGAAGTAGCAAGTTTTACCACCTCTCACTCTAGTATAATTTTTTATATCTGTATTAAGAAAAACCCTAAGACTTTAAAAAATTCCCTGCAACTCCAGGCCAGGGTAGATACCTGTGTTTTGTGTGTGAAATGAAGTGAATTTCAGTGTCCACAAGCATTCAACACTATCATTTCACCTTTTACAAACTGAGTAGGTTTGGCAAAGAAAACATTTGGTAGTGGTTTGCATAAACTATTTCTAAAAGATAATTTTTTTCTCCTCTTCTTGCCCATTCAGAGCTAGCTAAGGATGCAGTGGGGAGAGGGGAAGAACAGAGAAGGAATTGCATCACATGTACTTCCTCCCGCTTTGCTTTATCCCATGCATTATTTAGCACAGGAGGCAACTTCATGAAGTTTAACAATTGCACCAACAGCAATCCAGTAGAGAGAAGTCAGTGTCCATATCACAGAGCTCTCTTACTATTCTCTTCTATTTTCAGTTTATTTTATAATATTTTATAAGGCTTTCTTAAGCATCTTACACAGGCTTAAATCATACAGGTTAAGGCAAGTGAACAGCTCAGTCTTATCAGGAACTCGTGGTCCATAAGTATAGTACAGGAAACAAGAAGAGGCACGGAGCTTGGGTAGTCTACAGTGCATCCATGTTTCAGACATTTCAAAACTGTCACTTTGAAATACAATTTTAAGCACTTATTTTAACCGCATTTGTCACATAACCTAATAGGAGAATTTTATTTGCTCAAATACCTTTAAAAGAGTTCATGGAAAAGGTCTGGGGTTAGCAGGGGAGCATACGAAAGGTAAGGAGGACCTAAGAGGACTTAGGTACTGAAATATGTTCAGCCACCACTGAATAATCCTGTTTCAATGGGAATACCCACACTTCGATTTCACCTAAAGGAAAGGCCTGTATCACTACCGCCTGGAGCAAGCTGCCAAATGATTTCACAGAGATTTCATTCTCCCCTTCCAAACACTGTCGCTCTTCTCTGCTTCAGCACTTTCCGCACTTCAGAAGACAGACCACGAGCACAAGAAAGTATCACTCCCACTAGTCGCATATATTCAAGAGCGGGTATGTAAAAGCCATGCAAATCACAGGAATGTCCTTGATCAGACTGTCATTTAAAAACCAAGCAGAGAATGTCTCCAGGACTCACTCCTGCCTACTTGAAACAGAGAAGTACAGGGAGAGCTGAGCTTAGCAGGAAGCCATGGACTTTCTCAGCTGCTTCCTCAGTATTTAAGGAACAGCAAACGTCATACCTCATTGTATTTTTATCTCTTTGAACATAAAACATATGTAATCACTTAAAAGGAGCTTTTCTTAACATGCCCTCCAGACAATTTTTACCACAAGTTACCACCATCAGAAAACCCTGAAAGTCAGTGTGCCTCTTCTCAGGTCTCTCAGAAACAGTTATCATCCTCCTGTGGAGCACATCTGTATCTATCCGAATACTATCTAGAAATGGCAAATTGAGAATACTACATGAATTTATCTTCTAAAAAGGATAGGCTCCAATTATCTCCACAACATTGGAACTCCATATGGCCCATAGTATTTGGGAGCTATATTTTGGTACTTATAGAAGAGAGCTCTGCAAAAATGAAAACTAAGCCAATGAGAAAACTATTTCGTTGTCATAAGTAATACGAACACAAGTCACAGAATACAAGAAAACCTCTATTCTTTAAAATAGAAGGAAGAAATTTCATACATGCAAGCTATATGTTGGGGGCTTTTTTGGTTGCATATTTATGGGCAATACTAACATTTCACAAGTGCCTAAACCCTTTTCTTCATCTCCCTCCGAAGTTTTGACTTTTTCTTCCTTGGCCTGTATATATTAAATACACCTTGTAAGGCAGGAAATGATACCAAATGTTGCCCTGGGAAAAACACCAGGGTAATAAAGGTTTAGAAGAAATCTACTGCTCATACTAGAAGATGTCAACATATTTGAATGAATTTGAAATATGTGNGGGGAGGAGGGGGATGATACAAAAAAAAGCATGTTTCCAGTTAAGGCTGTTAATAGGGAACCTTGGCTACTGAACACATCAAACATTTCAGCTTTCCAAAAGGAAATATTACCTTTGTAAGAGACCTTCTTTCTCATGTCTGTCTCACAGGGAGTGGCACATTTCAGGCATTCAGAGCATAAAGCAATGACAACAATGCAGAGTCACATGAAGCTGTTCTGTGCCAGCTGTGTAAGCTTCCTGAAATTTCACTCACTAAAAGGTCAAGAACTTGTGGTACTGTACATATGAGGCCTTTTAGAAATTATTTGGAGTTCAACTCTCTGTAAGATGTTCCTTGTGGTTCAGTACAAAGTTAACATTTCACCAATTTGCTTGGCAATGTGACATGTCATCTTGCATATGGTCTGCCTTGCAGGAAATGCATTTGGTCTTTTGTGTCGTTTCTAGGAACAACTAGCTCTCTGCCTTAGGAAAAAAGTTATAAGGGGTATGATGGACAACAGCAATTTCCAATTTTACCTACGCAAATCAGATTGTTTGTAATGATCCTAAACAGAGACGCTATCCACCTTGACAGCTATTAAAAAATAACCACAATTCAGATTTTAAGTTTGCAGTTTTAAATTAAAGCACTGAAGTCATCTAACCTGAAAATATGAAGGATTTGGAAAATGGTATTCTGCTGAGCCTAATCTTAATGTGCTTGGTTATAAACAAACATACATAACACAGCAAAATGTAGCCTCTGGCTTAAAAACAATCCTGTATTAAAGCCATAGGTAATCTGTCTTACATAATGCTATTTGCATTTTGTAATCCTGTTAAAAATACTTGTGACATCAAATCAATGTCTTCTATTCACAAATGCAAATCCAAACCAGGAGTTGCACTCATGTAGTAGAACTGCTTTTGGGCTTTTTCTTTATTTTGAATAGTCCTTTTGTAGGCATGTGTAGTGTACATAAGCAGCTCAGTGGTATGAACTGAAGTTTAGTTTTTCAGTATAAACATAAATTAAAGAACTACCACCACTTGTCCTATGATATTAAACTAGAGCCTGATGTTCCAGTTTGTGAGTTATTCACATCTGTGGGGGATGGGATGGTAACACAAAGTTTTGCCATTAATAAAGCAGATTATAACTTTAGGGTGGGAAGTTAATATTAAATCTTATGCTAAGTTGTCTTTATCCTACTTAAATTCTGCACAGCAATTCAGCTTGTAGCATAAAAAAGTAGCAGGATGTAGGTAGATATCCAAATATACTACACAAGTGCCAGTTCAGCCTTAGAATTTCCTAGAGAGTTGACTTCGTTCATCCCCCTGTGCACAGAAGCCCATATTCTGGGTAGATAAACACTTATCTTCTGCATAACACTCTACAGCTCTCTAAGTAGATGTGAGTAAGCACCTGAAGTTACGTATAGGAGTTCTCCAGGAGAACTGGAAAAGTCAGATGTGATGGGGATCACAACTACTTCTGAGAAGCAGAAATGGTGATACTCCTGCTTGCTTTCTCCTCAGCCAGGTGGTTAGAGCACATACCTACGGATGGGAGATCCAACTTCAAGCCCCACATGAGAAGAGCTGGTTGAGCAGGGCTGATGACAATTTACTACAGAATGCAGCTCATCAGAGAGCGTGATCCCATATACCTGCTCTCCCAGCCTGTTGCACAGTGGCTCAGCGCAGAATGAAAATCTCATGTAGCATACACTTGGTGCTGGCAGTTAAGACCCAGAGAATGAAGTGACTGAGATCCCGTGAAGGCCAGCAAAAAATGAGAACCAAGTTCTCCCACTTCTTCTGTGCCCTGATCACTGGAAAAAGAGTGTTCTTCCTTCCAATACTTCTGAAATGTCAACCCATAGAAGAACTAGAGACAGACTTGTTCTGAAATGGAGAGAGGACATATAGCAGAATTAGAGTAGTTAAGGTTGGAAGCAACTTCTGGAAGGCACCTGGTTTAAAGACTCACCTCCCACCCTGTTCAGCACAGAAACAAATTCAAAGTCGAATACAATAGCCTAATGATTCCTTAATGCCTTTAATGAAAGGCAGACAAGCACTTCATTGGTCTGGTCTTCAGAGAGTTCTTGTTTCTCATTATGAGGCAAAATGCTAAAAACAAAGTTGTACTGGGCAGGCTGGCTTGCTACTCTATACCAAATAGTTCAAATTCTGATACAGCTGAGTTTAAGTTAGGAGGATGGGATTTCACTCTTAGCATGCACAAACACACACACACAGAGCTAAATTTACAGATATGTTCAATTATTACACTAACATTTCTCAGAAAGATATCCTAGAGAGTCTAGCAGGTTTCCAAGCCCTGAGCTGGTTTAGTTTTAAGTCTGAAGTTCTCTTCCAACAGTAGCTAAAAGCAGATGATGGTGGGAGAAGAATATTTTGGAGCAATACTCTCCCAGCCTTCATCAACTGAAAGCTCAGAGGCTTGCTGTGATTTCCCATTGCTCAATCCTACTGCTATACTGTTTTAACGAAGTACTAACATTTTTACACCATTGCTGTCACCAGAATAAAGACCTCAAAATTCAGAAACTATAGTACGCTATTTGAAACATTACATGCTGTTAGTGGCAATGGCTGTAAAGTCTGCAATAAACACTGGTATAGAAGCTACACTTAGGACATACTGTGCTTCCATAAAAAAAGGAGAAATACCATGAAATTTTTCCAGAAGCTTTTTCAAGTGTGTATCAGTTCCTTTGTCTTAACTTTACTATCAAACTATGGTCTAAAACAATATGCTCTATATTGTGTCAAAGCCTACAGAATTTATAATTGTGGAGAAAAAAGAAAAAAAAAAAAAGAAATTCAAGTGCGTCCTATAGTTAGAGTCCCAGGTATCAAGACTGTGTCTGCGTATACCCAGCACGCTGATTCACCAGTTCCCTGTTACGCTGAAATCTTTCAAATCAGTCCCCTGTGCCCCCTGCTCAGCATAGTAACTCGCTGAACATCTACCTGCCTTTACAGCAAGACAGCTGGTAAACAGGACCTCTCCAGTTGGGAATTGTGGACAGTCCCTGAAGTTTCCCCAGGCAGCTCCTGCTGCGCAAAGGCCAACTGAGAGAAGTTGCTTGTGTGCTTAAGTGTATGAATAGCATCTCAGGTTGAGAATCCAACAATCCCAGAGACTCCCCGAGACAGCCGAAACCGTTCCTGGTTACGCAGCAGTCTCCTGTATATATGGAAGACATCCAGGAAATGTTTCATACAGATCTTAATGTAACCAAGGGAAACAGATCATGCATAAAGAGCAGAAAGTATTTTGTGGAGTCTCATCTAATCCATCTGAAGAGATTCCCATCGCCATCCGGTAAAGGACCATCAGACCCCATATCAGAAATTAGATTCCCCAGATGAGCATTACCCAATGCAACAGAAACCAGTCAACTGCTTTTCCCATCCAGCCTTTAAACAAACAGCTGTCTGATTGTGCAACAATAGCATTAAAGTGGAGACAAAGGATTACATTGTCTTTTTCAAGGAAAATACTACGGCCACTTCCCAACATTTGCCATCACATTAGGCCTACTTTGTCTGCATCTGTGTTGCTTCTTTAATGGTTTCCAGATGAAAGTTTTTGGCATGATACCTAGAAATACTTGTTTTATCAAAGTTGCACTGAACTAAATGACAAAAATTGACCAAAAGCCCAATTCAAGCTTCAAAATACTCATAGAGGCATTACTCCCATTTTAACTAGAGGGCAGACCAGGAAAAAAAGCACTAAAGACTGAGACATTTTAATGTACTCTTAAAGTAATTACATCAGATGGAAAAATAAAACCCCACACATTTTTCTCAGATACTGGAAGTAAATTCACTGTATCACCAATGTTCCTGCAAGTACTTCAAAATACTACCCAGACAGGACTAGAACAGTGTTTCCCAAGTGAAGGCTGCATCTACCACTTGTATTACAAGTTCTCAGATGAGTCCAAGTGTCATCAGCTTCACAACTCTGGCTTCATCAGAAAAAAAAAAAAAAAAAAAAAAAAAAAAAAAACAAAAAAACAAAAAAACCCCACACACAAACCCACAACACACACCCCCCCCACAATCCAAGCTTGCTTTGCTTTTATTTTTATTTCTTTATATACACCATTAAGTGATTCCAACAGTTTTCCTTAGATAGTACCTTTATACCTATATAAGGTATAAAGTACATACTATACTTTATACCTTATACTGTCTTGAACTGATAGTGAAGGGTGGCAGTATATCTTACACACAGGTTACACCTTAAGACCAGCTGGGAACTGGTGCTGATGTGCAATAGAGTCATCACCTCATAAGGTATCATTCCCACCTTCATTTCCCACCCCTCTGCAATCTTAAACAGCACAGTTAAATTTCAATTATCTAATGCAGTAAAGAGGTCAGATAATCAAGAAAAAAATACATGTGTACATGTATAAATTACAGAACACCACTCAACAGTATAACTGATGCCAAAGTAGTCAGTTATACTGTTGACTATGAATGGACACAAATCTCTTGAGTAATACTGACCTCAGATCAGACAGCAATGCGTAAAAGCGACTCCCCTGCTCTCTGACCTAAGCTTGCTCACAGGAAACCAATTTGCACACTTCTACATTTATAGTAAATACATAACCTGAAAAATAAATACCAATAAGTTACCCTTAGCAGAAACCACAGCTTAGAGAATAAACAGAAATAAATATAACAGAAAGCTTTTTATTTAAAGCTGCTGTATGATGATTCTTCTAATGATTACAAATTGCCAGTGTAACATTAAAACCATTATCAATTCTCAGGACAGTTGGCTGGATGTGTAAGGGAAGCTCCAGCCCCCACTTCAAAATGTAATGAAATAAAGTCTCAAAACTTATCACCCTTCTGTCATCAAGTTCTGTATTTATTAATCTAATTAATAATTTGATTACAACAGATTATCATCCATACATGCTGAAGATCAAGTTAGCGAGGATAGTCTGGCCATGCTGGTTCTCCAAACTCTACAGTGGTGCCATGTCTCTCAGCCATCTGCAGGGTATTGTATTTTCTTTACAATATAGCTGTTAGTACTGAAGCACTATTCAGAATTAAACTAGCTGGATATAAACCTGGATAAAAAAAAAAATCTGGATATAAGTTTTCCTTTCCACACCCCAGTAAGATTAATGACCTCAAATCCAGCTTCGTTAACAGCAAAGAAAACTTCTGATGAGTGATGTACACTATATGAAAGGTTTCTGAAGGTGGAATACTTAACACTAAGCATGTCCTTTCATACTTTTTAAGCTATGGTACTGAAGAGAAAAACAATAATAGTTTTCTGGCCAATGTGAATATATTTAGTGGAGCAAGCTTTAATATTCTTTAAAAACATAAGTGCTAAAAAACTGTACTGCATAGTAGCCATTAATTGCATCTAGGAGCTGTAATCATAAATTACAATCTCATTAGGACTGGTAGTGTACAGACAGATAGCCACAGCCTCTAAGAACACACAGAAATTTGCAAAATAAAAATATGAAAACTCATAAGTCATTATACAACAAACAAAGGTTTTAAGATACTTCAAAGTCTGACTGCCTAATTATATTCAAGTATGTAAGCCTTCTTAAAAGGAACCTTCAAGTTTTGTTTTACAGTTCTGCACCTACTATTACACAATTGCACTCAAAGTAAGATTTACATACTCATTACCTGCCTGTGCCTGAAGAGCAGGTATTTAAAAATCTATCATAGGATGGTAGAAACAGCAGTGAGGGGATAAAGAAGACAAGGGAACTAAAAAAAAGTTGCTCTTCTGGGTCCTACTTACAGATTTGCGTTTCATTTTGAACTCTGAGCAAATCTTTGTCTGAGGATTAGTGTTCAGAAATTGAATTACATTTTGTGTTCTATTAGCAAAGTGGTGGGTTGTTTTTTTCCCAGCAATATTTAGTATTAAAAATTATCAATAACACTATTTTTGATAGGTGCTATTTAATGTTGAACAGCAATACATTTAAAAGAACATGAAATGTTTTAAATTCAAAGTCATATTTCAAGGCAATGCAACACAGTATCAGTTTAGTTCCTCTTTTTGTTAACTATAAAACTAAATTAATATTGAAACAGGGGGAAAATGAATCTAATTATAATCAAATAATTCATTATGAAATGCAAATTCATAATTCCACTAATCTGAATTCTATTTTTGAAAAATGTCAAAGTACTGCATTAGCTCACCATAGTGAATTATAAATTATTTCCCATAAACACAGATAAAACCTCTCACTAACGAAAGCAAATATTCAACTATTTTTATAGGCATGCTTTCAGAAACAAATGTCTCACTCCATCCTTTACTATCCAGGACAAGTCAGGCATTTAACTTTAGGGCTCAGCATGATTCCGCATCTTCAGAGAAATGCGTGCTTGAACCAACTTGTAATATGTTGCAATTTCATTTCAGCATTCTGTCACAATTCAGATTTTTTTTACACATATATTCTAATCTATAGAATAATCACTGGAGCCTAGATCACCATCAGTGAAAGGTCATTTTTCCGCTTGTGAGCAGCAAGACAAGGAACAGATGTGCAGTCGATATGAGAATAATCTTACAACTGATACTATTTGCACTATTTTTTTTAACTTAATTCTGCAATTCAGACAATATTTCATAGTTATGAGCACCATTCACTAAAACAATACTTTGAGGTTTTGTTTGAGTAAACAAGAAATCATAGCTCTATTTCTTTAGTAGCTATTTGCATGTAATTAAATAGACCTCTTCTCTTTGCTCTGTCTCTTCTCACTTTGTCATCTTCACACTTCTTTCTGGTTTCGGCACTTTCTTACTCTTATCTCTTCCATTCCAATTAACATGGCTTTTTAGGAGCAGTCAAACCACAAAGCTACATATTAGTTTGTAATTTGAACTCTCCCATCTATAATAATAAAAGTAATGGTATTTGTTTACTTTAGCTTGCTGCGTGAAACTTGTTTGTCATGGGTATGGTTAGTAATTGTTGGTGTCTCTTTCAATATCATCACAGTTAAAATAAGTTTGTGGGGTAACTCACAGAAATCTTTGACTCTTTTAGGACAGCTTTACCTTAGAAGAGAAAAGAAACACAAATGCCTTTTGACATAATGAATATAAAGGCTAACCTTCATACTAATACCAACTTACTTAACCTTCATACTAATACTAGGCATCAGCCCTGGCACCCATTTAACTTCCAACAGTTACAGCTATTGTACATGTTCTCAGCAATAGTGTTTCTGTCAGTGTATTTAAGGGACAGAATTCAGCCCTTGTAGAGAGTTGAAAAATTCAGTTAAAGTTATGAGACTTGACAAAAACCCAGATGCAAAAAAAATCAACCAATTATCAACCAACCAAGAGCAACTCAGGTTTATTTTTAGACGTTTCTAGGCTTTAGACATAGACACATAAAAAAGAAGCTAGGACGCACCAGACAAGAGAACTATGAAGATACAAATCTTAATGAATCTTTAATTCCTATGATACTCTTGAGTGTCGGATTCTGCTAGTACATTTCCCTGTACACGAATGCGATAAGAAACCTACTCCCATATTTCAATGCCAAGTGGGGGAGAAGTTTGTGAAGAAGTACATAAAACTTTAGAAGTAACGTGGAGAAATCCCTCCAGATAAAGTTTTGGGGGATGATATCTGCAAACCATCTCACCAAGAACTTCTCCCAGAAATCCTGCTGTTAAGGGAACTGTGCCTGCTGGAAATGACAGTGGGGAAACTGGAAATCTGGGGCAGCATTTAAAGCTATTTCAATGATGCTTCACTCCAGCACAACTGGCAGAATTGAGACCCCCAGAGAGCAAGGAAAGCTCTTAAGTCTTGCCTCTAAAGAATACTGTGACTTTGAAACAATGGGATAAAGACTTTGCTTTCCTTATAAAAACTGTCTAGGTTTTAGAGGAAAACAATTCAAAGAAAAGACACTACCACTGTAAACTGAGATGGTGCATAAGCACTAAAAGCCAACACATGGCATGCCTTAATCAACTGCCTACATTTTTAGCAGGAAAGCTAAATAAAAGTTACTGAACATCATCTTTCACGAAGAACTAAAGTAGAGCATTCCTGCAAAAGACTACTTTATTGAAGTATTTAATTTTAGGCCCATAATGTTAAATATTTTCCACAATACTCTGAAGAGCAAAACTAAATGCTTTAAAGAACATAAATGTTATTAATAATAAAAGGGAAAATGAGAATATGCAAATGCTGGGAGATCTTTGTGAAAACATGACCTTTAATTCAGACAGAATTTAATTATTCTTTAAGAGAGAAACTACTGAGAAAGGAGTGTATTTTTCATTTTCAAATTAAGATGGACATAGTCCTGGAAAACATGCTTGAATTAAAGTTACTGCGCTTAATACAAAGGTAAATGGGTTAAGTTTAACAACTCATGTAGCTTGACCTGTAAATAACTATCTGATGAACTGTTCTGACTTCCATTGTAGGAATACAAAACCACAGTTGAGTTCTAAGCAGATGTATTTACTTTTATCTTAAACATTAAATAGTATATTTTGTCAGTGTATGAAATTCTGTGTATCTATGCTGTGTTATTTATTCAGTCATTATCTCACTGTAATTTTTTTTACAGACATAGGCAGTCTCTTGAGGATTTCGGTTTGGAGTCATTAAACAATGTGTCTGCCCTCTGGTGGTCACATTCACCTTTATATGTTCCCACATCTTTTTTAAGTTAAAAATGCACTTCATATAACTACCATCTACAAGGTCTAACGGACAGTTTAGCTTTTAGTCACCTTGGCTTGGCTTACTTTCCAGTTATGTAATTGTTTATATTTCAACGTAGTTTAAGACGTTCCTCATTTTGTCCTTATCTAGAACCAAGTTTAGACACCAATTTTTAAAACACTCAAACTACAGGAAAGCAGAAAACTTGCAAAATTCCCCAGAATAACACCTGAAATTTGAATTTACATTGAGACTATATGTTCAGTATTGTCTGAGAGAAGACGATACACCTTATAACACATTGAAATGTTGGATACTAGACTCCAAGGACCATGAATACATTAAATGCTTTTCAGAGGAAAAGATGGATATTTACAAGACTATTTGAACATTAAAGGTTTCAGAGCTGTACTGTACAGGAAATACTATGACTTCATATATCATGCAAGATTGATATGAACAAAAACATTCATTAAGGAAGGACCGGGGTCTGTAGTCCAGTCAGGAGCACTGCTCCTCTAACAGCCACACATTAGGTCATGTGAGAGGGGAGCAGACATGCAGCTTCCTTGCTTACTTTGTATTATATATCCAGGAAAAAGAGAAAACAGTTCCACAGCTCTAAGCCTTCATCATCAGAGAAACAGTATGTGGAATCCTCTCTCCCTCGTTATTTGATGCTTTTGAAGACATTAGATCAAGTAAAAACCACAAAAACTTCAGGACGGTTCAAAATACACTTGGTATGTAAAACGCTGATGTCAGATTCGCTGGTTGTCTCGGATGCCTAACCAAAAAGCAGCTCAGGAGTAGCCGAAAGCAAGCCAAACTACACATAAGGTACATAATGCTCCGATGTGAAAGGTGGGTTCCTTCACACCCCCCGAGATGTCCCAAACACCCTTGTAGTATTACTTGGACCAGGGTGCAGTAATAGTGATAACAGTTCTCATCTGCCCCTACGTCCTAATCAAACCTACGCCTAGGGAAGAATAATGACACCTGCAACAGAAAGAAAAGCTCAGAAGAGCTCATTCTCTGAAACAGCCTCAAGAATATCTGCTCCCCCTTTCACCTTCATTGCCAAGATATTCCCTATCTTTGTCTGTCTCTGAACTTCACTATAAATAACAAATAAATATGGTGGTAAATGGAAGTAAGAATCTTTTACATATGGTGAAAAGACCATACCCTGTCCAGTATCTCCAGTCACAAGCGCTCTTCTCTTACAATTTACAGACTTGATCACTGCAATACTGAAATGATCTTTTCGCACTCTAGAGAAAGCGACAACTTCCTCAAAACACAACAGGACTCTGCAACACATCACAATGCCAACTCCAGCTCCTAGTGTTACTCAGAACTCAATTCACAACGTAGAAAATGCGTTGCCAATATGTCCTGAACTGATCTAACAACAAAGTCTAATCACACTGGAACTATTAAATTGCTCATAAGTGAAAATGCACACCATCCACAGAGAACACAACTCCTCACAGCAGCCGGACACAGAACACAAAACTTACTGCTCCGTGACTCAAGAATGACTAGAGCCCTCAGTTTATCCAATGCTGCATGCAAAAACTCCATACCTCTGTTCTTTTCTCTTTCAATGAAGAGCTCCCTTGTTGTAAACTTAACTCAAGTCCTGTACAATTTTGAAAGGATAGGAAAGGAAAAGGAATATATCTCCCTTTTCTGAGCTTCAGTAAGAAATACCTAGTCAGAATATATTAAAAGAAGTAAAATGGATTTCATGGCCCATTAACATCTGGTTCTTGCTTTGGGCAAGATGAGATTTCGATTGTACGTGGCTATGTAACAATTGCAACAAAATTACCAAATTTAGCTGAACTGACAATGAAAAAATACCTTTCATTTTCAAGAAAAGAGCGGCAACTCAAGAGGGTTAAACTTCCTATTGTATATTTAGTTTGCTCGGATACCACAGCATTGGTCTACAGGCTAAGGGCCTTAGTGGAGGCACCCACATATTCCAGCTTACTCCAACTGGCAGCAACTGAGTCACTAAACCTCTTCATCTCACCCAAAGAATTGCTAGGGCCAAGCTTACCTCTCCCTGGTATCACTTCAAAGTTGTAATGAGGAAGGCACATCAAGCACCTCCTGCATTTTGATCCCACTACTGATGCGAACAGTAGCACTCCTTCTAAACACTGAGGAAGCACTGCAGAGGACCACCCATCCTGTTACAAAGGGTAACTTGTGGTGTACAAGTCTACTGATGAACACCACCAAATTCTGAGATACTCTTGAAAAGACCTTTACATTACAAGAAATATGCCATAACAGGGCTGTGTAATGTTTTCCTTCAGATTGCTTGATTTGATAATTCCTAGGGGGAAAAAAAAATAAACAAACACAGACCAACCTTTCACCAATAGTAAGAGAAATTCTTATTTTTCTTCTTCTGGTCCCCTTTAAGTAACTCATTTCCTTGCTGTTGACGCGCTGTTCAAAATTCTTCCCTCCCTCAGGACCGGTTGCACTTCCCACCTCACACCAAGGAGCTATCCCCTGCTTCATCCCACACACTTTTATACATGGCTTGTACATACACTCCCTCTCAATCTATTCTACTTGGAGCTTCCAAGACTGTTGCCTCTTCTGTTTAAGATTTCCAGTGAATCTTATTCCCAAGCACTTCACTTCTACCAGTTCTTTCTAATGCAGAAGTCAATAATACATTTTGTTCTTCATCCTTCTCCTCATAGAGTAAACCTTCTAATGGATTACCCCCCCCCCCCCCCCATAATTCATTATCTTCAGCCTCTTGCTTTGAATTTTGTTCATTTCTACTACCCCTCCCATGCTATAATATCCAGCAAGAAGACTTCCCTTGGCCAGTGCCTCTGCACAGGTTGGTTAACTCCACGGTATTATTCTCTGCCAGCAGAACTGTTCCTTCACTCCAAATCTTGTACAACAGCTGGCTTTTGCACTAATTGATGATATATAATGCCTTTGCATACACAGAGATACACACAGAGCCCTACAGTGTTGTGACATTGTAAAGGCAACTCCTTTACATGAATCCTCAGAATCAAATTGGACAAACCCGGCAACACTGAAAACACGGGAAAAGGGAAATTAGAAGTGAGAGGCACAGTTCAGAAAGAGAGAAAATCCACACTCGTGTATAAACACCGTCAGCTCCTCACATAGGTAACAGTCTAAAGGAAAATGGTATGTTAATATTTCAGGTGGCTGCCTGGAAAAGCCTAATTAGTGGCCAAAGACCAACTCATACACCAGGAAGTTATAGATCAACTGTTGTTTTCCACAAACAAGCTCTTAAACAGTAACAATTACATACTTTAAACGAGAGGAAATTAAAAGGTCATATAAACCTAAGGGTGCAGACAAAGTATTAAGACAACTGTATTACCCCTGGGATGCACCCAAATTCAGCAGTCTTACACGAGTATTTACAGAATTTAGAGAGACAGACTACATTCGTACTCATTCTGTCTGATTTAGTTGACAATTTAGACAGCTAGTTCCTTTCTAACGTGGCTGTTTTTTAAAGTTATCACGTTCTCATAAGTTGAACTGGTCCTTTTTTCCTTGCTTGGCTATTTTTGTGCATCTGAGATGCTCTGCATGAAATGCTGCTTTTTATATAAAGTTTGGTTGCTTAAAGTAGAATGAGGGTACTGTGAGCTCTTACAGAAACATTTTATAATTCAAGCTGTTATGCTTCCATACTAAAAAGTTAACAAGGGGAAAGCTGTAATCACATTATGAATCGAGCCATTTCAAAACCGAAACAGTGTAAGAAAACAGTGTATTCACAAAATGAATACTAAGATACATTTATCCTGATTCATACAGCAAAACAAAAAAAATGGAAAGCTTCTTACAACAGTTAATAGAGGATCCAGATGAACATTTCTGTACTTATTTAACATTTACTAGAAGGGAGAAGCTAAAGAGCAATCCAGAGGAGTATTTGCAATGCAATTAGGCTAGACAAGTAAGTCTGAATGTATGCCAGCTGCAGGGGCCTGCCCTTAATTCACACAATCAAATGTCTAGTGTGTCACACAGTGTCTAGCATCAGTATCTGCAGTATTAAAAGTCTCATCAGATATGTACTTGTTTACTGAGCATCTTAATCGGGGCCTGAACACACATCTAGCTGTACCTTCTAGCAGTCTATATGCCAGTCCATCACCATCTGTCGGTTAAACCTTCCACAGACAGAAAAAATTAATTCAAACAAATGTGTCCGGCGCTCAAACTATGCTATCATTCACATTTCAATATAAGACTTGAATTCCTTTTCAGTGTTCTTCAACTTTGACCCAGCTCTACCCCCTCCTTCACTGAAAAGGGCAAAGACAACAGCCCAGCAAGTGGGACAGGCAAAACAGACCTCCTTTGTTCACTTTTTCCCTTTCAGTTTTCTATTGAGGTAAATAACTGAAAGCTCAGCCAGCCTCCAGTAGCTCAGAAGAAAGCAATATAGCCAGCTTGCAACTATCCTTTCCTGGTTAACAACCGGTAGGACAAAACTTATGGTGCATTGTGTTAATCTTATTATTGGAGATTAACTCTTTACAAATTCCCTTAATATTATATTTACAAGACAATATCCATAAATGCGCAAGTTACAATATCATTAGTAGTAAACTGAATAGGCAATACACATACTTACCAACTTAAAATGCAACAAATTATCACTGCAGAGAAAGTATAACTGAATTTTTTGAATACTATCAGCCCACTCAGGAAGGCAAAATCAAATTCATTGCACATTGCCCAGCAGACAACCTCCTACGTTATTCCCTCAGCTTACATTACCAAGACGTACTTTCTCTGTATGGCTTCCCATTTTACCAATTCTGTTCATAAAACGTAACAAAATGAACATATCCAATGAAAACTGCACAGCACAGTTTTACTATTCCAATATAATGGAAGGTAAGTAATTGCAATTCAAGGTGATTTGGGACAACTGAATAAAACTACAGACTAACTAACAGCAATCCCACAGCCAGAGGCAAAACAGATTTAATTTTTAGGCTGATTGAGCTATTTGAGCTGTGCAATAATCTCTTAACAAAAACCCAAACCCTTAGTGTATTCAGTATGCTTTATGTCCAAATACCATGGAGAGTCATTTCCCTACAGCAGGAAGAATGGGGAGACCAGTATTACCTTTTCCCCGACTTTAAATCGTAATCCTCAAACCAATAAATCTGTCAGAGAGACATCTCATTAACCCCAAGGAACTCTAACTTGGTTACTAAAGCTTCTGCTGCCACCTTTTTGAGCACCAGAGAGAAACGCCAAAGCACAACAAGCGAACAGGAGGTATCAGTAAGCATCCACTGGATTTCTTATTTCATTTCATTTACTGAAAATAAAGACCATTTTAAAAAGCCAAGATTTCTTACTACAACCCTTCTTATAAGAGAAGCTGTGGTATATGTGATAAATATCACACTTTCTGCAACAAGATAAGGAACAATAACTGAAGCTCAGATTCTGGTGATCTCATTCACCTTGAACATTATCACTTTTGAGTATTTTTACTGTGGCCAGTATGATTAATTACAGAACTAAGATACCAATAGGAGTTTGATTAATTGGGGATTTATTCTGCACATTGTGAAGAGGGTTTTAGCTCCATCATTAACACCAGCTGGTACACACTACCCCATCATCCGATGTCATCACACAGCTGTACCATTTTCCTTTAAGCTATATCACCTTCACACAACCCAGAACATGAATTCACTCAATGGATCCTGAATTCTGTCAATATCAAGCAGCTTTCTGGTTTTGCTTCTTTAGGTTCAATATTCTCAGAATACGACACTTTCCCAATTCTGTATTGATACAGTCTGACAGCTAATTTTAGACACCCAAGAGAATTTCACAGTACTTCGAAAGTCACATAAGTAACTTTCCACAGACATTGGTATCAAACTCTTTAGGCAACTCTGGTCACCTGCTTTGCAATTTGTATTCAAAACTAAGGAGAGCCATCAACTAAACAAATGCCCGAGATCCATTCATACAAATGGTAGTAACAAACAGATCAGACAAGTATTAAAAATACGCTGCACCTGCAAGTCAGTTTTCCGACTTCTCAGTTCTTGGAGGCAGTATGTCACACTATAGTACCTTTTGCTTTCCAGTTGGTGTTCTTTGCCAAGGAATACAAGCAAGATGCATCTGTTGGCATACACGCTGCTCTCAAACCAAAAATGAAGTCCAGATGCCTTCCGATGTTGTACAGTGACCTAGTCTATGTACAGCCCTGTATAATCACTATCCATAAATTATCACATCGATTATGTTAAATTATGGAAGAAGCTGAAACGATTGATAGTGCACCTGTTAGATAGAATGAAGTTTTCAGGTTTCATCTACCTTTTCCATAATATACTTCATTAAGAATGAAAATGTATTTTAATACTCAGAAACAGAGCAAGTAATACTCAAAGGCAGGGAACATCAGAGAAAAGAAACCCAGGTGATTAATACTGCCTTCTCGACTCAGTAGGAGGTGGTTTTGAATAAACAGTGAAAAGATGGACCTTTATGGATAAAGGAACATCTTATCACGATCTATAGGTCCCACTGTAGAGAAACACATCACATTTTCCATTGTTTTATCTAATTACACAGACAGCTAAGAAACAGCATTCCTTTCACAGCGTACTTGTCAATGTGGAACAGCCTTATTGACTGGGCTGAAGCGCACTATGATTTTAAATATTTAAACAGCTTGGCATTATTAATCAGGTACTATTTACACTTAAGACTCCCCAAGTCTTGGTTTAAACACACTTCAGACTTCAAAAACTAACACAACGGCGCTGAGGAGTTGGGCGGCAGCTGAAGATTTAGTTAATTATTACTTTTTTAACCGCAGAGCAGGTGCATTTTGCCGCTGCTCAAGACTCGCAGTTTTCTGCGCTAATCGCCATCAGGGGAGAGGAAGCAAAAACAAGGCCATATAGGAACCGCTCGGCCACGCTTTGGACTATTTTACACCCAAAATAAATTTGGCGTGGCTACCCCTTGCAAAGGCGCGGAAGGGAAGGAAGAAGATGGAAGGGGGGGAAGAAGGAGAAGAAAA